>OW240921.1:68957380-69233964 GCA_933207985.1 Pelobates cultripes
TTGGCTATTTGGCCTTAAAATTCTATTGTGAATTCCTTAGAATTCCTGAAATACTGAATAAGCCCCTGATCAAATACATTGTAGAAAAATAGGATCATGAAATATGATTTAACTGTGCAATGCAATGCAGCAAAAGAGTAAAAGGGACGTGAAACATTTTTACATAAAATATGTTGCACAAATAACAGATCCTTTTTTGATATGTAGGAAATCAAAGATTTACATCTAGATTGCCTAACTTATTCCCACATGAAGCATTTCTACTGAATGGAGGAATTCTACTGTATGTGCGGACAGCCGTCTCCATGGTAACGCTTCGTAAAAATCTATATGCAAGCTTTAGTCATGTAGAAGACTGTTTCAAAGGGAGAGGGGTCACCCAGAATAGCACAGTCAGTCTTGTAGTTAGAAATCTAGCTCAAGTTGATAGAACTTCCTGAATGTTGCAATAAGCCAATAAGTCCTGATTTAATTATGGAGTGATATGGTTTCAGGGCATTTATTACATACTATATATGGAGTAGCCTTTGGCATTTTAACCAGCAAAGCTTCCCAGATATTTTGCTGTTCCCAGGGAGGAATTAAAGCAGAATTTATTATAACAATGATTAAAATGGTACAACTGTGTGCGCTTAATTATTGAGAAAGGGGAGAAAAAGGCACCATTGCTCATTCGGAAATTCCATGACATACTCGCTATTATATCATTCATTTTCATTAACTCCAAATTAGATTTTTATTTTTTTATCACCTGGGAATTCACCAATTGCTTGCAGCAAACTGTCACCCTTTAAGTTAAAACACTCTTTAAATCTTCTTTATTTCCCTTCAGGCGAGCATCTGCAAAGGGCAGTGAAAGTCTTTATGTGTATGAAAACATGATCTAGCTAGATTCCTGGCTCATACAATGTCTTGTATAAAATCTGTGGTGCACATATAAATCTTTCTTCAAGCTATCTAGACCCTTTCTTTTTTATTTACTTCATAATCATTTATACCGTTGTAAATCAAATGTAGAACATATAAATAAACTGTGAAAACAGTGTGAATAAGACCAAAAGTAGAAATTAAGTAAACATTTTTGTTAGCATTTTATTAATTACATTTCTCTAATACATTTTGCACAACTAAATTAAATAAGAAAACCATATTAAAATTCTGTGATTCATAGTCAGAAATAAAAAGTTCATGCAGAGTGCACATCCCCAGCAGAAACAGCATCACAAACAAATAATTACACAGAGCAGGCAGGTCCTTCCAACGGTTTATTTCAACAAAAGCAAAGTGGCATTTCTTCTCACAACAAACCTTCAACCTGAAATTAATTAACGTTTTCCATTTTCTTTATTCATAGTATTGACATTGGTATAGTTTTTTTTTACAGTAAGTAGGTCCACACAATTACTCCAAGAACCATGATCACTTGATCGCGATCACAGCTTGTGACAGATCCATTAGTGTGACTAGTATTGCTGGTTCATCTATTTTGCCTCCCTTCGCGGAATTACCTGTCCGAACATTTATTACAGACTTATACTGAACAAAACTACCGAACGGACGGCCACCCAGAAGAGAAGTGTGCTGCTGGTTAACCTCTTGGCCCCAATTAGAACTTTGTGGTTAACCGCAGACACCTCTTCATTACAACCGAATGCAGGGTGGTCATCGTTCATATGCCGACCATGAGGCGGCGGCCATTTTAAACACGCGAAAGACCAGCGGTGTTCGACGAAGATCTTATGGAACGCACACTTTTCCTACCAAACACCGCTGAAACTACCAAACGCCCTTCTCTTTCATCTAGGCATACGAACACAGGTCCGTTCGGGAGTTTGGATGCTACGAATGGACTTAACCCAGATAGCCATCCCATGGAGTCAATCGCATATCGAAAGACATGTGAAAGACTTTGACTCCATGGCGATTGAACTGTGTGCATTGGATCTGAGCGCTATTCGGTAGTAATATGCACTCAGATCCAGGCTATCTGGGGATACGTTACACGAATCCAATGTATTCGGTATTTGTACAGTTATGTATTTTTGTGTGTTTTTCATATACCTTGTAAGATGGCGGTTTGCCTCTATCCTTGGAGATAATTGGATTTCTTTCCAATTATCTCCAGGATAGAGAGGAGGGATTTACTTGCATACAGGGGAGTGTGTAAACCTGGACCACTGTGATTGGCCACTGTAACATATATGTCTCAGTCTTCCATTTGGTTCCCTAGGGGAGTGTCCACCAGGTGGGAGACCTGCATAAATACCGGGCAGGTAGCCTTCATTAAACAGATTCCTTTTTTACCGTCAAGACGGAGCTTGGTCTCGTGTTTCAGGGGATTGCTACTTGGAAGGATTTATTTCGCCTGTTTTAGCCGTGGAAGGAATTCGGCTGATTTTGTGTTCATGGATTTACCGCATTCCCTTGCACTCCGTTCGGGAGTTTGGCGGTCTGCTGTATAGAGCCTGTGTCTCTGCATAAAGGGGAATATCGGCTAAACGGCGGTTTCATCCATTTAAGCTGTGAGTGTCTTAACAACTGGTGTCAAGCGACGGGATGACCCTCATCTCTCAGAGAGACCACTACATCCAGAATTAATGGAAATACAATACCAAAGGCTGAGAAGAACTACCCTTAAAGACCTATTGGAACAAAGAGGCAGACAAGCCAGTAATCTCAGGAAGAGGGAGATTATTGCAATACCGAACGAAATGGATGGAGTACCAGGGGCTGAAGGAACCAATGGGCCCAACACAGCTGATAGAACCCCCGAAGAGGCAAGCTTTGACCAGGCGGTAAGGATCAGACTGGCTCATTATGGTCCCAACCCGTCTCCAGAGATCATCAGCCGAGTCATGGACGCTGTGGAGGCCAACCTGCTACGCCAAAGCCGTGCTGCAGCAGCCCTAGTTCCAGCAACCCCGGTGGAGAAAAGGAAGGTACAGTTTGCAGCTTTTAAATCCTTCATTGAGACAGAAGGAGAGATTGATGGGTACCTTGCTGATTTTGAGCAGCAATGTGCGCTACACAAGGTACCCGCAGAAGACTGGGTTACTATATTGTCCGGAAAGTTATCCGGCCGGGCCAGTGACGCTTTTCGGGCCATTCCTGATGAGTAGACCGGGGATTATAGGGCTGTAAAAGAAGCTTTGCTCTCCAGGTATGCTGTTACACCGGAGGCATACCGGAGGCGGTTCAGAGACACTGCCAAACTAGCCGGGGATTCCTACGTTGAATGGGCCTGTAAAGTACATCGCACAGCCGGTCACTGGATGGTGGGGTGCCAAGCCGTATCCGGGGAAGAGGTGCTGCAGATGTTCCTGCTGGAACATTGTTTTGAGAAATTATCCCCAGGAGTCAGAGAATGGGTACGGGACCGTAAACCCTCCACCCTGCCTGAAGCTGCCCGCCTGGCAGATGAGTACACGGATGCCCGTAAACTGGAAAGTGCGATTAATAAGACTCATGCCAGAGTGGAGTACCGACCAGCAGCACCCCCAGCAGCTACCGTCTACCAACCACCGACGCAACGCAAACCAGCACCCCCTCCAGCTAACAACTACCCTCAGCCACCCCGGTTTAATTCACAGGACTACTCGCAGCCCATCCGGTGTTTCGGGTGCAAACAGCTAGGGCACAAATGACCGGAGTACCCGCTGAATACAGCTAACCAGGCCCATTCATGGAGGAGACCCACCAGCGGGAACCAGCGCAACCCTCCGCCTGCTGCCCACTTCGCAGAGGAGGAGGAATGTTGGGGCGTCCTGCACGAGGCAGACCCTGTAGCGGATGGCACTGGGCTGTCCTGAGAAATTACATGTATTTGAATGCATTCGTGTAAAGTAACTAAGTTCTATGTGTTACATATATTGTATTCGTCTGAATGTTAGGTAGTTTCATTCCCTTAGTTTGTTCGAATGAAACTACTGAACAGTCAGACCTCCCCTGTGTGAAGTGTGCCTTCAATTACCCGTTGCAACATTGTTGCGAACGGGTAATTGACAAGCTGAGTAGCCGTCCTTTGTTCTCGGGGGTGGCCGCCAGTCGAGAAATGAACACGTGGTGGCGGCCATTTTAAAACTCCCGAACAGCGGTGTTTTGCCGTTGAGTGTCTGGAACTCAAATCGGACACTCGACTAGGCGAACACCTCCACAAGCCCGGTCCGTTCGGTTCCAAACTACCGAACGGCCCCTCGTTCAGTACATAGAAAGAACCGAATGAGGGGATTCCCTAGTCTCTGTAGCTAGAGGCTTTTGTGCCATTTATTCCCTGACTCCAGGACCGACCGCAGGGCCCATTCGCATGGAACCTCATTCGACTGTGCTCTCCAGTGCGGTCGGTCATTTTATTCCCTCCATGAACCCCTGGTCTGATCTGGGTGATTTTTGGATATGTTGCTCACCCAGATCAGGGCTACCAGGGGATGTATAATTTAAAGTGGTACCCCTAAGTTTAGGGGTACATCCAGAAACGGGGGGAATTGGTGTGCTGGATAAGGGGATTATGATGCAGGCCGAGGGGAGGAGATGTGTGGGAGGTTACCAGAGCAGGATTGGCTACTGTACAAATTAATGAAAATCCCTCCCTTGCATGGGAGCAGGCTTTAAAAGGCCACTGTCTGAATAAATCTTCAGTTCTGCTCCTGAAACTGTGTGTCGTCCAGTTATTGGGATTGCTGTTGGGATACTGCTGTGTTATTTTGCCTGCTGGATACTTTACCCTATGGATTTATAATTGCTTGTTCCTGAACCTCCCTGGAATCCAAAGTGGAGATAGGCTGTGTAATACCAGCTCTCCGCTACAGACCCCATCCAAGCTGCCCACTGGGATAACCGACAACAACACCGGCAACTCGTCAAGGTGAACGAGAAGGAGGTCAGTGGTCTGCGGAATACCGGTGCAACCATGACATTCTCCAAAAGCACTTGGTGTCTGAGAACCAGCACACCAGAGACACTGTGGCTGTGAGAGTAGCCGGGGGCGCTGTGTTCCGCCTGCCCGTTGCCCAGGTACATTTGTATTGGGGAGTGGGCGCTAGACATGTGGGGATCATGAGGGACTTACCAGCTGATGTGCTCCTTGGAAATGATTTGGCCCTTCTTGTCTCTCCATACGCTCCAATGGGTCCCGCTGAAGTTAATGCTGTGACGACCCGTGCCCAGACCAGTGTCGCAGAGACCGGCCCACCTGCTGCTGAGACCCAGGTAAGACGATCTACCCCGGCTTGCACCTTAGATCAGGCCCCCTTAGGCTGGGATACCCCAGAGACCTACGGTAGGGAAACCCAGGAGGATCTGACCCTGGCGAAGTATAGGGCTAGGGCTAGGGCAGATGCTGGGGAAGAGGGAGTAGATGCGTTACGAGTGGGTGGGGGATAGGTTGTATAGGATTCCTAAACCTTCCCAGAAAAAGAATACCCCTCCGCAGAACCAGCAACTGGTGGTGCCTGCGAAATACCGGCAGGAGATTCTGCAGATTGGGCATGATGTGCCGTTAGTTGGACATCTAGGGTCCTGCTGCACAGCTCATAGGATCACCCAAAATTTCTTCTGGCCCAATTTTAACCGAGACATGCGGGTATATTGTAGCACTTGTAACACATGTCAACGGGTAGGTAAACGGGGGGATCACCCAAAAGCTAGGCTTATGTCTATGCCTATCATTGGGGAACCCTTTTCCCGCATAGCTGTTGACATTGTGGGTCCACTGGCCAGGGCTAGTCCATCAGGTAAGAAGTATATTCTCACCATGGTGGACTATGCCACTCGTTATCCAGAGGCAGTAGCGCTGTCTAATATTGAGACAGAGACAGTAGCTGATACTCTGGTTAAGATTTTTACTAGGGTAGGGTTCCCTCAGGAGATTCTCTCTGACCAGGGAACTCAGTTTACCTCGGTGCTCACCCAGCAGCTGTGAAAGGTGTGCAGCATTAAACCGCTGCTTAGTTCACCCTATCACCCACAGACTAACGGTCTTTGCGAGCGCTTTAACGGCACCCTCAAGCAGATGTTAAGGACCTTTACTGACACTTGCAGAGACTGGGAGCGATTCCTGCCTCATCTGCTATTTGCATACAGAGAGGTGCCCCAGGAATCTACTGGGTTCTCTCCCTTTGAGCTACTCTATGGGAAAAGGGTCTGCGGACCCCTAGATCTCATCAGAGGACACTGGGAGGGAGAGAAAGAGCAGGAAGAAACTCCCATAGTACCATATTGCCTGGAACTCTGGGACCGCATGGAGAAACTGTCCCTAATGGTAAGGGAGAATCTCCAGGCGGCCCAGGGGAGACAGAAGAGGTGGTACGATTGGGATTCCCGACAGCGGGTCTTCCAGGTTGGGCAGAAGGTTTTAGTGCTCAAGCCTGTGAAGGCCCCTATAAGATAGTAGTTCAGGTATGTGATACTACCCACCTTATACCCAGCTGTGCAGATGGAAGGATTCAGCGATCCTTTCATGTGAATATGCTGAAGGAGTATCAGGAGAGACCAGAAGATATCACTGCAGTATGCGCCCTGGCTGCAGACGACCCAGAGAATTTACCCCTGCCCGACTTATTAGAGAAGGAACCCTAGACTGACCTCACTAGTCTTGTACAGCTAGGGGATCGGTTAAGCCCTACGGAGAACGTACAGGCAAAACAGCTTCTGTGGGAGAAGCAGGCGACATTCTCCCAAGAAAAACAGAATGTAAAAGAAGGGCTGCGACAAAGTGAAATAAATTATATTCAATCCAAATACTGGTAAAAAGTCCAACCTAAAAAATGTGTCCTCTCTGTCGTCCTTGGATACAGGAACAAAGTCTTCAGGTATGGGATATAAAAGATAAAAAGAGAACAGCCGATAGTGCAATATGTATGGTTCAAGTGGAATAAAATAAAAGTAGCAAACTCACAATTTGTAAGAGCTTCTGTCCAGCTCTAGGGTAAAGCGCACACAGCGGTATAGTCCCCGCTTATGGGACGTGCGGTGAGTATCGGTCCTTCAGTGGTGTCCAGAAACTCAAAGAGAACAGAAACAAGCCAGATAGTGCTCTCTGTATAGGTGTATATAGTAGGATAAAGGGAAAAAGCGTACTTACAAGTACAGAGCAGATCAACTGCTCTATGATGTCAGCGTTGGTGGAATGATCCCCACCTAGGATTTCTTTCACTGCACAGGAACTTGTGGAAATGATGTTAAAATCAGGATAGATATTTATCAAATATATATAAAAATTAGCCAGGAATGAATGTATAAATAAAGATAATGGGAACTAACAAGTAACCAAAACTTTAATATTTATTATACAAAATTATATATCCATTTAACGCGTTTCGTCATACAGACTTCTTCAATGGCACTCCATTTTTGAAGAAGTCTGTATGACGAAACGCGTTAAATGGATATATAATTTTGTATAATAAATATTAAAGTTTTGGTTACTTGTTAGTTCCCATTATCTTTATTTATACATTCATTCCTGGCTAATTTTTATATATATTTGATAAATATCTATCCTGATTTTAACATCATTTCCACAAGTTCCTGTGCAGTGAAAGAAATCCTAGGTGGGGATCATTCCACCAGCGCTGACATCATAGAGCAGTTGATCTGCTCTGTACTTGTAAGTACGTTTTTTTACTTTATCCTACTATATACACCCATACAGAGAGCACTATCTGGCTTGTTTCTGTTCTCTTTGAGTTTCTGGACACCACTGAAGGACCGATACTCACCGCACGTCCCATAAGCGGGGGCTATACCGCTGTGTGCGCTTTACCCTAGAGCTGGACAGAAGCTCTTACAAATTGTGAGTTTGCTACTTTTATTTTATTCCACTTGAACCATACATATTGCACTATCGGCTGTTCTCTTTTTATCTTTTATATCCCATACCTGAAGACTTTGCTCCTGTATCCAAGGACGACAGAGAGGACACATTTTTTAGGTTGGACTTTTTACCAGTATTTGAATTAAATATATTTTATTTCACTTTGGCGCAGCCCTTCTTTTACATTCTGTTTTTACTTTGTATTTTTAAGGGTTTTGGGGAGATTCCCTTTTTTGGGTTGCTGCCTTATAGGTCAATTGGCCCTGTCTCTTCCTTTTATTTATTTATTTGACATTCTCCCAAGAGCCCAGCTACACCACCTTAGCTGTACATAAGGCAGAGACCCACGGACAGAATCCTTTACGACAACCACCCTGCCGTATCCCTGAAGCAGTTCGGGAAGGAATGCGGAAGGAGATACAGGAGATGACTCGGCTTGGAGTCATCGAACACTCTGACAGTCCTTGGGCCTCGCCTGTAGTCTTAGTTCCTAAGAAAGATGGGACCACACGGTTCTGTGTGGACTACAGGCAGCTCAACGAGAGGACCACCACTGATGCCTACCCGATGCCCCGTGTAGACGAGTTATTAGACCGTATTGCCAGGGGACGCTATCTGACCACCATAGACCTGTGTAAGGGCTATTGGCAGATTCCCCTGGCCGAGGATGCTATCCCCAAGTCGGCCTTCGTCACCCCATTTGGCCTGTACCAGTTTAAGGTCATGCCATTTGGGATGAAGAATGCTCCGGCTACCTTCCAGCGTATGGTGGATAGACTATCCATTGTGCATACCTGGATGACATTGCGGTCTACAGTGAGTCCTGGGAAGAACACCTGGTACATGTAGGGGTGGTTCTGGACAAGATTCGGGCTGCTGGCCTGACCTTGAATCCATCTAGGCATGGCGGAAGTACAGTACCTGGGTCACAGAGTGGGGTGTGGGAGCCAGAGACCAGAGCCAGCCAAGGTAGAGGCAGTGGCTAACTGGCCCACACTTATCACGAAGACCCAGGTGCTAGCCTTCTTAGGGACGGTAGGGTACTACAAATGTTTCGTCCCTGACTATAGTACTATCGCCAAGCCTCTGACTGACCTGACGAAAAAGAATTTACCTAAGCAGGTCCTGTGGTCTCCAGCTTGTGAAGCCGCGTTTCAGGCACTCTTGTGAATGCCCCTGTCTTGGCTGCCCCAGTCCCTAACAAATGCTTTCATGTTCATACAGATGCTTCCATATATGGACTGGGGGCTGTGCTAAGCCAGGTCAGGGAAGATGGAGGAGAGCACCCTGTCGCATATCTCAGCAGAAAGTTATTACCCTGGGAAGTGAGCTATACAGCAGTGAAGAAAGAATGTTTAGCCCTGGTCTGGGCATTGAAGAAGTTGAGCCCCTATTTATACGGACAGGAATTTTCCCTTGTAACAGACCACAATCCTCTTGTCTGGCTCAACCGTGTCTCAGGAGACAATGGTAGACTGCTGCGGTGGAGTTTAGCCCTACAACCTTATAACTTCACCATCAGCTACCGACCCGGTAAGCAGAACGGGAATGCTAATGGATTGTCCCGGCAAACCGGCGTCCCTACCACCTCCTAGTCCAGTCATCCCGACGTTGACCTGCCAATGAGTCAAGCTGGGTCTGCCGGAGTGTCCCACAAGGAGGGAGCCGTGTGACAGATCCATCTGTATGACTAGTATTGCTGGTTCGTCTATTTTGCCTCCCTTCACGGAATTACCTGTCCGTACATTTATTACAGACTTATACTGAACAAAACTACCGAACAGACGGCCACCCAGAAAAGAAGTATGCTGCTGGTTAACCTCTTGGCCCCAATAAGAACGTTGTGGTTAACCACAGACACCTCTTCATTACAACCGAATGCAGGGTGGTCGTCGTTCTTATGCCGACCACGAGGCGGCGGCCATTTTAAACACGCGAAAGACCAGCGGTGTTCGACGAAGATCTTATGGAACTATAAACGCACACTTTTCCTACCGAACACCGCTGAAACTATCGAACGCCCTTCTCTTTCGTCTAGGCATACGAACACCGGTCCGTTTGGGAGTTTGGATGCTACGAATGGACTTAACCCAGATAGCCATCCCATGGAGTCAATCGCATATCGAAAGACATGTGAAAGACTTTGACTTCATGGCGATTGAACTGTGTGCATTGGATCTGAGCACTATTCGGTAGTAATATGCACTCAGATCCAGGCTATCTGGGGATACGTTACACGAATCCAATGTATTCGGTATTTGTACAGTTATGTATTTTTATGTGTTTTTCATATACCTTGTAAGATGGCGGTTTGCCTCTATCCTTGGAGATAATTGGATTTCTTCACAATTATCTCCAGGATAGAGAGGAGGGATTTACTTGCATACAGGGGAGTGTGAAAACCTGGGCCACTATGATTGGCCACTGTACCACATATGTCTCAGTCTTCCATCTGGTCCCCTAGGGGAGTGTCCACCAGGTGGGAGACCTGCATAAACACCGGGCAGGTAGCCCTCATTAAACAGATTCCTGTTTTACCCTCAAGACGGAGCTTGGTCTTGTGTTTGGGGTGATTGCCACTTGGAAGGATTTATTTCGCCTGTTTTAGCTGTGGAAGGAATTCGGCTGATTTTGTGTTCATGGATTTACCGCATTCCCTTGCACTCCATTCGGGAGTTTGGCGGTCTGCTGTATAGAGCCTTTGTCTCTGCATAAAGGGGAATATCGGCTAAACGGCGGTTTCATCCATTTAAGCTGTGAGTGTCTTAACACAGCTGAACTGGGAAAAAACATGCCGTCAACACATATGCCCTACCTGTCATCAGGTACCCAGCTGGAACAATAACCTGACCAACAGAAGAGCTGATCACTATGGATATCAAAATTCAGAAACTACTCACTATGAATGGAGGATTTCACCTAAAATCTAGCACCCAGACATGGTATACCAGCTGGAAAGGAAGGAGGTCAGGATGAGTGTCAAGACTGTCCTGGATAACACACAGAGCATCCATAAGAACTTTACAAAGATGGCTCCCAAATATGAACTACTGAGAGAATGCCTGAGATAACAACAGACAGAAGATACAGAAAGCAGGATGTTCCATGGCAAGAGAAACCTCTCCATGGAGTGTATCACCGGCAGATGGTGGATGTGGTTACCTTTAGAAATTCCTACCAGTGGATGGAAAAGGCATAACTAAGACAACACTGAGCACTAATCCTAGCAGCACAGGAACTGGCACTCAGCAGCAGATCAACAGAAGTGAGGGTCTACCATAGCATGCAAGATCCAAGGTGCAGATTGTGCAAAGAGGCCTCTTAGACAACCCAGCACATAGTAGCAATGTGTAAAATGTTAGCAGGGAAGGCATATGCTGAGAGTCACAACCAAATTGATGGGTTTGTGTACTGAAATATCTGCACAGAATATGGGGGGAATCTGCCTAAGTGCAGATTCAATATACCAAAAAAGGCAGTTGAGAATAACAGGGCTAAGATCCTGTGGGACTTTCAGATTCAGACAGGCAAGCAAGTAGTGGCCAACCAACCTGACATCGTGGTGGTAGACAAGAAACAGAAGACTGGATGTGGAAGGTGGATGTGGATATAGACAGTGACTATAACATCAGAAAGAAGGAACATGAGAAGATAGACAAATATCACAGACTGAAATAGGAGCTAAAAAGGATGTGGAAAGTGAAGGCAGTAGTAGTCTCAGTTGTGATAGGAGCACACTGGGTTGTGACCTCTAAAGTGGGAGGTGGCTTGAACAGATTCCAGGTGGGACATCTGAAATTGCTGTCCAGAAGAGTGCAGTTCTAGGAACAACTAATATACTGCACAGAACTATCAGGCTCCCTTTGCCCTTCCTCCTCTACACTTGGTATGCCTGTGCTTCTCCTGTCTTCTTGCTCTACCATGTACCCCCTTGATTTCATGCCCTTGTACATTTCTCAATCTCTCGCATCTTTGACTAAAATCTTCAATCTCGCTTTTTCCTCTGGTATTTTCCCCTCATCCTTCAAATACACTGTGAACACACCCATACTAAAAATAGAACTTCTATTGACCCCAATGCTTTGCCTAGCAATCATACTATATCTCTCCTTCCCCTTTCATTGAATCTCCTTGAAAGACTTGTTCATACACTTATACAAATATAATACAGAAAAAAAAGAGGAATGCAAATAGTATAATACAAACTTTTGGATTCCCCTGACAAAGTCTTGCACTGGAAGAAACGTGTTGGGCTGGGAGACCCACATAGTGTTTGTTCTTTATTTTTATTTTAGTGACCCCATCAGTTACCTGGCAATGAGAGAGAATGAGATGTTAATGTGCAAAATACAACTACTTATTTTGTGAGTGGAATCCAAATAATGCTGTTTATACTGTTCATATTGCTACACTATGTGTATGACTTTCTTTTTCACTTACATGTATTAATTTGGGGAAAGAAAATAAATAAGATTCTATTACCAAAGGCTTTTTATTTGCCTGCAATCAATTTTACTTGTATGAGTGTAATACAGTTGCAAGAAAAAGTATGTGAACCCTTTGGAATGATATGGATTTCTGCACAAATTGGTCATAAACTGTGATCTGATCATCATCTAAGTCACAACAATAGACAATCACAGTCTTCTTAAATGTTGCCATGTTTTAATTGAACACACCATGTAAACATTCACAGTGCAGGTGGGAAAAGTATGTGAACCCCTAGACTAATGACATCTCCAAGAGCTAATTGGAGTGAGATGTCAGCCAACTGGAGTCCAATCAATGAGATGAGATTGGAGGTGTTGGTTACAGCTGCCCTGCCCTATAAAAAAAAAAAAACACACACCATTTCTGGGTTTGCTTTTCACAAGAAGCATTGCCTGATGTAAATGATGCCTCACACAAAAGAGCTCTCAGAAGACCTACGAATAAGAATTGTTGACTTGCATAAAGCTGGAAAGGGTTATAAAAGTATCTCCAAAAGCTTTTCTGTTCATCAGTCCACTGTAAGACAAATTGTCTATAAATGGAGAAAGTTCTGTAAAGATGACTGCAAGAGCACAGCGCAGACTGCTCAATGAAGTGAAGAAGAATCCTAGAGTGTCAGCTAAAGACTTACAAAAGTCACTGGCAAATGCTAACATCCCTGTTAGCGAATCTACAATACATAAAACTCTAAACAAGAATGGGTTTCATGGGAGGATACCACAGAGGAAGTCACTGCTGTCCAAACAAAACATTGCTGCACGTTTGCAGTTTGCACAAGAGCACCTAGATGTTCCACAGCAGTACTGGCAAAATATTCTGTGGACAGATGAAACCAAAGTTGAGTTGTTTGGAAGAAACACACAACACTATGTGTGGCGAAAAAAAGGCACAGCACACCAACATCAAAACCTCATCCCAACTGTGAAGTATGGTGGTGGGGGCATCATGGTTTGGGGCTGCTTTGCTGCGTCAGGGCCTGGACGGATTGCTATCATCGAAGGAAAAATTAATTCCCAAGTTTATCAAGACATTTTGCAGGAGAACTTAAGGCCATCTGTCTACCAGCTGAAGCTCAACAGAAGATGGGTGTTGCAACAGGACAATGACCCAAAGCATAGAAGTAAATCAACAACAGAATGGCTTAAACAGAAGAAAATACGCCTTCTGAAGTGGCCCAGTCAGAGTCCTGACCTCAACCCGATTGAGATGCTGTGGCATGACCTCAAGAAAGCGATTCACACCAGACATCCCAAGAATATTGCTGAACTGAAACAGTTCTGTAAAGAGGAATGGTCAAGAATTACTCCTGACCGTTGTGCACGTCTGATCTGCAACTACAGGAAACGTTTGGTTGAAGTTATTGCTGCCAAAGGAGGTTCAACCAGTTATTAAATCCAAGGGTTCACATACTTTTTCCACCTGCACTGTGAATGTTTACATGGTGTGTTCAATAAAAACATGGCAACATTTCATTCTTTGTGTGTTATTAATTTAAGCAGACTGTGATAGTCTATTGTTGTGACTTAGATGATGATCAGATCACATTTTATGACCAATTTGTGCAGAAATCCATATCATTCCAAAGGGTTCACATACTTTTTCTTGCAACTGTATACCTCCTATTACAAGCTTGGTGTTGTAGAGCATTATACTATTTGCATTCCTTTTTTTTTTCTGGAGATTGTATATTGGTATATGTTTATTCAGAAGATACTGATGAATATTCTTACCTTCTACAGTGTACCATAAGGGTAATTTTACATTTGTACTAGATATCCACTTTTGGAATGCACCTTAGGGTATAGTGTTTGTGTTTTGCATTGTTATAAATGACTTAAATACTATCTGAACTCCAATTCCTTACTCGACCACCTACAGTCGGGCTTCAACCCCCAGCATTCCACTAAGACCACCCTGACCTGACATAACTGAATGATAGCCAAATTCAAAGGCCATGACTTGTTTCATAATTATTCTCTGTAACGGACCGTTTCTCTCAAACGGGGATAAATCCGTTTAGGCGATAATCCCCTTTCCCATAGACCAGCAGCTATTGCAATCACCAACTTCCCGAACTCCAAACTGTACGAATCCCCAACTCACGAACAAGAAATACACGAACTCTGGAAGCAGCCGAACAGGAAAAGCAATACAAACGGCTTACACTCCTGGCAGTCAGCACACAATCCAATTCCCCCAATAACGAGACGACACTTCGTTTTGAGGGTTAAGCAGAATCTCTAGATTTATTCACACAGCCTCCTTTTAAGACATGCTCCCATGCAAGGGAGGGATCCACAACAATTAGTACCCCAGCCAATAATGTACCAGTTACCTCCCACACATCTCCTCCCCTTAGTGTGACACATAATCCCATTAGTACAGACACAAATTCCCTGGGATACTGGATGTACCCCTAAACATAGGAATACCCATTTAAATGTTACATCCCCTGGTAACCCTGATCTGGGTGAGACACATATCCAAAAATCACCCAGATCGGACCAGGGGTTCAGGAATTATAAAGGGTTAAAGTTTTGACCGACTGCATGGCAAAAGTATCCGAAAATAGTTCCATGTATTTTGGCCCTGCAGTCGGTCACAGAAAAGGGAATCAAACACACGAATGGCCGGTGTTACAGAGCTTGGGGAGGATTCGTATGAATCCCCCTGTTCGTGGGATCCTTTCTACCGAACGGCGGGCCGTTCGGTAGTTTCTGCACGAATTGCTGGAAGTCTGGAGGTCTCAGCGGTGTTTGCTTAGTCAAGTGTCCGATTTTAGTTCCAGACACTCGACGGCAAAACACCGCTGTTCGGGAGTTTAAGATGGCCGCCGCCACGTGTTCGTTTCCCGAATGGCGGCCACCCAGAGGACACACCACACATTACACATATTGCCAATTACCCATTTGCAACATTGTTGCAAACGGTAATTGGAGGCACACTTACTCCCGGGTGGTCTGGTTGTTCGGTAGTTTCACCCAATATAATGAATGAAGTGATTCTACCGAACAATCAGGGGAATGCTGCATTCACATCACACTTTATACTGAACACATAATATTAAATACAGCCTGAATGCAATTTGCTACACAGTCTTAAAAAGGCATTATTCCTAACAGGCAGAATATGTTCACGGAGGGCCCTTAAAGGGCCAGTAGCAGCAATATAAAAATGTCACATGCCCAAATATTGCATACAAAAGTACGAATTCACAAGGGGGCCATAGTCAGATGGCAGGAGGCTGGCAACCAGGCTTCTCCAGGGCATAGTGGCGAGGTTGGTTTCGCCACACTTCTCCCCTTTACCACTCAGACTAACAGGGTATCTGACCTCCTGCCGGTCAGTGCCCTTGTTAGTCCAGCAGCCCACCCACAAAACACAATCCGTAATACAGCCCACCCACAATAACTGGCTACTACACCAGGGTAGAGTAGAACTTTGTCCGTGTCCAGGTGCCTCACCCTGGCTGCGTGGGGGACTGGTCAGCGTACTGGGTGGGTTGCTGAGTGTACAGAGACCAGCGGTACTCTGTCCTGGTGCCAGCACTACCCTGGGAGCAGTCTGGTTGGAGCCTGGTTGCTGGAGAAGAAGGCAGACTGTCTCCCCTTTGCCTAAACAGTCCTGCTGCTGGGTGACAGGACCGACTGTCCCTACCCCCGGTGGTGCATGTGCAGCGACTACTGTCCCATCTGCACTGTTGTGGAGATTACTGTCTCCCCTTGGTGGGTTAAGCTGCCGCTGGGGAGAGAGTGTAACAAGCTCCTCTCCCATACATACTTTCAGCCGCTGGGGAGAGGGGATAACAAGCTCCTCTCCCTGACACACTCTCTGCTGTTGAAGGGGGAGACCGACTTTCTCCCCTTTCAATAATTTGTCCTGTTGCTGGGGAGAGGTGATAACTGGTTCCTCTCCCTGGAACACTCTCTGCTGTTGGAGGGGGGGACCAACTGTCTCCCCTTTTAATATATTGCCCTGCTGCTGGGGAGCGAGACCGACTGTCTCCGCTTCCTGCAGGACACACTGCCGCTGGGGAGGAAGGACGGTACCTTCAGCTCCCTGGGATACACACTGCCGCTGGGGAGGAAGGACGGTACCTTCAGCTCCCTGGGACACACACTGCCTCTGGGGAGGAAGGACTGCACCTTCAGCTCCCTGGGACACACACTGCTGCTGGGGAGGAAGGACGGCACCTTCTGCTCCCTGGGGTACACACTGCCGCTGGGGAGGAAGGACGGTACCTTCAGCTCCCTGGGATACACACTGCCGCTGGGGAGGAAGGACGGCACCTTCAGCTCCCTGGGGTACACACTGCCGCTGGGGAGGAAGGACGACACCTTCTGCTCCCTGGGGTACACACTGCCGCTGGGGAGGAAGGACGACACCTTCTGCTCCCTGGGTTACACACTGCCGCTGGGGAGGAAGGACGGTACCTTCAGCTCCCTGGGATACACACTGCCGCTGGGGAGGAAGGACGACACCTTCTGCTCCCTGGGGTACACACTGCCGCTGGGGAGGAAGGACGGCACCTTTAGCTCCCTGGGATACACACTGCCGCTGGGGAGGAAGGACGACACCTTCAGCTCCCTGGGGTACACACTTCCGCTGGGGAGGAAGGACGACACCTTCTGCTCCCTGGGGTACACACTGCCGCTGGGGAGGAAGGACGGCACCTTTAGCTCCCTGGGGTACACCTATGAGTCCCCGTAACGCACTCTGCCTCCGGATAGGGCGGCTGATACCTTTGGCTGGATCTGCCATGAACTCCAGGTACTCGACTACCTGGCTCCTTACAAACTGCACGTATTTCTCTGGGGGGTTGGGTCCAAAGAAAGCCAGCCGCATAGCAAACTCTCTGTCATACTGCTCCTGAGTGTAGCTAGGTGCCATGCTTGCGCTGCTGAAGTTGGCTCTTTTGTCGATAGGGTCGCTGTACGTGTACGGGCGTTGCCCTCACTTTGTAATCCAAGGAATGGTGTTGCCCTGTAGCTGTCTTTCTGGTTGTAGGAACGATCCCACCGCTGCCACCAATTGTAACGGACCGTTTCTCTCAAACAGGGATAAAATCCGTTTAGGCGATAATCCCCTTTCCCATAGACCAGCAGCTATTGCAATCACCAACTTCCCGAACTCCAAACTGTACGAATACCCAACTCACGAACAAGAAATACACGAACTCTGGAAGCAGCCGAACAGGAAAAGCAATACGAACAGCTTACACTCCTGGCAGTCAGCACACAATCCAATTCCCCCAATAACAAGACGACACTTCGTTTTGAGGGTTAAGCAGAATCTCTAGATTTATTCACACAGCCTCCTTTTAAGACATGCTCCCATGCAAGGGAGGGATCCACAACAATTAGTACCCCAGCCAATAATGTACCAGTTACCTCCCACACATCTCCTCCCCTTAGTGTGACACATAATCCCATTAGTACAGACCCAAATTCCCTGGGATACTGGATGTACCCCTAAACGTAGGAATCCCCCTTTAAATGTTACATCCCCTGGTAACCCTGATCTGGGTGAGACACATATCCAAAAATCACCCAGATCGGACCAGGGGTTCAGGAATTAGAAAGGGTTAAAGTTTTGACCGACTGCATGGCAAAAGTATCCGAAAATAGTTCCATGTATTTTGGCCCTGCAGTCGGTCACAGAAAAGGGAATCAAACACACGAATGGCCGGTGTTACAGAGCTTGGGGAGGATTCGTATGAATCCCCCTGTTCGTGGGATCCTTTCTACCGAACGGCGGGCCGTTCGGTAGTTTCTGCACGAATTGCTGGAAGTCTGGAGGTCTCAGCGGTGTTTGCTTAGTCAAGTGTCCGATTTTAGTTCCAGACACTCGACGGCAAAACACCGCTGTTCGGGAGTTTAAGATGGCCGCCGCCACGTGTTCGTTTCCCGAATGGCGGCCACCCAGAGGACACAACACACATTACACATATTGCCAATTACCCATTTGCAACATTGTTGCAAACGGTAATTGGAGGCACACTTACTCCCGGGTGGTCTGGTTGTTCGGTAGTTTCACCCAATATAATGAATGAAGTGATTCTACCGAACAATCAGGGGAATGCTGCATTCACATCACACTTTATACTGAACACATAATATTAAATACAGCCTGAATGCAATTTGCTACACAGTCTTAAAAAGGCATTATTCCTAACAGGCAGAATATGTTCACGGAGGGCCCTTAAAGGGCCAGTAGCAGCAATATAAAAATGTCACATGCCCAAATATTGCATACAAAAGTACAAATTCACAAGGGGGCCATAGTCAGATGGCAGGAGGCTGGCAACCAGGCTTCTCCAGTGCATAGTGGCGAGGTTGGTTTCGCCACATTCTCTTAACACAAATTCTTTCAATTGGTAAGTGCAGGCCTGGACTGGCCATCGGGCACACCGGGCAAAAGCCCGGTGGGCCGCGGTGGCCATGGGCCGAGGCCGGCAGGGGAGGTCTATGCAGGCAGGGGAGGTCTATGCTATCCGAACGCCGGCCCCACTGTATTCCATGGAGGGCCGGTGGGGAGAGACCTCCCTCACTGGCCCATTTAAATAGGCCTGCGGCTGGGGAGGGAGAGGACCTGGCGGTTGCAGCTCTGCCGAGTTCCTCACGCGAGATCAGGAGCGTTGCCATGGCAACGCCCCGATCTCGCGAGAGTGAACTCTAGCCCTTAGGCTAGAGTTCACTCCCCACTGGACCACCAGGGATGATGAACGAGAGCCAGTCCCCCCTCCCAGATCCCCCCCCCCTCCCAGGCTAAAGGTAAGAAGGGAGGGGGGGATTTAATGCCTGCTTAGTTTTTTTTTTATTGTTTATTTACCCCCCCATAGTTTTTTTTTATTGTTTATTTACCCCCCTTAGTTTTTTTATTTACCCCCTTAGTTTTTTTATTTGTATATTTAACCCCACTTAATTTATTTGTTTATTTACCCCAACACACAACATTTATACACAGCACTCTCACACACATCATACACAGCACTCTCACACTCAGCACTCTCACACATCACACAAAACACTCTCACACACATCATACACAGCAATCTCACACATCACAGCACTCTCACACACAGCACTCTCAGAAATCTCGCACACATCAAATGCAGCACTCTCTCACACATCATACACAGCACTATCACACTCAGCACTCACACACATCACACACGACACTCTCACACACAGCACTCAGCACTCTCACACATCACTCTCACACACATCACACTGAGCACTCACACACATCATACACAGCACTATCACACAACACTCTCACACACATCATACACAGCACCCACACACACAGCACCCTCACACATACAGCACCCTCACACACACAGCACCCTCACACACACAGCACCCTCACACACATCACACCTCACACACACATACTGCACCCCTCACATGCACACACAACCCCCCGATACACTGCATCACACACATACACAATACTTCCAAACATATTTATATAAAATATATATATATATATATATATATACACACAGCAGCCCTCACACACACAGCACCCCTCACACACATACTGCACCCCTAAACACATTACATTCCAGACACACACTAGATCCTTTACCCAAATCTGGATCATCTACACACATACACACACTAGATCCCTATATACACTCTGAATCCATAATATACGCACGCTCACTAGATCTCCTATACATAGTCTGGGTCCTTCAAACACACACAAGACTCATATATATATATATATATATATATATATATATATACACACACACACTCTGGATCCCCTATACGCACACTAGATTCCTTGTAAGCAAGCACATACTACATTCCCTGAACACACACTCTCTACAAACACTACATCACCTATACACACACACACTATAGCCTGTATGCACACACTTGCTACATCCCCTATACACACATTCTCTACAGCCCCTAGCCACATATGCATTACATTACACCACAAACACAACACGACTAAAACCGACCTTATTACACAATACCACACCACGACCAGCTCACTCTGCACACACGCAATACCACAAGCAGGCTCCAAACACATGCACAATACTCTTTCCTGGCCCTTTTGTCTCCTGGTATCCATTTATAGAGACACCAGAGACAAGTTGCAAGGAAACACAGTGCAAGCATGTTATTAAATTTGCTTGCACTGTGCAGAACAAATACAGGGCTTTTTTTCTCATGCTAGAGTTCTTCAGCAGAGCTCTGCGCATGGTCTGCCCTGGAAGAGCATTGAACCAACATGCTCACTTTGAGAGGGTGCGTGTTTGTCATGAGTGATGACAAAACACACCCTTTCTGCCCCGCCCCTTTCTTAGTGGGCCGCTGTGATAAAAAAATGCCCGGGCCGAATTTTTTTCCCAGTCCGGCCCTGGGTAAGTGTAATGCACTCTGCATTGTGTATTAATCATGAATGTACAATCCCTTTTGTGACTTCTTCCAAGAACTGACGTAACTTTATCCCCTTATTTAGGTAAATAGATGTCTAGTACTTCTAAGGTATTATACCCAATACTACAATTAAACAGCCAGTACTTTGGTTCTTACCAAAGAGAATCTTTACTTAGATTATGCCCAGTTAAATATTACCAAAGATCACATTAAAAGAGTTAATGTTACAGATTTACAATACATATATCACACTCAAACATTCCATTTATCTAATATAATGCATATTGTCTGTATTGTGTTTGTGCATGCAAGGGTGAGAGACTTACCAACCTTGTTTTACGTGTTATGAGTATCTTCTATATTTGATTAAAATTGTTCCTATCTTGTAAATAGCTGGTCTACTTGATATGTAAATGTGATTTACTTTTTCAAGGAACAAAGTGTTGTCCATTCTGTCATTTTATTTTAGAAAGGATGCAGCGTTTGCATGTGTGATTTCCTAAACAGAGAACACTTTGAAGCTGTATATTGCTATCTATCCCTCATCTTTCATACATACAAATTTAAAACAAGCACATATGAATTATAAATAATCATTATATTTTTCCCAACACTTTATCAATTAAATAATATCTAATAATGCAATCATTCACATAGATACTGATTTCTATATATTGAAAATTAAGACAATACATACACACACGTAGTTCTTTCCTCCAGCAGCAATATATGATGCACAAAGAGCAGATTAAAACAAATTGCAAACAAACAAATACTACAGAAGCTATTCTTAATCCTGGATGTGTGTTTGTACAATATTGTAATTCCTTCACCAGATCTTGCAATTAGACTATCCTTTGATTAGTTCTTTGAAATAATGTATCCAAATCTACATTAAGTGCTGGCATTTTCTTAAATTGTGAGGAAGCTTTCTTATTCCAATTACCCAGATCTTCCTATACCATGTTTACAGATATTTGGGAGTTGAATATTGGCTCTCATTACCTTCTTGCTCACTTTCATGGAGACATAGGTAAAATTAGTGCACCGTCCTTTTGAGGGTACCCTACATTGTACGGCTTGTTGCAATAGAGTGAAGATACTCCCAGTACACAGATTGTGGGACCCTGTTTGTGCACCTCTTTTCCAACTACATATGGGTCTGTTAAGGTGAACAGATCTGCTCCCTAAATTTTCCACCATGCACCCTGGACTAATAGTTTTCCACCACGTCTGCCTGGACTAGTGGTTCTAGTATGCAGGAACAAAAGCATGCGTTACCATGTCTGTCAAAGTAACTGGGGTTGATTATGTTCCAGAACTACTTTTCTTAATTACTAAACAGCTTGGTGGCAGGAATTGTTTTAAACCAGTATCATTAGGCTGGCTTCGGTTCGGAGGGCAGGGGATGATGTGACATGTGAGCACGCACGCAATCGTCCCCACCAGGTTATGGGTCTGAGGAGGAGAGCGTCTTTACCATACAAGAATGATAAATGCTATGAAGCTGACTCAACAATCTGTGAGACACCGTGATTTAGTTACTGTGATTCAATTGCCGAATGATCTTTTATATTGCGTTATTGTGTTGTCCGTGCTGTGAGGAGGACACCTTTGGTGGTGAGCAGCGACAGTAGAAGGTAGTGGATTGAGGCAAAGACCACCCAGGGAGTACCTGGGGTTGCGGTTAAAATCAATTATCAGGTCGCTGTACTAACTAGGAACTATCTGGGTCTCCCAATTGCTGTTGTACAAACTGGGCACTGAACAGGGGAGCATCTGAGAAGTCCTTCTAATATTGGGCTTAGCAAATACATAGGCTGAAATGTCTTAACTGACTGCAATAAATATTGCTAAAAAATCTCCAGCAGCTGAAGATTTTGCTTTTTGTTACTTTAAACCACTTTTTTTCCCTTTATTTGTTTATTTATTTTTTGCTGTCATTTTATTTGTTTGACTATTCACTGAAGTGTGTCCGCTAATATCCTGCTAGTAATAAATCTGCAGGGAAGACTGAGTGATATACATGAGAGATGCATGGGATCTTTTTCAACCGCAGTAAGTTACAAACCATAGCTAAGTAAATCCTTTTTTTTTTTTTGCTCTCTCCAAGTGCTGTATGTGATTGGGCTGTGGCTGGGGGTGTATTTGATATAGTAAATACCTAGGCTGAAATATCTTTCCAGCAGCATTAAATATTGCCTTAAAATTCTCTATTAGCTGATAATCTTCCAAGAGTAACTGAAGATTCCAATATATTAGTTGGTCTGGTTATATAGAAGAGGGCTGAAGAAAGTGTAAGAAGTGAGATTTAATCTCTTTTTTGGACTTATAGACTTATAGTCATACTATTGTCACATTACAGTCAAGATGTCTCCAAAAAGAGATAAGGAGAAATCTACTGCTACCAATGCCAAGAAACATAAGAGCATTACCACATTTTATTCGCCTAAAACTCAAGAACACCCTTTAGTGAACAAAGAGAGTCTGCCCCTTTAACCCCTTAAGGACACAACTTCTTGAATAAAAGGGAATCATGACGGAATATTGCCATCATGTGTCCTTAAGGTGTTAAATTTAAATCAAGATGAACAGTCCACAATTCTTCAACAATACATTACACAACACATATATAAGGAAGCACTTAATAGTTTACGCCTGGAAATATCTCAACTGACTTCTAATCTCCAAACTCAATCCAATACTCTTCAAAAAATACAATAGAGTAATATAGAATTAATCCAAAAGAATAACTATATGGAAAGAAAGATCTCTATATTGGAGAACAAAGTAGTCGATCTGGAGAATCACTCACAGAGAAGTAATATAAAAGTTAGAAGCATTGTAGAATCGATCGCTCCTGACCAACTGGATCAATATTTAGGATTACTTTTTTCTAAATTTATACCTTCAAATCCTTTAGGAGAATACCCGTTCAAAAGATTTCACAGACTTTACAGGCCAAAGAATATACCATCAGATATACCAAGAAATGTTATTGTATGTTTCTCAAATAATTATATTAAAAATATGATTATGCAAGCAGCTCACAAAAATCCAACTCTGGACCCACAATTTAAAGATATCAGGCTATTGACGGATCTATCTTTGGCAACACGACAAGTAAGAAATAAATACATGAATCATACTTCCAACCTTAGAGCAAATAATATCAAATATAGATGGAACTTCCCTACTGCCTTAACAGTTTTTTTTTTCAAGATCAACAGCATCTCTTTAAAGATGCCTTGGCAGTGCAAGAGGCAATTCAATCTTGGAATCTGCAGAAGACCTGAGAAAGACCACGTTCTAATTCAACACCAATGAGATTAACCTTTTTTTTCTTTTTTTTTCTGTTGATTAATCGGTCAGTCTTTTTATAAGAATAAGATATTTATTCCTAGTCCTAGACCAGTCATGGCAAACCTTTTTGAGCCCGAGTGCCCAGACCCCAATACATGCCAACTTTTTTTTCCTTAAAGTGCCAACACAGCAATTAAACCTGAATACTGAGGTTTAAGTTTAGAAAAAACAACTCGTACTGTTGTCCGAACTAATTAACAACTTTTGTTTTAAAAGAACACAACAGAGAGTTCAATGATACAAATTTTAAATAATGATATAAATAGATAAAATTAAGCTTATATTTATTAGTATCTCCAACAAATGCAATACATACACAAACAGACTGCTGAATACATGCACACAGTCTGCTGAATACACGCACACACAAGACTGCTGAATACAGAGACTGATGAATACACACACACACACAGTCTGCTGAATACACATACAGAGAGACTGCTGAGTACACACACACAGACTGCTGAGTACACACACAGTCCGCTGAATACACACACACACAGACTGCTGAATACATACACACAGACTGCTGAATACACACACATACTGCATTGAGGGGTGTAGTGTATGTGTTTGTGTGGGGTGCTGTGTGTGTGGGGGGTGCTGTGTGTGTGTGTGAGGGTTGCTGTGTGTGAGGGTTGCTGTGTGTGTGGGGGGGGTGTGAGGTGTTGTGTGTGTTTGAGGGGTGCTGTGTGTGTATGAGAGGGGTGCTGTGCTGTGTGGGTGGGTAGGGGGTGCTGTGGGTAGGGGTGCTGTGGGGGGCAGGGAGTGCTGCAGGCATGGGGGGGTAGGGGCACTGTGTGTGTGGGGTTGGGGTGTGAGGGGTGGCTAGGGGCTGGCTGGGCAGGGGTGCTGGGCGGGGGTTAGGGTGCTGGGGGTGGGGCTGTAGGGGTAGGGGTGGTGGGGATGTGCATGGGGGGGGGTGTGGGGGGGGCATGTGTGTGGGGGTTAGGGGTGGCTGTGGGGGGTAGGGGTGCTGTGGGGCGGTAGGGGGTAGGGCACTGTGCTGTGTGTGGGTGTAGGGTGTTGGGCAGGGGTGGGGTGGGGGGCTAGGGTGCTGTGGGGGGGGAAGGGGTGTGTGGGGGATGGGGTAGGGCACTGGCTGTAGGGGGCAGGGATTGTGGGCAGGGGTGCTGGGGGGTAGAGGGTGCCATGGGTGGTGCTGGTGGGGGAATGGCACCCGTGTGTGGGGGGGTATAGGGTGTTGTGTGTGGGGGTAGGGGAAGCAAGGGTGGGGGGGTAGGGGTACTGTGTGTGGGGTGCAGGGGTAACTGTGTGTGGGGTAGGGTGCTGGGGTGTAGGGGTGGCGTGGGGGGATGGAGTACAAATGGGGGGTAGGGGGTGTGTGGGGTAGGGGTGCTGTGTGTAGGGTGCCATGGGGGTAGGGGGGTAGGGGTAGGTGGATGTGGTGGGTAGGGGGTGGGGGTGGGGTAGGGGTGGCTGGGCAGGGGGCTAGTGCTGTGGGGCTGTGTGGGGGGGTGCTGTGTGGGGGGTGCAGGGGTATTTTGTGTGGGGGCAGGGGCCAGTGGGGGATAAATGGTGCTGTGGGGGTAGGGGTGCTGTGTGTGGGGGGTAGTGGGGGTAGGGGGGGTGCTGGGGGTAATGGGCTGTTTGGGGGGTAGGGCTGTGGGGGATAGGGGTGCTGGGGGTAGGGTGGTGTGGGGTGTAGCAGGTGCTGTGTGTGGGGGGTAGGGGTACCAAAGTGCGTGGGGGATGGGGTGTTGAGGGGGTAGGGTGCTGTGTGTGGGTGGGCGGGGTAGGGCAGGTGCTGTGGTGGGTAGGGGTACTGCAAGTGGGGGGCTACCAGTAGGGGTGCTGTGGTGGTTAGGGGTGCTCTGTGTGGGGGTAGGGGTACTGTGTGTGTGGGGTAGGGGTGCTGTGGGGGGTAGGGGTGCTGTGTGGGGGGTAGGGGTGCTGTGTGTGTGGGGATGGTGTGTGGGGAGGGTAAAAGTGTTTAAAAATAAATTTTAAAAAGTGTACTAAATCAGTATCCCCCACTCCCCCCTTCTTACCTTTAATGAAGGAGGGGGGACACAGCCATCCCTGGTGGTCCGGTGATGGCAAGCACTGCTTCTAGGTCGGGAGGCAGGGGGATGGATCTGTGAAGCAGCTCCCCTGTCCTCCCGCGCGATGCTGTGTGGAGCGTTGCCATGGTTACGCGCGGCAACGCTCCACACTGATCCACAGATCCCTCCCCCTGCCTCCCGACCCGGAAGCAGAGAAGGCGCCTGCCGTTTTGGGCAGGCAGGTGCCTACTCTGCATTGATGGCGAACCCATGGCCGCGTGCCCACAGAGAGGGCCCGGCGTGCCACCTATGGCACGCGTGCCATAGGTTCGCCATCACTGTCCTAGACCTATTAAGAGGTCATATTGGCAACTCTTGGATAAATTATTCTAGTTCTGAAGTTCTGAATGAAGTAATCATGGGCATGTTTTCTATATTTTTATATAATTGTCGATATATATATTATTCATTTCTCATCTAGTTTTTTACAATGCTATATTGACAATTATCAAATCAATGCGGTAACCCATATTGATTCTACTAACATCAAACTAGATAATACTATTGGGGTATGATGGATTGTTATGTATGGAGGGGAGGAGAGGAGTGAGAGAAGGGGTAAATGTATTGTCTGGTTAGGATATATTGTGTATAAGGATGTATAACTAATATTATTTGGATAAAAAAGGCAAGAGATAGGAAACGCGCTAATGAGGGGAAAATGATACAATTTTATTTAAATTTTGTCTGCAATTCATGGGATAAACACTGATAGCTATGAGTAAAGTAAATATTAACTCATATTTTATCTCTAAATGAGGCTATATGCTGTCACATATGTTACACACTTTGGAAGAAATGTATTAAGATTATAAGGTATTGGTTCCACACTTTAAGGGGTTAATTATACCCACTACCTTGTACATATTAGGATCGATTTTGAAAATTACGGTCATAGTAGATATAATTCAAGTAGGTTAAATTTGATTATGACTTTAGAAGGGGATTTTGATACAGTCTCATGGGAGTAAGGGGGTGCCCTATTGATAATTGAGAATAAGGTAGTGAAGGAAGAAATGATTGGAATGATATGAAAGAAAGAATTATGGATAATCACAAAGGGGCTTGTGTTATACGGGAAAGAGCTTACATAATTATAACTTCAGTACTCACATTGATATTTAAATATTGTAAGAATCTATTTAATGGACTAGATATTGTCAAATTCAATTTTTATTTTAACTATTCTAATGTTGTTGAAATAATTTTCATGTGTTTCATCTCTTTTTCTCCATAAAGGATAAGTAATACAGTACGATAATGTGGGAATTCATTGGAGTTTATTGGCTTTGTTTAAATTATATTGACTATTGTCCTTTGTCTTGGTATGTCTAGAACTAGGACTTATATTGATAACTAAATCAAATAAATAACAGGCTAGGAATGGCAATAGATGTATGCCAATGTTTTTTGTTGCCTTTTTTAATTTTATTTTTATTCTTCTCTTCTTCTTTTTGATGTATCTAACTAAATAACGGGGGTTCACCTTCTCTTCCTATAATTCTCTTCTCTGCAAATCTTGTCAGAGGGTATTAAAAGGGAAATATATATATATATTTATATATATATATCTCAGGTAGTGATCAGCACTCACGGTCTTGTAAAGTTAAAAGTTTCACGTTTATTGTACCTCCATTAAAATACAATTGACATTTCAGTCCCCACTGGGACTTTCATCAGGATCAGATCTGATTGTATGAGGAGGAATTCTTTGTATGACTATTAGAGAGTTATTAATCCTAATGAGAAAGACTACAGCTTCTTTCCTAATGTACACCAGTCATACTCTAGCATAGATTTATTTTTGGTTAAAGTGGGACTTCCAGGATCAGTCATTAAATCAAATATCGGGTGTATAAATCTATTAAACCATGCTCCGGTAATCATTGATTTATTATTAAATCATAATTCTAGACCCAGGACCAGACTGAGATTAAACAAAACACTTTTGAAATCTGAACATAATCTTAACAAACTGTCATTTGAACTTGAGAATTTTGTAATCATAAATAATAATGGTGAGCTACACCATTGGTTTGGTGTACTTTTAAAAGCTATGTAAGGGGCCTCTTAATAAAATTGGTTTTGGATTTAAAAAGGGAATTAAAGGTTAAACTAGCTCTTAAAGAAGATTAAATAAAACTAAGGTTGACAATGAGCTGGTAATAGAGATAGCCAGAGTAAGGGAAAACATTAAAGAAAAAATCTATATGATAAGGTAAACAAAAACATTGCATCTTAAGGATAAATCTATTTTTTAAAAAATTGATTGGGGAGAAAATACTAATCTCCCGAAAGGATATCGCCCAAACATTTGGAGATTTTTATAGACTATTATATAATCTAAAAGATGTTGGAAAAAATAGTAAAGAAATTGAAGAATTTCTAGATAACTTTAAATTACCAAAGTTGAATCAAGAAAAATTAGCTCTCCTGAATGCTCCATTTGTATTAACTGAAAATATAGAAGCAATAGACCATTAAAATTAAATAAAGCCCTGGGCCCTGATGGCTTCTCTGCTATTTTCTATAAAAAAAAATTCCAGAATGATCACACCTATTCTTCTGAAAGTTTTTTTAGAAGCCTTGGCTGAGAATCCTCTCCCCAACGAGAGGTTATTAGCATCAATTATCCTTATACCAAAATTGGGTGAAGACCCATCCTGTATCACCAATTACAGGCTAATTTCTCTTATTAATATAGACATGAAATTTTTTTCCAGATCTTGTCTAATCGTTTTAAAGAGATAATTTGCGACTTAATTAATATTGATCAGTCGGGTTTCGTCAGGGGGAGGGTCACTACGCATAATGTGCGTAGGATTTTTTTATATAATTCATAGGCTTAATACCAAGATGGGATCTGTTATTATGGCCCTCGACACCGAGAAGGACTTTGATAGAGTCAATTGGAGATTCCTTGACTCTGTCTTGGGGAAATTTGGCATTGTGGGTCAATTTAGCGAAATAACTATGCTACTGTATGCCAATTCCTAAGCAAAAATAATAAATCCTTTTTTTTAATCCGAACCCTTTCTGATAAAAAATGGAACTAAATAGGGCTGCCCTTTAGCACCCCTCCTTTATATTCTTACCATAGAACCATTAGAAAAAATTATCTGCGATAACAAGAACATTAAGGGAATTAGGACCAACAAAGGGGAAATTAAGATTTCTCTCTTTGCAGATGATGTGCTTCTCACCCTGACGGACCCCCTGAATTCAGTTTCAGCTGTTCAAATTATTAAATTTACATTAAAACAAACTCAAATTTGGACTTACTGACTAAACTACAAGAAGAACTTCTGGCATCGCTGTAACAACCAGCCCAGTATGCCTGCAAAAGACAATGGATTATACAGCCGTTCGGTAGTTTTGTAAGCATTCACCATGCGAATGCTTACCTGCCTTAACAGGCCACCCTGACTGTTAATTATGGCCAATTTACCTCCCTGGTTGATGGGCATTGTATTCGAATCAACCGCACGAACGCTATGGGAACTGTAAGCTCAGCCGCCATTTCGGGACTTACACGTGTTCGCGGCCATTTTAACTCCCGAACAGCGGTGTTTGCCGATGATTGTCTGGAACTAAAATCGGACACTCAGACAGGCGAACACCGCTGAGACCTCCATACGTTCGGGAAAATATCACCAAATCTAGAAAGGATTAACAGCAGATGGGGATTTCAGCGAACCCAGGATGGCATACGGATGGCCGGCCGTTCGAGAGTTTTTACCCACGTTCTTAGACCGACTGCAGGGCCAGCATTCATGGAACTGTTTTCGGCTACTGTACCCGTGCAGTCGGTCAAATCTTCTAAGTCCCATATCTCCCGAACGGCTGAACCGATTGAGCTGAATTTTTCATATGTTAGTATCTGAACTATAAGCTATCTGGGGATACTAAATTTATGTCTGTACCCCAAGTATTTGGGGTACATCCAAACTTTGGGGAAAAACTGTTCCTTTTTAATTATGTTATATGGTTATCTGAGGGGAGGGAATTTAACAAATGTATATTGCATGGATTGGTTACTCTGCTAATTATGTGGGTGTCTCCCTTGCATGGGCAGACTCTCATAAAAGCAGAGTGTGTGTCATTAAACATCAGTTCTTCTTGACACTTTTAAAACATAGCCTTGTCTCGTTCTTGAAAGGGGAATCTCTGCAGCTTAATCACTTAGCTCTTTTCAGAGCTACACCTGGTTTTCACTCCTGATCCAGCAGAAGGGAATAGGCGACTCCATCACTACACAGCGACTGCCAGGAAGAAAAGGACGTCCCTAACGGCTGGTACCCTCTCTACACCAGGGTAGCCGTTACAATCGCGATTCCATTTTTCATGGAAGGGAACTAGTATTGATTATCTGGGGAAAATCTCCTTTGATATAGCAATTTGGCACAAATTAATTACGATATTTTATTAAAGAAATTTCAATTACAATTAAATAGTTGGAGATAGTTGTGGCTAAATTTAGAAAGTGAAAACCATTCGTATGCTTTAGAACAGGATGAAAGTCCTAGCTGTAATTTGAATATTTTATTCTGGATTGGATTTCTAAATTTAGGGAAATTGGATATTGGAGCTTTTTCTAATAAAATTCTAAATGACACGATAAACACCTCTAGAATTCTAAGAAAAAAATTAAACCTGCAGGATAAGCTAGTGTACAACACTCCTTTGGAGATTTTACAATATGCGATGGATGAGATCAACGTACAAAAATGGATTCAATATGGTATAATAAAGATTTCAGACTTATGTTGCAAGAATAATCTTATTCCCTTTGCTCAATTACAAGCAAAATATAAACTTCCTTCTAAATAACTTTTTCAATATTTAATAATTAAGAATTGTGTTATGACTAGGACACTATCCTGTAATAATACTTGTGACAAGACCAATCTTGCCACTGTGCAATGGAGGAGCCTGGTTGCCCGCCTGCTGCCTTTAGACTATGACCCCATGTTGAAACGCTTGATTTTCCCCTGCAAAGACACAAAAGCCGGGTCATTCGGTACTTGCCCTATTTGAACATTGATACCCCAGATAGCTATGCCATGGAGCCCATTCGTATAACGAAAGACTATGTGAAAGACTTTGGCTCCATGGCACTTGAACTGTATGTATGTAATCTGAGCGCCATTCAGTAATAATGTGTGCTCAGATCTAAGCTATCTGGGGATATGTTTAATGTACCTGTTTTATGCAATAGCTGCACAGTTATATATTTTTATGTATTTTATTGTCTTTTGCTACCATGTGTTCAATGGAGTTTTGCCTCTGTCCTAGGAGATAAATGGATTACTTCCCAATTATCTCCAGGATAGAACACTTTGTGGAACTGGTTTTGGGCAGAAAAGCCATGCTTCATTTGGTCACAAAGGACTTTGATCTATCTTTTGACCCACTGGACCAATTTGTATGATTTTGACGTAAGTTTGTATTTGGAGTATGTTTATTCTGAAAATGTAAGTGAATGTGATGCATACTTTTAAAATTATGAAAAATGTGGAAAAACTGTATTTCTCTGCCTGTGATAATTATATTAACCCATTGTGTAAGGTAATTGTATCACAGGCAGAGGGGAGGATTTTGTATGGGAGTGTCTGAGTGTATTGTACGTGTTTATTGGTTGTTTTACAAAACTCTGTGGGTGGTACTAATGTGTAAGAATGTGTATATAAGAACAATAAACCCACAGCTCTGTCCGTTCCTGTTCTGACCCCCAACATGGAGCCTTGTCTCGTTCTTGGGGGATTTATTGCATGCTATTCCAGTTTGAATGCTAGGAGTGTAAGCCTTTCGTATGGTTTTTCCTATTCGACTGTTTACAGCATTCATATGTTTTAGAGCATTCGTATGCTTCTCCGGTTCGGTGGATTGGTGTCTACAGTAACTGTGCCTGTGTCTCTGGAAGGGGAAGATCTACTAAATGGCGGTTTAACCCTCTTATGCCTGGGGGTGCCGTTACAATACTATAGACCCCTTTTCAGTTTTAAGTAAATCTAAGGGATTGATCTCTAGAGCTATCAAATTAATAGAATCAATGGAACAAACTCTTCAGATTGCACCTTTTGTTAAATGGGAAAACAATTTTATTCTTGGAATGGATTAAAGCTACATTATTAGTGAAGCATACTATTTATTGCATTTCCTTCTGTGAGGTTCATCTGAAATTAATTTATAGGTGGTACATGGTTCCAACTAGACTGCACAAGATCTTGCCAGTTTATTCTAGGTTATGTTGGCGGTGTGGGCAGGAGGCTGGAATCATGTACCATATATGGTGGGAGTGTGCAGGACTCAGTAGTACAAAAGCCCAAATGCTCAAACATATAAATTCTTTATTCCCAGAGATACGTGTCATTCCCCCCCAACTATTTCTTTTAAACATTGAATTTCCATTCCAAGATAAGGGGAAAAAAATATATTTTATGCATATATATTTTTTTGCAGTTAAAATATGCATAGCGAGAACTTGGAAAAAACAACCCTTATATTATGGTGGGAGATCATGTTACAACTAGATTTTCAATATAGGATGGAACATAATTTTGTTTCCAACATAGGTGTTTGGATATCATACTCAAGATTGTGGTTATGCTGGACAGCCTATAGAGATAGTCTGACATAGTCTTCCTGGTAGTGTTTGGGGCCCCATGACGAATCTTTGTATTTATAGTCTTTGTTCTTTTTTACCATTTTTTTTTCTCTCGTTTTATAGGCATGAGAACAGAGGGAGAATAGGTTGAAGTAGAACATTTATTATATCTATATACCTCTCTATTTTGGTAGATGGTTTAATATTGGTCTAATATTTATACATTTTCCTAGACTTCCTTAATTTTGCATGTATGTTCTGATTATATGCATATGTATATGTACTCTTAAAATGTCTATTATATTCTAATATGTGACATCTATGTAATTTTACATAGTTTTAGCCATCCCCCTGCTTCCATAACTTTTTGGCTCAGGGAGGTGGCTTCCTTGGGGTCCAGATGCATCTGGCTGAGTGTGATGGTTGTCTGGCCCAGGATCTCAGTTGTCCTGGCTCTCAGTCTTCTTCTTCACTATTGTGTTCCCCACTTTTCTGCATGGCTTGTTAGTGAGCTGGGAGGAAGTGACTACTCTCTTCCTCCAAGCACCCCGGCTTTACGGAGACCAGGGGGCCCAGTTGTGCTGTTAAAGGGCCACGACACCTGACCGGGGCCTTTCTCAAAGATGTCTATTGACTGGCCTTAAGTGCATGGGCCACCTGATTGGCCCCTGAACTTGCTAGGTAGTTCGGCTACAGAGTGATTGCTGGACAGTCCTGAGAATGTTTATTCTTAGGTTAATTGCACAGTCAACCCTAGTATGGATTTCAGTTTGAGGAGACCTGCATGTTATAGCACCATCCAGGATACATGTAAAATTTCTTTCTAGCAGCATTTTGATCCTCTTTTCCATTTTGGCATGGACCTAAAATGTACTGGTATTTTTATGTAGATCACCTAAAATATTCCAAACTGCAAATTCAAATGTAAGGTTAGTTATAGGCAATGGAACGTTACATTATACCACTGTTGTGAAAGAATTTACTTTGATTCCAAGGTTGAAGCTTATAGGTGTCATATTAGATATCCTATACTAAAATTGGCTAACTTGGACTCAAGGAAATGCTTAATGCTTAAAATGACACTTAAGACCATATATGACTAGTTCCAGGAGCAGATAGCCCCCACCTGAGCTGTCTCTCCAAAATCAGTCTGTTCTTTCTTTCTCTCTGAACTTATCTGTTATATGGTACATGACGTTCATCCCTATGTCTTATTTGTACTCCTTTCACTCCCTTCCTGCTACTGTCCTATGAGTGTTTGCACGTAGGCACTTAATTTTTAATGTATAAAAACACATACTGCTAAATAAACAACAGAGGCTTATTTTTATTACCAGCATTTCTTGTGTCTGAATTCACGCTCCTCCAAGGGCACTTGAAATACAATTTGGGTGCCCCTGAATAAAACAAAGATTGATATTGGATCTATATCAATTAGTGCCAAAACCCGGGGCACTAATTAACCATTAACCCTTACAAATTTTAAGATGGGTAGCTCTCAAAGCACTCAGGGGGGATTTCCAGCTTTGACTATAGTCAAGCATCACAAAGGACAAGGAGCAATTAAGAATATTAAGAGGTTACTTAAGAAAGCTGGCATGCCCTCAGAGGGCACTCTAGTCCCACATATATGGAGGGAATTTATGGCAAATTACAGAGGATGGTTGGAAGATAATGATTTAGTAGACGTCACCCAAAAACGGCATGATACTACAGTTGAATTAACTAAATCTGGTTGTAGAGAAACCACCAGAAAAGGTATACCATATTATCAATGTTTTGGACCTCTAGGGTCCCAGAGTAGGCAAGATCCTGAGTAAAATCTTGTAAACCCATCCCCTTACCCGAGTAAGGCAGGGACTCCTTTGGTCCCTAAAGACCAGGCGAGTTCCCAAAATCAGGCATCTCTTGGTTCTACTAAACTAGTCAGAAAGAATATTGGATCGTTCCATGGTGCAGATGGACAAATTATTGGGGGGAGGAAAAGTGTACAAGTTGTGGTTCCCCTAAACCCCCAGCCCTTTTACAGAAATCAGAACCCCTTTTTCCAGTAATATTATGCAGTGGGACTTCATATGGTTCCCCAGTAAGACCTATGGGTTCATTAGAGGAACCCATAGACTTAAGGGATCCCCTAAGTTAGATTGTGGCAGGAAAGGACACATTAAATAAAACTGCAGGTGCCCTCTAAAAAATCAAAACCCCAAGGATTCAAATGATAACTCCCATGACAACCAACCACCTCCATCATCTCCCCCTCCCCAATAGGAAATTGCTATCAGCCCTCACCCATTATCAATATTACACTGCCCAGGGACCGAATAGTCCCTTTTCTGCTGGACACTTGAGCAGCCAGATCAATGTTGCAGGAAAAATATGTGTTCCCGTATGAGAAGTCTGAAGATGTATTATCATGTATAGGGGTGGATGGGATCCCAAGTGACATTCCCCTTACCCACAAACTGAGATTGCAGCTACATGACTTTACTGACTTTGTAACAAGATTACTTGTCAGCCTTCATGCCCCTGCTAATCTACTAGGCAGTGAAATAATGGCTGCCCTTAATGCAAATATCCAGTATAGCCCCACTGGAAAAGTAACATTGCCTGTGCTTTTAGAGGACAAACAAATTATATCCCTCCTAAATGTTCTGCCAACTCTCACTATGCCCAGCCATGTGCCAGAACCTGCCATTGACTTGTCCTCAGTTCCTGATTCTCTATGGGCTACAGGGAAGACAGATACAGGCAGACTCTCTGTGCCCCCAGGCAAAGTGAATCTCCTGTATGGAGCTACCCCTCCCTGTCAAAAACAATACCCCCTAAGCCCTGCACAGGAAGATGCTATTTTCCAATCTGTGCAAGAATTATTGCAGGCAGGGGTAATTGTCCAGACCATCTCCTCTATTAACACACCACTGTAGCCAATTAAGAAAAAGCAAGAGAAAGGGAAACCTGTGGTCTTCCGTATGGTACATGATTTAAGAGCAATTCATGCTGTAACTGAACTCATTGCCCCTAATGTTCCCAACCCACACACCTTTTTGTCACAGATATCACCTTCCTCTAAGGTATTTACTGTTATTGACTTAGCAAATGCATTCTTCAGTGTCCACTTGCACCCCGACAGCCAGTATTTATTTGCATTTACACATAAACATAGCTGAACCACTCCCTCCTCACTGCTCTGCACAGGAGGCTGAGCTGAAGGCTCTCACTGAAGTATGCAAACTGACCTCTGGTAAGACAGCTAATATTTACACAGACTCTCGCTATGCTTTCGGTATAGCCCATGTTTTGGCCCTATATGGCGGGCTCATGATTTTCTCACCTCAGCAGGAACTCCAATCAAAAACTCTGCTATGCTGCTACCCACTCAAGTAGGTATCATCAAGGTAGTAGCTCACGTGAAGATCACAGATGAAATTACAAGAGGAAACCACAAAGCAGACAAAGCTGCCAAGCAAGCAGCAATCCAAGTACATCCTTCTACAGGATGTACTTGCTGCAGGTTGTTTTTGCAGATGTCGCCGTTGACTACAATATACTGCTGAGCTTACAAAGACAGACAAGCAAGGAAGAACATGACCTCTGGAGGAAACAAGATGTAGATCCTGATGATGAAAGAATTTGGAGGAAAGGTAAAAGACTGTCTACCATGAGTGTTGTACCCGATGATGGACCATGGACCTACACATCTATCCAAGATGCACATGAACAGCATAGTAAACACCCACTGGGTAGCACTCGGATTTACTGTTGTAGCAGCTAAACACACCCAAGCTTGCATGATTTGTGCTAGAAACAATCCAGGACAAGCTGTCAAAACACCAAGAGGGCAAACACCAAGGTCACTTTACCCATTCAAAGACTGCATATAGACTATATTCAACTGCCTAAGGTAGGAGTGTATGAATATGTGTTGGCGTGCATTGATTTATTTTCAGGTTGGCCTGAGGCTTACCCAGTGTTGAAAGCCACAACAAAGATCACAGCATGTAAGCTTCTGAAGGAACTGGTATTTGGATATGGGGTACCTGAAGTGATTGAAAGTGACAGAGGTAGCCATTTCACTGTGGAAATAAGGCAAGATTTTATGAAAGGCCTTCCACACACCTTATCACTCCCAGAGTAGTGGGAAAGTGGAAAGTGCAAATGGCACCTTCAAAAACAAGATTGCAAAAGCCATGTAAGACACAGGGAAGCCATGGACTGAATTCCTTCCCCTAACACTCTTTTCTATGAGATTCACCCCCAATTCCAGACATGCCCTATCCCCTTTTGAGATCCTGTTTGGATGTGCCCTAAAGACAGGCCTCTACTTTGCCTAGTCCCTCCAGATGCAGCCTAGGCCCTACACCAAAGATTAGGCAGGATGCATAAACAAGTATTTGATTCCATTCCAGATCCAGACTCTGATTATGCAACTCACAAACTGCAGCCTGGGGACTGGGTGGTGATAAAGAGGCATGTGAGGAAAGGACTTGAACCACGCTTTGACGGTCCATTCCAAGTGCTCCTGACTATGGCTACCTCAGTGAAAAAAAGAAGGAAAAGCAACATGGATACATGCCAGTCATTGTAATCAAGTCACTCCGACTGATCCACCAACATGAAGCTGTTCTTATCCTTTACCACTGAATGCTCCGTTCAGATATGCTACTCTGACTTGAGACTAGAAGATAATAATGCATGGCAGGGAAATATATGGATGCAGATAGCAAAGGCTTTTAATTTAACATCCTTTTGCCTCAATCCTCTCCTCAATACAACCATACAATCATGTCGTATAGCTGTCTGTCAGGATATTTATATCGGCAGACATTTTGTGCTAAGATAGAAATTAAAAGTGCCAGAGTAACTCAGAACAAAGCAGACTCCATTTTGCTATCTTCAGGCAAGACAGACACAACATTTCTTTTCTTGCTTTCAGTAACACTAGCCATCAGCCTCAGCTAAGGAATGCATTATGTAAACAAGCCAAGTGATAAGCAATGAAGCAGGGGGATGGAATGCTCTGTTTAAATGTTAATATAATAGAAATAATTTTAAACACAGACACTAGTGACAGAGGAGACTAAGTAATTAATTTTACTTTCTAAATCTTACAAGGTCCCATTGTAAGTAAGGGGTGAAATTGAGCTTAGACATGTCAATCCTAGAAATTACGATCAAAGTCGTTTCCACAAAGACTAAGGCAAATGTTTTGAACTGACAGCAAATTTAAGTTATGGTAGTCATTTTAGATAAACCAAATGACATCAGAATCGTCATCAAAATAAGTTAACTCTTTCAAGGACATAAAATTCTGATGAGGCAATTGCGCCCTCTATTGACCAAAAACTAGATAATACTAGATAACGTAGACACACCTACAGTTTTCTATTGGCCTTATCAACTGACGTACAGAGAATCTTTCCCTTTAAAAAGTTAGGACAAAGACAAGAGAGAGGTTAGTTTGGGCTTTCAGATTTGGACATTCAGAGAGATCCAGGACAGATATTCAGGACACTCTGGGACTAACACTCAACTCTCAAACTCTCTTGGACACAACTCAAGAAACACTGCTTGACACTTAGAATTTTACTATTACTTTCTAACCAACATCACTTTTCTCTATTACTTACACACCTCCATACAACCAATCATACTCGCATTCAAGTTCCTGGGACTACCTACTCATCTGATGAGAACATCTACATCATAACTGGTAATTATGCTGGTTTTATTTAATTAATCTAAATTAATTAAAATCTATTAATAGCAGGATACATGCATGGATAAATCACGATCAGATCCCATAATTGAGCAATCTTAATTAAATAAATAATATGCAGTTATAACACTCCATTCTGCAGGTGGAGTCAGATAATTACATAGTACTGGTATCTTACCATGTGTTAGCATACCGCTGTTTTTATCCATGTGTGTTGATTTGCTCTGAACTAAGATAAGATATCTTTTTAGGCAAATTAAAATTCGGCTTATGGAATCTGTAGATTTGACTCTTTTGGATGGTTCCAGGAAATGATTAATGAGCTGGTTTGAATGTTTTTTTAATTGAAAATTACATGAGAATAGGATATTATATGCCTAGGAGGATCTAGTCAGCATTGAAAGGGTTACTCAGTTGATCTGACTGTGAGCCAATATTTCTATGGCTTTTTTCGCTGTGCTGTGTGAAGTTTTGCTTTCTGTGTCTGTGAAGTACCCTCATAAATCTTGTAAGTCTTGACAGTTGATACTGTAGCTTTGTACTGTGTTTAGCCATTGCCATTGTATACGACGTTATACTAAATATTCACTAATTATTATATCATGCATGCTGCATAATATTATTATTATTTTATATGTCACAATAAATTATATCTATTTTTATAACAAATTGGGATTTTATTTGTATGGAATACATTTCACTTACATGATAACGATCTCTAAGATCTAAGAGAATTGAAATAGTGGGCAATTCTCAAGTGTATAATATTATCATCCCATAAATATCCCCACATGTCTCTACCCCATCTCACCCTTGAGGAAGTACCTACATACCAATAGACCCCATAAATCTCTACAACTACATTCTTATGCTTTCAACCCACTGGTAGGCAAGCCCCCCCCCTCCTCCCCTCCCCCCACCTAGCCCTGAAGACAAGTAATGTTACAGCTGCTGAACTATGTTGGTCTTTTTCATATAATTGTTCAAGAGACGCTAATACTAAATCCCTGTTTTGCCCCACACGGTGGAAAAATACCATAAATTGTAGAGCCCTGAGCACCACTATGAAATGTACCAAAACTCACCAAGTTATGAGTTAACACCACCATGTCTATCTCCCTAAAGGATGGACTTTCTCCTGTAGAAATATTACTTATGCTTATGTCCCAGGTAACATTACAGGAGGTTCCTGTGCAAATCTGACCTAATCTCTGAAACAAGCCAGGTACACAAACCGCAGATCGGCAGGAGAGATGTCAAAAACAACCTTACTTCAGGTTGTAATCCTGAAATCACTCTTATATAAATCCAAATAATGCTGTAGCCTGTTCCCTTGCAAAGGGTCTAAATGCCACTTCCCAGGCCCCAAAAGAACTAATTATGGACACCCAGGCAAATAATGCAAATGGTTAGCACTCTGGACTCTGAATCCTGCAATCCGAGTTCAAATCTCAGTGGGACTTCTTTTAAAAATTTCCCATAAAGAGAAAGAAACTTTTAAAAAAACAGTCTTTCTTAAAATCCAATTTAAGCATATATAATCTGCCAAGGCCAAATTGGAGTCAGCCCTTTCGACATTAGATACCAAAGACATCTTTCTTCAATAGACATCTCTGGCATCTGCTAGGTTTCATTACCACAACAAGAGGACATAGTCTTAAATTAGAGGGGCAAAGGTTTAAAATAATATCAGGAAGTATTACTTTGCTGAGAGGGTAGTGGATGCATGGAATAGCCTTCCAGCTGAAGTGGTAGAAGTTAAACAGTAAAGTAACAATAAATGAGTTTAAGCATGCGTGGGATATGCAAAAGGCTACCCTAACTATAAGATAAGGCCAGGGACTAATGAAAGTATTTCAATTGGGCAGACTAGATGGGCCGAATGGTTCTTATCTGCCATCACATTCTATGTTTCTATGTTTCCTTGAGAATAGAGCAGCCATTGACTACTTTCTAATGAAACATGACTTAGGCTGTGAAGCTATTGAAGGTATGTGCTGTTTTAACCTATCTGACCATTACATTGTGATCTACAAACATATAAAAGATTCACATGACTTATTACAGGATATCAAACAGGATACTGGTTTCTTTGGGAATTAGGATTGGACATTTGGGTTAGGAACATGGTTGAATTTGCTGATTAAGAAAATGTTGTACTTTTTGCTATTAGCTGTATTTGTTATTATGGCAATTTTTCTAACCTTTAGGTTTTTCTCTTGTCTACTAACCTCTCTATGTAAAAACAAATCTACTGTTGGTCGTACCTTAACTTACCTTCCAGCTCCGACTTTGGAAGGTTTTTTCAATGTTACCTTGCCTAACAAATGAAGGAACTCTCCTCAGTGGATTCTGGTGGTCTCTCTGGTGGCTAGCATGCCTGGAAATACCTTGGACATTTGGGTGACCCTTGGATCAAAAGAGGGGATTGTGAAAGAATTTACTTTGATTCCAAAGTTCAAGCTTGTAGGTGTCATATTAGATATCCTATACTAAAATTGGCTAACTTGGACTCAGGAAATGCTTAATGCTTAAAATGACACTTAAGACCATATATGTCTAGTTCCAGGAGCAGAAAACTCCCACCTGATCTGTCTCTCCTAAATCAGTCTGTTCTTTCTCTTTCTCGGTGTCAGGGATCCGCGGGCGGCTAGGAGGGGAGGCTGCACGCCGCTTGCAGCACTCACCCTCACTCCATCGCCGCCCGCGGTCTCCCCTCTACTTACCTCTCGGCGAGCGGCGTCTCCTCTCTGCCGCTCGCCACCCGCGTCCTCCACGCCCCCCAGCGGCAGCATGTATAACGCTGCACGCTGGGAGGTCAATGACTTATGTAAACGCCGCGGTCACGTGAGTGACCCGGCGTTAAAGAAACAGTACCACAATCACAGTGGGGGGTATAGATATCCCCCACGTGTGATTGTTAATTCTGATTGGAAGTTATCCAATCAGAATTAAACCTAGGGTATTTATACTTACCTTTCCTGTCCCTCAGTGCCCTGTTGTGGTCTTGTGATACCTGTAGCGTAGTGTTCTCGTCTTGCTCTCTGGTTACTGATTACTTGGCTCGTTATTCCGATTATCCTGTCTTCTCCACTCCTTTGACCTCGGCTTGTTTCTCGTTCTCCTGTTTTCTGGCTCCCTTTACCTGGCTTGTCTCCTGACCATTCTTAGCGTGCTTAGCCCGGCCACTCTAAGGTCCGGTACGGCACCTTTTCTGTGTGTGTGTGTCAGCGTGTTAGGTTCCCCGAATCGTGACATTACAACAGGGCCACCATGGAACCTGCTGACATTCCACAGCTGTTAGTTAATCAGGAGGCTAGAATAGACGGTTTAGACCACCGTATGGATCAGTTTGCCCAGGCTTTACAAACCATACTGGCTCGTACTGCCCACTTGCATCCTGCCGTCCAAGAAGCTGTTGCTGCTGTGCCAGAACCCATTCCTGATCCAGTACCCGCTCCTGCACACGTGGTTCACATGACGCCACCTCAGCGCTATAGTGGTGATCCAGCATTGTGCTGTGGTTTCCTCAACCAAATTGATATTCATTTGGTGATGAATCCTCGTTCCTACCCCACTGACAGAACCAAAATTGCTTTTTTGATTAACCATTTGTCCGGGAAAGCACTAGCATGGGCTAATCCCATGTGGGAGAATACGTCCCCAATGTCCTTTTCAGACTTCTTAACAGCTTTTAAACGTACGTTTGACCAACCCGGCCGGGTTGCTTCTGCTGGCAAAGCTCTGCTTAGGGTTCGACAGGGTAATAGATCAGTAGCGGATTATACCATTGAATTCCGCACTTTGGCAGCTGAAGTGGTCTGGAATAACGACGCTCTCGTAACAGCTTTTCAGGAGGGTTTGGCTGCTTACATATTAGATGAAATAGCATCCAGGGAAATGCCTGTTCTTCTGGATGATCTTATAGATTATGTCATTCTAATTGACAACCGTATTAGAGAGAGGCGTAGTCAAAGAAGGATGAATACACAGGGGTTACCTGCTTTACCCAGTACTGCATTGCTAGCATTACCTCCTCCTAATCAACCACCTCCCGAACCCATGCAATTAGGTGCTGTAGGTTTATCTGAAGCTGAACGAACATACCGCAGAAGGGAGGGTTTGTGCCTTTATTGTGGTAAGAGGGGGCATCTCCGAAGAAACTGTCCTAGTTTGCAGGGAAACTCCAGCACCTAAGGCCTAGAGAGGGGTCGGCCTCGGGTGTTATGGTTTTTTTCCCCTCATATGTCCATCTCCAGACCATTTATAACGGTTTCTCTTTTGGTCAATAAAACCACAATAACAACTAAAGCCTTGATCGATTCAGGCGCTGCAGACAGCTTTATGGATGAGAAGTTTGCTAAAACCGCAGCCTTGAATCTGATCCAAAAGGTCACACCCTTGGCCATTGAGGCCATAGATGGTAGACCACTTGATAAACCTCTGGTGACCCATGAAACCCAAGAAATGGTTATGGTCGCGGGTGCCTTACACAAAGAAAGGATAGCCTTTCAAATAATTGACTCCCCTACAGCTTCCATCATTCTGTGTTTTCCTTGGTTAGTTAAGCATAACCCGGTACTCGATTGGGATTCTCTAGATATACTCTCCTGGGGGGTATCTTGTCAACGAGACTGTATGGCCCATTTACATCCCGTTTGTTTACTTAATGTGCCTACAGCTAAACCACTTTCTGTTTCTGTCCCTCCTGTGTATTCAGACCTCGCATTGGTCTTTGAAAAGAGGGAAGCTGATAAACTACCTCCACACCGGGATTATGATTGTGCCATAAATTTGTTACCTGGAACGATGCCTCCTAGGGGTAAGGTCTACCCGCTTTCTGAGAAAGAAAACCAGGTCATGGAGGAGTACATACAGGAATCCTTACGTAAAGGTTTTATCAGGCGGTCATCCTCTCCGGCTGGTGCTGGTTTCTTTTTTGTTGCCAAGAAGGAGGGCGATTTGAGACCATGTATAGACTATAGGGGCCTGAATAATATAACAATTAAAAACGCTTATCCTATCCCTCTCATTACTGAGTTGTTTGACCGTGTTAAAGGGTCTAGATATTTTACTAAACTAGACCTCAGGGGGGCTTACAACTTAGTTCGGATAAAAGAAAATGATGAATGGAAGACAGCGTTCAATACACGCAGTGGGCATTACGAGTATCTAGTCATGCCTTTTGGACTGTGTAATGCTCCTGCTGTCTTTCAGGACCTCATAAATGATGTCCTTAGAGATCTTCTGCATGTCTGTGCTGTGGTTTATCTCGATGATATACCCATATTCTCTCCTGATTTGGAGTCACATCATGCCCATGTGAGAAAGGTACTTAAGAGATTGCTACAGAACGGTCTTTATTGTAAATTGGAGAAATGTTTATTTGACCAGAAATCAGTACAATTCCTAGGGTACGTCATTTCTGAACAGGGGTTCAGTTTGGATCCTTCTAAATTAGAAGCCATATTGTCTTGGCCTCTCCCTCAAGGCCTTAAGGCAATACAGCGATTTATAGGCTTTGCCAATTATTATTGCAGATTTATTAAAAACTTTTCATCGGTCATTTCTCCTATCACAAAACTAACTAAAAAGGGTTTGCACCCCAGGGTTTGGACTCCTGAAGCCATCAAAGCTTTCGAAACCCTCAAAAAGGCATTTGCCACTGCCCCTGTGCTACACCATCCTGATCCTTCCCTTCCCTTTATAATGGAAGTAGACGCTTCAGAATCAGGTATAGGAGCTATATTACCACAAAGATTATCCTATAATGATCCCCTCCATCCCTGTTGTTACTTTTCTAAAAAACTGTCTGATTCGGAAAAGAATTACGACGTCGGGAATAGGGAACTATTAGCTATTGTGATGGCATTTAAAGAGTGGAGGTACTTATTAGAAGGAGCTAGACACAAAATCCTGGTTATAACTGATCATAAGAATCTCTCCTATATAGCTGATGCTAAAAGGTTGTCCTCTCGTCAAGCCAGATGGTCCTTATTTCTTTCACGCTTTCAGTTCATTATAACTTATAGGCCTGGGTACCGTAATGTCAAGGCTGATGCCATCTCCCGACAATACGAAACTTTGGAGTCTATCACCCCCACTCCTGAACCCATTGTACCCACGTCTAAGATAACAGCTGCTACCCGTTTAGTTATTTCGTCTCTTTTTCTTGATGGTATCAAGGCATACCAAACCCAAGCACCCTCTGAGACACCTGCTGGTAGATTATACGTGAAAGAGAAAGATAGAAAGAAATTATTAGCTTTATTTCACACCGCCAAAACGGCTGGCCACCCAGGGGTCACCAAAACATACAAGGGTCTCCTTCAACAGTTTTGGTGGCCTTCACTTAAGCAAGACGTGGTGGATTATGTGCAGGCTTGTCGTGTTTGTGCACAGTGTAAGTCCCCTAATGTCAAACCCCCAGGACTCCTAATGCCTTTATCCGTACTCAAGAAACCATGGACCCACTTATCCATGGACTTTATTGTGATCTTCCTTCATCCGATGGAATGACGGTAATTTTGACCGTGACGGATAGATTCTCTAAAATGGCACACTTTATTCCACTTAAGAAACTACCTACTGCGGTTCAGTTGGCTCAGGTTTTTGCCAAAGAGGTTTTCCGCTTGCATGGTATACCACAGGATATTGTATCTGACAGGGGTCCTCAATTTGTCTCTCGGTTTTGGAGGGGCTTTTGTGCTGAGATGGGGATTTCCTTGTCGTTTACTTCCTCCTATCATCCTCAATCTAATGGAGCGGCCGAACGGGTGAATCAATCTGTGGAGTTATATTTACGTTGCTTCACGAATGCACACCAGGACAACTGGTCTCACCTCCTTCCTTGGGCTGAATTCGCCAGGAACACTGTGACTCATTCGTCCACTGGCTTAAGTCCTTTTATGGTTGCTTATGGGTTCCAACCCTCTGTCCTTCCCGGCGTGTTCTCCGACAAGGGAATACCCGCTTTGGACGAGCACCTCACCTCCTTATGGAAGATGTGGGATCAGGTCCATGCTACTCTTTCTCGTGCGGCTACTACTCAGAAAAAATTTGCTGATCGTCGTAGGGGTGCTCCTCCCTCTTGTGTCCCGGGTGATAGGGTTTGGTTGTCCTCTAGGAATCTCCGCCTCAGGGTCCCCTCAATGAAATTCGCGCCCAGGTTCCTTGGCCCCTATAAGCTATTACGTAGGGTCAATCCTGTGTCCTACTCCCTGGCCTTGCCTCCTTCCATGCGTATACCTAACACTTTCCACACCTCCCTTTTGAAGCCCCTGCTCTGTAATAGATTCTCTGGTTCTCTCAGGCGTCCAGATTCCCTCCGCGCTGTCTCTAATGACGTGTACGAAGTGGCTGCTCTGCTTGATTCTCGTTTCTCTCGGGGTCGCTTGCAGTACCTGGTTGATTGGAAGGCTTACGGCCCTGAGGAGCGGTCCTGGGTTTCTGCCTCTGACTTGAATGTGCCCTCTTTAATCCGCTCCTTTCATGCGCGGTTCCCTTCGAAGCCTTCGGCTTCCCGCCCGTTGGGCGGGCCTCGAGGGGGGGGGTTATGTCAGGGATCCGCGGAAGGCTAGGAGGGGAGGCTGCACGCCGCTTGCAGCACTCACCCTCACTCCATCGCTGCCCGCGGTCTCCCCTCTACTTACCTCTTGGCGAGCGGCGTCTCCTCTCTGCCGCTCGCCGCCCGCGTCCTCCACGCCCCCCAGCGGCAGCATGTATAACGCTGCACGCTGGGAGGTCAATGACTTATGTAAACGCCGCGGTCACGTGAGTGACCCGGCGTTAAAGAAACAGTACCACAATCACAGTGGGGGGTATAGATATCCCCCACGTGTGATTGTTAATTCTGATTAGAAGTTATCCAATCAGAATTAAACCAAGGGTATTTATACTTACCTTTCCTGTCCCTCAGTGCCCTGTTGTGGTCTTGTGATACCTGTAGCGTAGTGTTCTCGTCTTGCTCTCTCGTTACTGATTACTTGGCTCGTTATTCCGATTATCCTGTCTTCTCCACTCCTTTGACCTCGGCTTGTTTCTCGTTCTCCTGTTTTCTGGCTCCCTTTACCTGGCTTGTCTCCTGACCATTCTTAGCGTGCTTAGCCCGGCCACTCTAAGGTCCTGTACGTCACCTTTTCTGTGTGTGTGTGTGTCAGCGTGTTAGGTTCCCTGAATCGTGACATTCGGAACCTATCTGTTGTATGTACATGAAGTTCATCCCTATGTCTTATCTGTACTCCATTCACCTTTTCACTCCCTTCCTACTACTGTCCTATGAGTATTTGCAAGTAAGCACTTACTTTTTAATGTATAAAAACACATACTGATAAATAAACGACAGAGGCTTATTTTGATTACCAACACGCATCTTGTGTCTGAATTCACGCTCCTCCAAGTGCACTTGAAATAATTTGGGTTCCCCTGAATAAAACAAAGATCGATATTGGCTCTAAATCACTATCCATCCTCTTATAGCCCCAACCATTGTTTAGTTTTCTTTACATGTAACTTCTTGTAATTGTGCCTTCCCTTTTAATATTACTATGATATTACCTGTGTCTTCTGAATTCCTTTTCACCCTATGATATCCTTCTACTAGAGTACTCTGATGTACCATTACCTTCAATCATTCTTATTGTTTGTAATGACTTTCATTTTCCTAAGCTCTACAGTGTATACATAAAACTAAATACACAGAGCTACCACTTTACTGCCGCTGCATTCATGCGTTTTGGATTCCATAGTTGGGCTATCTTCTGAGGATCTAATCCATTCCCTATTTTATGGAAAAGCCATTAAAAAAATATGTATATACATATGAACTTGACATGCCATTTTATTCTCACTACTTTGCAACCATCTTCAGGTTCTCATAAAAGTCCATGATATGGCAATGAGGAAATAAAGGGACAATGGCATGCACTGCAACTTTATCAATAGTTCTTTTTCAACTATATTTATCTATCACGACGATTTCCACCACTCGTATAATCTGTAAAGAATATATAAACTGCAAAAAAATAAAACTCATATAAAGAAAAAAAAAAGTGTTTTTCTTCCATTAACCTTGTACAAGCATTACCCCTTCTAGAGTTAACATCCTCCAAGCAACCTTTATTTATTTCTGGAAAAATAAAAACATGTTAATAAATGACCTTCAACATTTACTGCATACACAAATATTCATATATCACAAAATAACATTTATTATTTTATATATATAAAATACATATATAAAATAATACTAGTATTATGCTTTCAAATCTAAGAAAATGACTATTCTCTCCTCCTCTTTTTGTATCCACAGCAGCACCTTTTAGTTTAGATAACTTCTCACACTACACTTTGATCTTACCACATTTTACTGCTAGTATATCATGTTCACTTTTCAGGTGTGAAAAAGGTATTCATGTTATTAACATTTTATCACTCATACCATTCTTTTCTCTATATCATACATCAAAGAAATACCAGCACTCGTATGTACAATGCAAATCAAATTTTATTACATAATAAAATAAATTAAAATATATTCAAAATTAATCTATATGCACCCATCAAGGAATAATATTCCAATAGTTGATATATGATTAAATTATACTATATGTGACAGTTCTCTTATATAGTTCATATTTATATAGTCCATAAATATAATAAAACAAATAATGATAAATAAGGTCATCTACAGTAACAAAAGTTTCAATTGGAAATGTAAATTCATAAATTGCTGTAAAATATATTTACTTTTATCAGTCAGAAGAGGTCAGAGAAACCACCCAATGTTTTGGCACAAGTGATCTTTCTCAAGATTGAGTAATAGTCACTTTTCAATAGGTTTATATAGAAGAATTAACAGGTTAAAAAAGGCAGTAACCACTCCCCAAACCAATCAATCAATTACCCAGCATAAAATCTATATCACATGTGTAACCTTGGTAACATAAGTAAACCCAGAAGTAGGAAACCAAGGAAACAAAAAAAATGGAGATGGTGAATTGGGAATAGGGAAAACTCCTCCCTCAAATTCAGCCCTATGCCCTTTTATTTGTGGTCAGAACTTAATTCGTATATGGAAATAGAGAAAGGGGGGAAGGTTGGTAGTGGTGTGCCAAAACCAATGTGCGGGTAGGCCTGTAATAAAGAGGGCAAAAGATATTGCAGAAAAACACACTTTGTTGCATAATTACAATGCTAAACATTTAAAAGCTCTCCTGAGTTCTTTCTCAGGTTGTGGGATATAGCTTGTAACGGATCACCTGGCACCCCGACTGGGTACCTCCGTTAAAAAAGATGCTCCTAGCGCTTCCTGAGGACTCCAAGCACTGCAGCAGACACCACAACCACCGAACCAGAGAAGCATATGAATCCTCTCAAGCATATGAATGTTGTAGACAGTTGAATAGAAACCATACGAATAGGTTTACTCTCCTAGCAGTCAAACTGGAACAGCATACAATAAATCCTTCCCCCAATAATGAGACGACACTTCACTTTGAGGGTTAAAACAGGAACTCCCTGTACTGTCACATACAGTCTCTTTTATTCCCAATCCACAAACATAGTACAGCCCACAGGGCGTTACAAAACAGCCAATCAATCCATACAATACACCCAGACACTCCCACACAAAATCCTCCCCTCTGGCTGTGATATGATTACTGAACACAATGGGTAATCTAATTATCACAGCCAGAGAAATACAGTTTCATAAAACACATCACAGGGACCCCAAAACATGCAATAACCCCATAAAGTATATCCTTGGAACTGGGGGATCTGGGTGAACCACATATCCAAAATTCACCCAGATCCGTTCAGTACTTTGGAAAATACAGTTTAATGCAGATTCTGCAGAACATATACAGGCTAAATAAAAAACAATCACTGTATAATGTGTCCCCTGCTGTATAGTCCAAAACCACCGCACGATGTCTCTGTGCAACAAATACTGGCGAGATGGCACCGTGTTGAAAAGTCCACACAGTGTCTGTGAGTTAAAATGGCCGCCATCCATTGTTCTCACCATGTGCTTCTGATACAGGAAATGGTGGCCACCCAGTAACTCCACAGTATGTCCCCAGATGGTTCTTAAAAGGGCCAGCAGCAGCACAACACAAATCCATTATGCCCAAATCATGTCTTTAAAGGGCAATACATCCCAGGGGCCATAGTCACATGGCAGGAGGCTGGCAACCAGGCTTCTCCAGTGCATAGTGGCGAGGTTGGTTCCGCCACATAGGTGCTGTACACAGAGGATTTCCATCTGCTCAGTTTTTTAATGGACTGGTGTGTTCATACTGGAGGCTGCGGTGGCTGCCCCAATTCTGAAAGAATGACCAGAAAATGAGGTGGGGTTTGTCCCAATCTTAGCAGCAGTGTTCTAACATGGAATATGAATTTGTAAGTGGTAAGTGGGTGTCCGTGAAGCAGTAGTAAGGTAGAATTAAGTGGAAGACTGTTGCTTGTGGAGAGGAATAATTCGAGTATCTTCACGGGACACCAGAGATTATCTGTTGGAAAGAGAGGTATTGTAGTAGTATAGTGTGTGTTTGTTGATTTTAGCTAAATGTAATAATATAATGTAGTAATCGTTGAGTTTGACATTATCCGATAATTTTAAAAATGTGCTGAAGTCCGATTGGCGGACCACAGTGATATCTCGGGGTCTGAGGAAGCCGTAGAAGGCAATATAAATGGCTACTTTGATGATAGAGTTAGCCTGGACATTAAAAGGGATTTGTGTCCAACAGGTCCGACATATTCCTGAATATGGGTCTGTCTATGTGTAATCTATTGGTAGTAGGGGGTCGAACTTTTTTGTAGATGCCTTTAAGAATAGTTTTAATGGGGTAAGTTGAAAGAAAAGATGGGTGATTGGGAAAGGTAGTGAAGAGGTGGTGCTGTATACCTGTTAAATATAATTTGATAGTATCATGTACTAATATGAGGTGTAAGTGGCAAAAAGCCACCATGGTCTCGATAGAGTTATTATCTACAACGTGAAACTCCCTACCAAATTTGTGGAAAACAATCAATGCAATTTCGTATGCTGTTTTGGTGTTAGCGGACAGAGCATTGCGTGAGAGTGACCGTGCGTGGGTCAATGATCCCGTGAATCCATGAGTAGCTCCGGAAATGTCGAGATTCTAGATGGGAGCTAGTAGGCGAAGAGATGCACCTTGTAGAATGCCAGAAAATTAGACCGGGCAAAGCGTCAGCTGCCGTATTATGAATGCCTGTAATGTGTTCGCACACCAAGAGAAATTGTGGTTTGGCAACCAGCCACGTCAATTTACGTATCAATCGCATTATGGTCAAAGTGGAAGAGCGCCCTTTATTGATGATTTTGCAAGCCGACAAATTATCTCAGAAACACTTGACTGCCTTACCGTCCCACAGATGACCCGAAGTGTGAGCTGCTGCTACAATGGGATAGATCTTGAAAAGGGCTCAGGTTACCCTGAAGGCTGGTAAGGTAAGTGTTTCTTGAGGCCAAACATCCCTAAACCAGTGGTTACCACGAATTGCAGTGAATTCAGTGTGGGCTGCTGCGTCAGTTTAAATAACAGGGGAGTGCTCGGTCAGTGGGGGAATGAATATGGAAATGCCATTCCACTCTGCAAGGAAGTGCTTCAACATGAATAAATCAGCTACGGTTGGGGGATTGAGGACTATGATCGTCAGGCACACCAGGCAGGAGGCAGAGTAACCTGGAGATAAAGGATCTCTCCTGTGGAATGATACACATCGCGAAATTGAGGTATCCCAGTTTTGTATCCTGTATCTCCAATTCCTGAGTTGGCAAGAGAAACTAAAATTTCATGTCTTGGTGACCTACTACAAAGTGTCATGCTTTATGCCATTTTATGAAAAGCCACATTGGTAGCATGTCATGCAATTCTCTCTGCAGCTCCAAAATATTCTCATTTAAACTTTAATTTTCCGCTCTCAGATTAACAACCATATTATTAAATTCATTATATGACATTATATTTCTCACATTTCCTGTTAATTGCTGAATTAAGCTCTGCCAGTTCATTATCCTTTACTTTCACAATTCCCTCTAATTTTATAGCATGACAGGAGGCTTCATATTTGCTTAAGTCTCTCTTTACTAGAACTCCACAGCAGCACATTAACATAGAGATAAAAACACCAGAGACAAAAAAAATCAGGAATCTATAAAAGGCTTCTCCCGAATAACTATTTCTTCTTTCTTTGCTGGCTTTGTGCCCCATGTGGATGGCAGGTTAGGCTACTGAGGACCACAGTGGATGATATAGATCACAGGCATGCTATATAGAGCTGTGCACAACCCCTCAAGGGTTACAGGCACAACTGGCAGTGTTACCACTTATACTCACCCCCCCCCCCTTTTTTGTTTGTTCAGATGATTGCTTGCAGCGCTCTGTTTTATCATATTGACCAATGGAGCACCCCTTGTGAGGTAACTCAGTTGGTGAGTTCCCGGACTACAGGTGTACTCAATATGCAAGTTCACTATTTACGGAGTGTCAGGCACTATTTAACTGAAGTGCGTTATCTACAGTTACACAATGGAATGCTAGATACAGTCACACAGAGGAATGCTATGTACAGTTACACAGTAGAAGGCTATGTAGAGTTACACAGAGTATGCTATGTACAGTTATACAGTAATATACTATGTAGAGTTACACAGAAGAATGCTATGTACAGTTACACAGAAGAAAGTTATGTACAGTTACACAGAAGAGCGTTATGTATAAATACACAGAAGGATGTTATGTATGGCTGCACAAAGAGTGTTATGTACAGTTACACAGAAGAAGGTTACATACAGTTACACAGAAGAGTGTTAATTACAGTTACACAGAAGTGTGTTATGTACATCTTATCTGAAGAGTGAAAGGTACATTTTTTATCGGAAGAATGGAATGCGCAGTTCCTCACCTGTACATCTCTGAAGGTCCTGACTTGTCTGTGCCCCAGGATTTGGCCGGCTTTGTCCGTGCCTTACTGATTGGCCTGCTTTGTCTGTGCCCCATTGATTGGCCTGCTTTGTCTGTGCCCTATTGATCTGGCCTGTGCTGTCTGTGCCAGAATGTCTGCATGCCAAGCCTACTGCCACATACTCACGCTTGTGCATTGCATGCGCTGCCCAACTTGCCTCGGTCACTATATGGGGTGCTGCCCCTATCTCCCTGCCAGTGACACTTGTCTTCTATACTCCTTGGGGTCTCTTTGCCTGGGTCCACTGCACAGGAGAACCCTTATCCGGGTTAACAGCGCAGACAATGACTACTATGGCAGTGACTGCCTCCGTGGAATTAGGCTTCAGCCAGGGTCCTCCCTTAAGCTTATCATAAGCGTAACGCTAGATTATGATGATGGCCCCTAGTGGCACCATGAGATGTAGAACAAAGTACACTACAGGAGCACCGACGACCGTGGAAGAAGAGGTAGTCTCGTGGATCGCCTTAAATGAACCCCTGTTCGACCCTCGATCCATTGCTCACCTGGTTTCTTTAGAATGGTCTCTGCCCGATCACCTAGCACCATCAGTGCGTTTCTGGGCCCGTAGACCGCTGGCTTGAGAAGCTGCACGATAATTCGAGCAGTATTCCCAGCCGGGCTCCCGAACAAAGTAGCCTGCAAACCCAGACTTAGACCCCGATGGGGCGCTGCGGTTTTGCTGGTTAAGCACCTCTCTAGTATTCAGGAGATACTGAGTGTTGCCCACTGCAGTGCCTATACTATTAAGTCCACACTGGCAAGTCGATTGTTTCCCGCTACACGAGTGAGTTGTGCTAGCAGAACATACGAGGAAGTATAATATGTGTCCTTTTTTACATGGAAATACTTGACGGAGGCTTATCTCAGCTCCAACCCGTACCTTTTATAGGGGATTGGACCCTTGACCCGGAATTTCACACTTGCCTCCACTTTCAGATGACATCCCAGATGGGGCCCCCCGAGTCTGGGGTGGCAGACGACCCTATCCTAAATGCAATTTGGACCGCTGGAGGTGCTTGGGATAAAGGGATCTGAGCCCCTCGGAGTCCCAGCACGAGTCTACGATTGAACGTATATTCATTAGTTACTTTGAATTAGACGCGGTCCTCAAGAAACTTCTAGGACAGCGGGGCCCAGTTCTGGTAAGGTGGCCTCTATTTTCTCCCTGGTGAGATAGCCATCTTGTGCATCAGTCATTTGGGCAACAATACAACCTGGTTGGCAAGTTGGGAGGAATTGAGGACCTTCAGGAATACCAGAACTATCTGAAGAGATCTTTCTCGTTTTCCACGCGTTGGGACCCAGACACGACTCTTCATCAATATAGGACATCTTGCGGTACGGTCTACCTGGACGGGCTTGCCGGACTCCCTGCGAGGTACCTCCCAGAACAAAAGGTCAGCCGCTCCCTGCATTTTCCCTTGTTCGAGTCCCTGGATTTCGTTTTCAACCAGGGAAATATCAACCTCCTCTACATCTCAAGGAGTAGAGTCCTGGAGGGCAGATTGGACGTGCCTCCTATGCTCTCCTCTGCCCGAGTTCTCGTATATATGGAATAGTTTCTCTAGGAGGACCCGGCGTCAAGACTTTAGTCCACGGAGGAGGACCCATCAGGCCCCTACCAGTTCGGCTGGATGATGGACCTGTTTGCTCAGCGATGGACGCTTCCCTCCAGGAGTGTTCGACACGGAGACGCGGACGAGTCTCCTCCGTTTGTTTGGTCTCAGGACCTTCTACAGGTGCCTCGGTCTGCTGGTACTTTGGAATTATGATCTCTGCTTCGGCAGCGTCGAACCTAGTTCTTGGATTCCCTGGACCCTTGCTCATTTGATCTCAGGGATTGTGAGACTTTGGTCCACATGGCGACCCTGATGTAATTTGGTCTGGTATGGATCTCCTAATTTTGCTAGAGCTTTTACAGGGTTCAGGTATTGTTTGGTCACTTTACCGGGGACTGCCATATTAATTAGATTAGGTAACGCGTACAACTGTTGTCAGCTGGCCTCGCTCAGCTTAGAATTCCCTTTACGATTCCTAAGGACGGGTATTCATCTCCCCAGGGGGTGCACGCATTTTTGTCATGCTCCTATGGTGGGTTCTGTCTGGTTTTGCCCATTCACTGATTCTGGATTTATTTCCATTATTATACCTTGTTTTTCTTTCAGATGTGTTTGGCGGTTCGGACCTTAGTTGTCTATCAGCCTTAGTTGGACCCGAGGGTCATATTCTTACTTTGGTAGTGCTCCCACCTTTAGGCGGTGTTCGACGTCACCATTTCTTTAAATGGTTTTTCCCTTTTTATCGACCTTCATGTACCACTTGGTTGTGGTTGGCATTGGCGGGGAGTATAGGTTTTTTCGGTTCACTTCAGTCCGTAACACGGCGACTTCAGGTACCGACATGTCGGTGGCATTTTTCTCCAAGACATCGTATGCTTTCCAGTCGGTTATGAGGAGCTATCTTCGCAGAGTTTAGGTTGGTACGGCGGATCGTGTTTCTTTGGTCTGCTGCCCGAGCGTTAAAACAGCAAATATGAAGCCTCCTGTCATGCTATAAAATTGTAGATTATACTAGCTTTAGTGTAACTATAATCTTAATTTTATTAATGACAGGAGGCGAATATTTCCCTCCCTGTTTCTCCCTCACCTTGTTGTTTGTTGGTTTGACTGAGTTGTTGTTTATTCACTTGGTCTCCTGGGCTAGGTTGGTTATCTGCGGGAGTTGGGGGTTATCTGGGATATGGTACCGTCAATATTTTATGATGGGGATTCAGATTTTTTCACTATCTGGGATATTACACTGTCAGTATTTACTATGGGGATTCATGTTTTCTCAGTACATTTAATTCGCTAATCAGTGTTTTTGACTCTGTTTATCTCGTTTCAGTTTAATGGTTTGGCTACAGTTCTTAGATCCGACTACTCCGACTACACTACAGGATAAAGGTCAAGGCTTCACCCACTGGTTACACGGTTTCAATTTTGGATGGCATTCATAGTTATGTTATGTTTGTTTCTCCTGCTATTGTATTTGTGGTGTATTGTTCATGTACTTAATTGTCACAGCGTGAAAGAGGAAATAGTTGGGAGAAGCCTTTTATAGATTCCTGATTTTTTTGTCTCTGGTGTTTTTATCTCTATGTTAATGTGCTGCTGTGGAGTTCTAGTAAAGAGAAACTTAAGCAAATATTCGCCTCCTGTTATTAATAAAATTAAGATTATAGTTACACTAAAGCTAGTATAATCTACAATTTTAAACAACATGATTGCAATGCTTGCATGATACACCTTTTCCTTTTCTTACTTGACACAATTTTTATCAAATATTGTCTCTCCAAAAAACTCATGCATATTCTTCCATGGCTGTTTACAGCCCTGTGGGATTTCATAGGGGCAAATATGTTTCTTAATATAATCCATAAGTAATTGTTTAACATTTCCAGAACAAGCAATTTTTGTATCTTCCTTTTTACCTGCCATATCAAAAGTATAAAGAAGGTAAGGGCTGCGCCAAAGGAAACTGGAAATAACAAATAGTCCAAGAATGTAAGAAAAAATATAAAAATATAAATATGAAAATATAAATATATAAGAAAGTCTTATCTAGAAAAGTCTTGTCGTAATCGTAGAGTCTATGTGGGCTTGATCCAGTGCGATGATACTTGGAATAATCCTCAATAGGAGTCCATAGGTATATGTAAAATAAAATAAAAATAGAGACCCAAATAGTGCAATATGCTAGAACAAAAAGAATAATAAAAAAATAGAAATAAAAACTCACATTTACCAGAGCGTAAAACTCGCTCCGGTATAGAAGGCGTTCAGCGGTATGATCCCCGCTTGCAGGATATACGGTGAGTCTCCTCCGTTAGCGATGTGTCCAGTACTCAAATAGAAAGAGACAACCAATAGTGTACACTGAGTTAAGATAAAATAAAATAACATAAAAAATGGGTACTCACAAGACAGGAGCAGAACAACTGCTATACCGGAGCGAGTTTTACGCTCTGGTAAATGTGAGTTTTTATTTCTATTTTTTTTATTATTCTTTTTGTTCTAGCATATTGCACTATTTGGGTCTCTATTTTAAATCTGCTCCTATTACTATGTTTGAAAAACTGGTTATAAAAGATCTAGAAAAGATTAAAAATACTAAATATGACCCTCAGAATCTCACGCATATAGAGAAGCTAGCATTAAAGGAATTGCAAGATGATGTAAATATTGTTATTAAGCCAGCTGATAAAGGTGGAGGAATAGTCATTCAATCAAGTCAAATGTATATAGAAGAAGCACACAGGCAATTAAATGACACAACTGTGTATGACAAACTTCCATCAGATCCAATTAAACACATACAAACTATCCTCACCCAATTTCTCAACAAAGGTGTAACCCTAGGTATTTTAAACAAACATGAATTCAATTTTTTAAACATAAAATTTCCTGTGACCCCTGTTATATACTTTCTTCCTAAGATCCACAAAAATGACACCTCCCCACCGGGGAGACCAATAGTGTCTGGTATAGGTTCTCTTCTCTGTAATCTATCACAATATATAGATATTCTCTTACAGCCCTCAGTCAAATGCATGAGATCCTATCTTCAAGATTCCATGGCTCTTTTAAAGTTTTTAGATGATTTTACATGGAAATCTAATTTTATACTAGTCACATGTGACGTTCAATCACTATATACTATTATTCCCCATGACATAGGCTGTCAAGCTGTAAGAGATACCCTAACCAGAGAAGGTAGAATCCCTGATGTACAAATTGATTTCATCTTAGAAGGCATTAATATTATTTTAAAGAATAATTACTTCTGGTTTTTAAATTCTTTTTATCTACAAAAAAGAGGAACAGCCATGGGTACTAGGTTTGCTCCCAGCTATGCAAATCTTTTTAGGTCCGACTGGGAATCTGAAGCTGTTTTTAGTGAGCATGCCTGGAGAGCAAACCTAGTTTCATTTTTTAGGTATATTGATGACCTCTTTTTTATCTGGGAGGGTTCCGAGGATGATCTCAATTCTTTTATTACTAATCTCAACACAAATAACAGGGGTATAATCCTCACCTACGAATACAGCAGGGAACAAATTAATTTTTTAGATCTTGATATTTTTATAAAAAATGGTAAATTACACACCAAAACGTTTTTTTAAAAAAGTGTGTGTGAATACCGCCATAGATAAGAGTAGCTGTCACTACCAGCCCTGGTTAGACAGCGCTCCGAAAAGTCAAATATTACGACTACGGAGAAACTGCTCAGAATTAAGTGACTTTAATATACAAGCTAAGATACTAAAAGATAAATTTGTTGAGAAGAATTATTCAGAAATGGAACTTGATAATACCATTAGGGATATTCATGATAGTGACAGAAATGAACTTTTACAATACAAACCCAAAAACAAAGACGAATCTATGTCCTTACCTATTATTTTTAACTTTAACAACAAAAGTAATGAAGTTAAAAAAATTATAAAAAAACATTGGCATATTTTACAACAAGATGAAACTCTTAACAAAATCATACCAAAGCGTCCAAGTATAATATTTAGAGGAGCAAAAAATTTCAAATCAATACTAACTAATAATTTCACCAAAGAAAAAACTACCACACTTCCCCCTACCTTGTTCCCCCAAATAAAAGGTTACTATAAATGTAAAATGTGCATAGTTTGCAGAACTACTGACCCAGCCGTCCCTCACAAAGTTATTCAATTTATGTCAAGACGGACTAATAAGGTTTATAAAATCTGTGATTTTATTAATTGTTCTACTAAAAATGTTATATATCTGCTTGAATGCCCCTGTGGCCTCCAATATGTTGGAATGACCACAAGGTGCTTAAAAACGCGTCTAAGCGAACACTGCAGAAATATTAAAAATGGATATCTGAATCATTCAGTATCCAAACATTTTATTATGCACAACAAAGATCCTAAGTTATTGAAATGCATTGGAATAAAGAAATGCATGACCCCTTGGAGAGGTGGTAATATTAAAAATATTTTGGGTAAAAATGAAATGGAATGGGTGTACAGACTTCAAACTCTTACACCACATGGTCTCAATACAGATTTTGATTTGTTTAATTTTTTATAATTTTGTATAAATTTCTTACATTATATTTGGTTGTACTAAGTATGCCTTTAAATTTGTATTAACATTTTTTATTAATATTTTTTATTCCCACTTCTCATCTTCTTTTATCCTTTATACTGTGTGCAATGTATTATACCTTTTATTATCCTATGGCTTCTATCCATACTCAATATTGTTTATATATCACTAATATTTCTTCTTTTTACTTGTTATTTTTATATTTCTACTATTCCCTGTTCAGCTGCAGCTTTGTGCCAGCCGACGAGGTTTCTCTTTTTTTGTTTATGGTTGCTATGACGACGGCTGCAGCATTGTGCGAGCCGCCGTCTATACTTCCGGTTTCCTTTGAGTGACGGCGGCAGCAGTTCTCGTGCGTGCCGCCGTCCACTATAACCCCGCCCCCATCTATTCAGTCAGCCGCAAGAGCTGCGTGCTGACGCCGCCTCTCCCCCCTTCCCTCACGAAAACGCCGGCGGCTGCGCAGTGCACGCCTGCGTTTTACTACATGTCCCAGCATGCACTACGTTCTTTTCCCCGATCACGTGATCGGCAAATAAGTTCTTTATTTATTTATATAACCCTCGTTTTTTATGCATATTTATGCCATATAACCCTTTATGTCATACACAATACTTGTATGTTATATGTCACCAGTTATGTGTCTGTTTTAATTATTTTATTCTTATCTTAACTGTGATTGGCTGCTTATTTTTTGGCGCCAATTTTAACTGTTTTTAGTTGTTATATAAACTATTTGATGCCAGTGATCAGGTTCCTACTCCATATTGATAACGCCGTGTTGGCGAAACGCGTTTATGGACATTATTCTGTGTATTTTTATATATTAAAAGTTTATTTGGTTACTCTTTATTCGTGCCATTTATCTTTATATACACATTCATTTATTTTGTGACCTGGCATCTTCTCTACATCCCGGACTCCAAGCAATCCTAGGTGGGGATTATACCACCAACGCCTATGTTTAAGAGCAGTTGTTCTGCTCCTGTCTTGTGAGTACCCATTTTTTATGTTATTTTATTTTATCTTAACTCAGTGTACACTATTGGTTGTCTCTTTCTATTTGAGTACTGGACACATCGCTAACGGAGGAGACTCACCGTATATCCTGCAAGCGGGGATCATACCGCTGAACGCCTTCTATACCGGAGCGAGTTTTACGCTCTGGTAAATGTGAGTTTTTATTTCTATTTTTTTATTATTCTTTTTGTTCTAGCATATTGCACTATTTGGGTCTCTATTTTTATTTTATTTTACATATACCTATGGACTCCTATTGAGGATTATTCCAAGTATCATCGCACTGGATCAAGCCCACATAGACTCTACGATTACGACAAGACTTTTCTAGATAAGACTTTCTTATATATTTACATTTTCATATTTATATTTTTATATTTTTTCTTACATTCTTGGACTATTTGTTATTTCCAGTTTCCTTTGGCGCAGCCCTTACCTTCTTTTTACTTTTTTCAGTTCTCATTCTAAGGGTTTTTGAGGGATTCCCTTACAGGGTTGCTGCCTATGTATTGGTTAGCGCTTACTCATTGTTCTGTTTTCATATCAAAAGTATACATCACAGCAATACAATAGGAAATACAATTACTCACCAAACTTTATGCAAACTTCTGACAGAATGTCTCAACACCAGTTAAGATGTCCTTATAACTTGGGTCCTAGGCAGATTTTCAATAAGTCCTTCCAGCCTAATAATGAATGTATTATTCCTTTGTCACCTCTTTCAAGAACTAACATATACCTGTGTCCCCTTATCCAGATAGATATAGATCTAGTACTATTAGGGTATTACACCAAATATTACAAACAAACAGTTATCTCCAGAGAGAAATCTGTCTAATTAAATTTTACCAAAGAACATCTAAGGCAAAGAAAAGTATTTTTTTACAGTAAGAGTAATAAGGATATAGAATTCTCTGCCTGAAGAGGTGGTTTTATCAGAGTCCATGCGGATGCTTAAACTGAAATTGGATAAATACTTGCAAAAACATAACATACAGGGATATAATTTCTAATTAGTGGGGTGATAGCTACTTGATCCAATGAGACATTTGACTGCTATTTTGGGGTCAAGAAGGAATTTTTTCCTAGTTTGTTGCAAAATTAGAAGTGCTACAGACTAGGTTTTTTGCCTTCTTTTGGATCAACTGCAAAAACATATGTGAGGAAGGCTGAACTTGATGGACGCAAGTCTCTTTTCAGCTATGTAACTATGTAACAAAGTAAAAGAGTTACAATGTCACAGAACCCCCCATTTCAGCCCATATTTCCCACTACAGCTCATAACACCCACCTCAGCCCACTATGCCTTCATGCGTCCACCTCAGCCTCTATTCCTCCCTTTACCCACCTCTCCTACTACAGCCCTTAGCCCCCATGTACTCACCTCACCCACTAAAGCTCCCCTCCCCCCAACACCAACCACATCCCTAATGCCTCCCTGCCAAAAAAATAAATTATATGATGGTGCTTTAATTCTTTTTTTTTTTTTTATGTGTGTGGAAAATTACTAAGATAAAACGTTTTAAAGATAAAAAAGTATTGCAAAAGTATTCACCCCCCTTGGCATTTTACGTGTTTTGTTGCCTCACAACCTGGAATTAACATGGATTGTTTGAGGATTTGCATAATTTAATTTACAGAACATGCCCACAACTTTGAAGATTTTTTTTTTTTATTGTGAAGCAAACAACAAATAGGACAAAATAACAGAAAAAGTAAATGTGCATAGCTACTCACCCTAAATACATTGTAGAGCCACCTTTTGCAGCAATCACAGCTGCAAGTGACTTTGGATAAGTCTCTATGAGCTTGCTATATCTTACCACTGAGATTTTTGCCCATTCCTCCACGCAAAACTGCTCCAGCTCCTTCAAGTTGGATGGTTTGCGCTTGTGAATAGCAATCTTTAAGTCTGACCACAGATTTTCTATTAGGTTGAGGTCTGGGCTTTGACTAGGCCATTCCAATACATTCACATGTTTCCCCTTAAACCACTCAAGTGGTGCTTTAGCAGTGTGTTTGGGGTCATTGTCCTGCTGGAAGGTGAACCTCTGTCCTAGCCTCAAATCACGCACAGAGTGGTACAGGTTTTGCTCAAGAATATCTCTGTATTTAGCACCATCCATCTTTTCCTCAACTCTGACAAGTTTCCCAGTCCTGGCTGCTGAAAAACATCCCCACAGCATGATGCTGCCACCACCATGTTTCACTGTGGGGATGTGTTCTTTGGGTGATGTGATGTGTCTGGTTTGCACCAGACATAGTTTTCTTTGATGGCCGAAAAGTTCAATTTTAGTCTCATCAGACCAGAGCACCTTCCTCCATACATTTTGGGAGTCTCCCACATGCCTTTTCACAAACTCAAATCATGCCATTTTGTGTTTTGCTGTAAGTATTGGCTTTCTTCTGGCCACTCTGCCATAAAGCCCAACTCTAAGGAGCGTAAGGGTTATAGTCGTCCTATGTACAGATACTCGAGTCTCTGCTGTGGAACTCTGCAGCTCCTCCAGGGTTACCTTAGGTCTCTGTGCTGCCTCTCTGATTAATGCCATCTTTGCACAGTCTGTGAGTTTGGGTGGGCGGCTGTCTCTTGGCAAGTTTGCTGTTGTGCCATGTTCTTTCCATTTGGGTTATGATAGATTTGATGATGCTCCTGGGGATCATCAAAGATTTGGATATTTTTGTATAACCTAACCCTGACTTGTACTTCTCAGCAACATTGTCCCTTACTTGTTTGGAGAGTTCTTTTGTTTTCATGGCAGTGTTTGGCTAGTGGTGCCTCTTGCTAAGGTGTTGCAGCCTCTGGGGCCTTTCAAAAAAGGTGTGTATATGTAATGACAGATCATGTGACACTTAGATTGCACACAGGTGGACATAATGTCACTAATTATGTGAATTCTGAAGGTAATTGGTTGCACCAGAGCTTTTTATGGGCTCCATAACAAAGGGGGTGAATACATACCCACATGCCAGTTTTCTGTTTTCTATTTCTAAAAAATAGTTTTATGTATATATTTTTCTCATTTCACTTCACCAACTTAGACTATTGTGTTCTGATCCATCACATAAAATTCAAATTAATTAAACATTGAACTTAAGGCTGTAATGTAACAAAATAGGTAAAAAGTCAAGGGGGGTGAAAACTTTTGCAAGGCACTGTAGTTAAATATATAGTGTAGTTATTCAGTAACAATAATTCTTTAAAGGATCACTCCATTGACCTAATGGGGAAAAAAAAGAAGAAAATCACTGTTTAGACTCCAAGATCTCTGAACAGGAGCTGTGGTATTTAGTACTATACTAGCAGCAGATTCTTTAAGTCCTAAAAAGTGTTAGGTGGGTCCTTCAAGAATTAGATTTGTTGTAGCACATCCCACAGATGCTCAGTTGAATTAAGATCTAGGGAATTTGGAGGCAAAGGCAACATCTTGAATTCGTGTCTTGTTCCTCAGACCTTACATTTCTCAGCAATTTGAGCTACGATAGCTCTCCTGTGTGAACTAGACTGGCAAGCCTTCAGTCCCCACGTGCATCAATGAGCCATGGGTGCCCATGACACTGACACTGGTTCACCTTTCTTTCACCACTTTTGAAAGATAGTAGCCACTGCATACTGGGAACAACCCACAAGATTTGTTGTCTTGGATATGTTCGGTCACAGGCAGTTGCTAAATGGGGCTTTATGTTTAATCCTCCTCTGCTTGGATTCAAGAAAGGCTATAATAAAAAAAGTGTGAGGGTTCCAAAACAAACATAACTAACTCAAAGAAAAGGAAATATGTCACCTATATGTCAGAGATAAAGAGAATGTTGGAATGGAAGCAGAGAGTCCCATAGAATAAATTATGGTTGAGATGGGTCTGATATTCTAAAGCAGTAAAAGGTAGTATCTGCTCTTGGATAAAGTTAGAAGAATGTAAGTAATTAATGGTCAGTAAGTGGCATTATTGCCATGCTATGGATAATTCCTGGAATCCTGGTGAGTGACTATTAAGATATAAATGGCCCATAAATAGAAAGAGAGGAGGGTTTGAGCAAAACTTAGAATTGGCCACTCTTACTTGAGTGTCCATCCTCTTTGAGGAAGAGTCAGCAGCTGTTGCATCAAAAGTGATCTCAGTTCTGCAAATGTTGTTATGGGAAAAAATTGATTAATATCATTGTTATTAAATTGCAGAAGTTATAGCTTTGGACCAAGTATTAAATTGCTGTGTGTGTATATAGGGCAGGGAAACAGAAGGATACGTAGAAGAAAATATGAGATCCTTTCTCAGACCCAATTTGCCTCCTGGTACTGCACTGTTGGTGGATCAGTCTCAGTAGAAAATAGCAGCCTAGTAGAAAGTAGAAAGTAGCTCGGTAGATATTTTGTGTAATTGACAGGTATGCGACCTATGCATCCCTTAAGTTGCAAAATGGGCATGGTGAGCTTTAGCTTTGAGGCCTAAAACTTCAAGTGTGAGGGTGATTTAAGACTCTTAATCTGATTATAAAATGCCTGCATACTTGTAGATGAGTATGCTGGGTAGGTTGGGTGCATTTTTCAGTGAGGATTGAGATTCACACTATTGGAAATGATGGCTAATATTTGCTCTGGACTCTAGGATTTATTTCAAATAGTTAATTTGGGAAATTTTATGTGTAAACCATATAGTGTCTCCTTAGCCACTCAACTGTGTCAATAGGTAAGAGGATATCAGAGCAGTAAGATAAATTTGCCTAATTGATGCAGTTTAATAATTTTGAGAAGATCACAGGATCCCTGATTTAAAAGAGGATATTGTTTTTTGATCAAGTGATTTTCCTAATTGTTTACTAGTGATCTCTCCTACAACAAAAACAACAATGATGGCAGCTATAGAACCAGCTCTACATTGGATGAACCAGTTTAGTTTTTTTGAAAGGTAATTCAAAAATTCTCCAGCATTATATGTGCTCTACAAGAATGCAGCGAACCTTCCCTGGTTTTCCTCTACATAACAGAAAATCAGGATGATGAAATACATCAATAAATTTACTTCATTTACTTAATACTTAATAAATACAATGCATTACTTATACACATGCTGCTTAACAGGTTAAAATTTATGGTAATACATTAACTACCAATAATGCACCGGCTCTGCTTGATAGATCTCTGTAGAGGCACTGTTTATTAAGTAGTCTGGACTACATATGTTTCACTCATTGTAGATGATTCATTAAAATCTATTAGAACTGGCTCAGAATTTTCAGTTCAATAGAAGTTATGGTATAAATTTTCACATTATCCTTAGAACACCTTGGACAAATCATTTATCTTTTTCTTTTTCTAAATTACCTTAAAGAAAAGAAATGTCTAAGCAGTTCAGTTGGTCTGTTCAATACTCAGTAAGTTTTGCTGAAATGACAACACAATGTAGGCCATCATGACAGAGTTGGAAAAATTATGCAATTTGGCTGAATTAGAGATTATCCATCTTGGCTTCATGACTACCAGCCTAAATGTTGTAAATTAGTGCTCAAATGACTACAATTCACTATGCAGAAAAAAAACACCCTTATCTGCAGACAAAGAAAATTTTGTGTGTACTAAAAGGCGCTTCTTTTAAATTAACAATAATATATAGATAGATAGCAGCACTCAGTGGGCACTCCTATTAAACCACAGAAAATGAGTAATAGAAACCAAAAAATGATCTCCAATGTTTAGGTGATATACCACCCTTTTTTCCCAAAACACTAGATTAAAGAGTGCAGCGCTAAAAAGAACATCCAAAGTGGATGTCACATTGGATGTTCTTTTTAGTGCTGTACTGTACACTCTAGTGTTTTTAGAAGAAAAAAAAAGTGGTGTATCACCTAAACATTGGAAAGCATTTTTTGGTTTCTAACCATTATGTGGAGAACCAAGAATTTGTCAACTTAAAAATTACAATCCTATTGATTTAAATAAAGAAATAGTTATATATTTCAGAGATGTATCCTTGCAAAGATTTTGTAAAGGCAAAGGAAGCAAATAATATTTGATGGATATGTGTTGTAATATGCATCTGTAGTAAATAAATGTTGGCCTAATGCATTAATTGAGTGCATGAATACATGGAAACATCTTATGTGTTGTTAACCTCATGTAAAACATGCTCGGATAGCCTCAATATAATACAATTCTTTTTATTTCAAATTTTTCAACATATTGTACAAAAAGTATTAAACATACATTGAGATTCATACACATTACTACAAGGACAGAAAAAAAAAAAAAAAACACAATAAATACCCATCCCCTCACAAGAGTTCTACTGACTTCCAACTTCTCTATCTCTTTTCACATGATATTAAAGTTACAATTGTAATAATTTTTTTTCCCAGTTTTCCCATAGGCTCAAATTATCATCCAGAAACCTGCATTGATCCTTTTCCATTTTAAGTTGGTAAATCAGCTGAATTGTTATTGATTTTATATTAAAAGGGATATCTCCCTTCCAATTCCTTGCTATTATTATTTTGCAGGCCATTAAACAGTGAATAATTAAAAATTTATTTATTTTATTTAATCTTGGCCATTTATAATGTAACAACATCATTTCCGGTTTTAGAGACATTTTAACACCGCATAGCCTATGGATGACAAGCTGAGCCCACTGCCATACAACAATCACTTGTTTACAAGACCACCACATATGAACATAATTTCCTTTTTCCTCTTTACATTTCCAACACTTTGTGTCTCTAGAAACATCAAATTTCGCTATTTTCGTTGGCGTCATATACCATTGGTTAACAAGCTTAAAGTGAGTTTCTATCAGCACAAAGGAGTGGACATATTTATTAATTTTTTGTAGGGTAGATATCCATTCAGATAGTTCTATGTTTAGTTTTAGTTCACTATTCCATTTTTTAATAGCATTAGGCAGATCAGAATCATCCAATAAATCTAACATCCTAACACATCTAGAGAATAACTGCTTTGTCTTATTCTGGTATAATATTGATTTTAATATATCGTACATCTTACCCTCTTTTACTAACTCAACTTTCTCCAAATAATGTTTCACTCTAAAATAAGTATATACATCTTTAACAGAGATCTTAAACTCCTCTACCAGCATTTTATAAGTTTTAATTTTATCCTCTTTAGTCAAATCTTTTATAATATGTATTCCTTTTTCTTTCCATAGTTTTAAGGAGATACTCTCCATGTTTAATTCTAATATTTCTAATTTTTGAAAATCAAATATTTTATTATCCAAATCAATTTTTTTCCTTATTATTTGCCATATTGGAGTAATCTGTCCTAAAATGTACGATCTGGATAAGTTGTATTTTATTGAACTCCAAAATAAGTCTAAGGTATCACTGTGTTGGCTAGATTCTGATTCTGACTGCCACCAGACTTCCTCTTTATTTTGTTTTATTTGACTAGCCATTACATGCATAAAAATTCCTGCTTCATAATATTTTCTTATATTTGGATATCCTAGGCCTCCCTTCTTCATTCCTCTTGCTAATGTTCCAATTTTAATTCTGGGTTTTTTCCCTTGCCATACAAAATTAGAGAAGGCCTTATTGATCATTGTCAACCATGCATTCGGGATTTCTAATGGAAGCATTCTGAACATATAAATCCATTTTGGCAAGACATATTATTTTAGAATATTTATTCTTCCTCCCCAAGATACTTCTAATTTTCTCCATTCTTTCAGATTCTTATTAGTTTCTTTTAGAAGATCCATAAAATTAATTCGCATGGTACTATCTACCTTTCTACAAATTTTAATTCCTAAATATAAAAACACTTTAGCTTTAGTAAAGCCATATGTTTCATGATAGGAATTTATTTCTTGCTTTGATATATTGATATATATAGCACTTGATTTTGTTTTATTTAATTTATAGTTTGATACTACACTATATGTATCAATTTCTGACATTGCATTTAATAATGATGTAGAATTACTCAAAAATAGAATAGTATATAGAGATATTTTCAATTCTTTCTGTTTTGCTTTAAATCCCTTAATATTTTCATTATTTCTAATTCTGTTAGCTAAAACCTCTAATGTTAATATAAACAATAAGGGAGACAAAGGGCAGCCTTGTCTGGTCCCATTACTCAATTTAAACCAGTCGGAGCAAATGCCCGGACCGATTGTTCTCACCGTTGGATCTATGTATAGAGCCAAAATTGCATTAAGCAACCATCCCTGTATACCCACTTCTTCTAGGGTAAGCTTCATAAAGTCCCAGCTGACCCTGTCAAAGGCTTTTTCAGCGTCTAAAGACAGGATCAGCATGGGACTTTCTTTCTTTTGTGATATATCTAATACGTCAATCAAGCGTCTAATATTATTACTTGGCATTCTGTCTGGAATGAAACCTGTTTGATCAGGATGGATTAACTGTTTTATAACTTCTTTTAATCTGCTGGCTATGATAGAAGAATATATCTTAATATCTACATTTATTAATGATATTGGGCGATAGCTTTGTACTTTAGTTGGATCTTTCCCTGGTTTCAAAATAGGTAAAATATTTGCTTTAAGCATTTCATCTGGGAATCTGCCCTTTTTAACAGCAGAATTAAAAGTATTTTTTAAATGTATTGTCAGATGAGATTTCATTGTCTTATAGAATTTATTTCCAAATCCATCCGGACCTGGTGTTTTATAGGTTTCTAATCTGTCTATCATGATATTGATCTCTTCTTCCGTAATCTCTTTATTTAGTTTATTTACCTGTGACTCTGTTATTTTATTCAATTTTGCTGATCTAATATATTTTTTTATTATTTCTGAAGGAGTGATAACTGAAAGACTATATAGATTGGCATAGTACTCATTGAATGCTTTCCCTATCTGTTCTGGTAGAAGGGAGATGTTGTCGTTAAAGATTATTTTATCGACCTTATTGGTCGTATTCCTTTTTTTCAACATATTAGACATTATTTTATCAGCTCTGTTAGATTTATGGTAATATTTAACTTTAAGTTTATGCATATTTATTTTAAATTTTTCATAAGTTTTTTCCTGAATCTCAGATTTAATTTTCTCTATTTTTAACTGAGTATCCTTAGTTGGATTTTCGTTATTTTTTTTATTTAGTTTATATAATTCAATATAAAGATCTTGTATATTTGCACCTTTTTTTTTTTTCTTTAATTTATTAAGCATTATGCAATGTCCCCTTATTACTGCTTTATATGAGCACCATAGAATGTCATTCTCCACAAGTCCATTATTATTCTCCTCGAAATAACAAATGGTCATTTTATCTATATAGTCTTTATATTCCTTATTTGATAATAATGAATCATCTAACCTCCAGGTTGTAGTTTCATTACTCTTTGATTTATTACTGTTTAGTTCCAGACACACGCTATTATGATCTGACCATACTACTGGTTTAATTTCTGTTTTATATGTTCTGTCTATTAGTTTTAAATCTCCAAATATAAAATCTATCCGCGAGTATGAATCATGGGGCCAGGAGTAAAACGTAAATTCTTTCGCTGCAGGATTGTTGAGTCTCCATATGTCAAATAGGCCTTCTCTTTTCATCAAATTGTTAAAAGTCCTTGCATTTTTTAAAACTTGTTTGTCCCAAATCAGATGTTTTTCAGAGAACTTATCTAATAGGGGATCTTGTATACTATTAAAGTCCCCTGCATATATCTTTATTCCTACACCTACTTTCTCAACCTTATTAATTACTTTTCTCAATAGACATAAGGGGTTTTTATTAGGCAGATAAATATTAATTAAAGTGAAGAGTTCCTCATTAATTGTGGCTATTAAAATAATAAATCTTCCCTCCAAATCTGTTTCCATAAATTTTATATTTATTTTTAGATCTTTTGCAAAAAATATTGCAACTCCTCCCCTTTTCCCCTCCTCTCTAGAGGAACAGAATTTTAAAGAATAAAAACTGCTGGTCCATCTCTTTTCATCCTGTTTACGCCAATGTGTCTCTTGGACCATAGCAATTTGAACATGTTCCTTTTTTAAATATTCTTGAAAAGCTTGTCTTTTTTGCGGAATATTTAGGCCTTGAATATTTAACGTTATTATTTTAACCATTGTCATATATTATTTTCTTATTTGGATAGTCTAGTGAACTCTCTAAAACAAAAAAATATAAATAAACACTTCACATTACAATACATACACGAAACACCTTCAAGTATACTAAGTACTTGTAGTCTGTTTCCTATCATTCCATAGACCCTAAAAAGAGTCAAAAAACATTTTTCTTGGTGGGTTTTAATACCCACTTTTAACCGTTTTACAGGTTACGGCGAGGAAGACTATTTCTCGTTTTGGAGGAGCCAAATATATATTATCTTTAACGTTCCCTACTTCCTCTTTCTTCTGCTCTATGAAGAGTTATACTACCACCCTTCTCTTCTCTTCCTCCTCTAAAGCGAGGAGAAAAAAGGAGGGGGAGACGAAGAGGAGAAAAAAAAAAAATAACTAATTTTGTCTGTATCACATTCTTTGATCCCTTTATTTCATTTATTTTACTACTCTTATCATTTATATATATCATGATAGCAAAGCGAAGGAGAGAGACGAGATAAAAAAACACACACTCAATACTCAGTAAGTTTTGCTGAAATGACAACACAATGTAGGCCATCATGACAGAGTTGGAAAAATTATGCAACTTGGCTGAATTAGAGATTATCCATCTTGGCTTCATGACTACCAGCCTAAATGTTGTAAATTAGTGCTCAAATGACTACAATTCACTATGCAGCAAAAAAACACCCTTATCTGCAGACAAAGAAAATTTTGTGTGTACTAAAAGGCGCTTCTTTTAAATTAACAATAATATATAGATAGATAGCAGCACTCAGTGGGCACTCCTATTAAACCACAGAAAATGAGTAATAGAAACCAAAAAATGATCTCCAATGTTTAGGTGATATACCACCCTTTTTTCCCAAAACACTAGATTAAAGAGTGCAGCGCTAAAAAGAACATCCAAAGTGGATGTCACATTGGATGTTCTTTTTAGTGCTGTACTGTACACTCTAGTGTTTTTAGAAGAAAAAAAAAGTGGTGTATCACCTAAACATTGGAAAGCATTTTTTGGTTTCTAACCATTATGTGGAGAACCAAGAATTTGTCAACTTAAAAATTACAATCCTATTGATTTAAACAAAGAAATAGTTATATATTTCAGAGATGTATCCTTGCAAAGATTTTGTAAAGGCAAAGGAAGCAAATAATATTTGATGGATATGTGTTGTAATATGCATCTGTAGTAAATAAATGTTGGCCTAATGCATTAATTGAGTGCATGAATACATGGAAACATCTTATGTGTTGTTAACCTCATGTAAAACATGCTCGGATAGCCTCAATATAATACAACAAAACCCAGTGGAACTCATAAATGTCAGCTGTTGTCCAGTAGTGTGTAGTAGTCGTGACAAGGAGATAGATATGAGTGTGTACAAGCATTTTAGATGTATCAAGTTTTAGAAAGGCATGTATGTGGTACATTTTCAAGACAGAGAAGGATTTAAAAATTCACTTAACGTAGGGAGCGAAAGAGTGTTATTCAAAAGGGAACACAGAAGAAGCAAGCTTGCAGGGTAGATTTAATGATAGTACAATTGACCTGAAGGGACACTGGTAGTGGATGATGAGTACTTGAATTAGTAAAGGCAAAAAGACAGATTGAATTTTAGAAAGTGAGTAGCCATAATATCTTAGTTGTAAGAGAAGGTACATTTGACATGAATGAGGATGGAGCTTTGAGGATGGAGCATTTGACATGAGGGGAAATGTGCTTTGTGGAATGCAAATAGAAAGTGGTAGTGAACAACAGAATGTGCCGGAGGAGAGAATGTGTAAGATAAAAACCATGAAAGAGAATATTCATGTAGATCAACATTGCAGGGGTTGGGGAAGCTCGTGGTCCACAGTGTTGAATGAAGCAGAGAGATATAGAAGCAGTAATTTATATGAGTGACCATTAGATTTTTTGGCAATCATTTACTTGGTCAACTTGTTTGGTGCAGTCTTGACTGCTGAGTCGGAGTGTGTTTTTGTTTTTTACTTCCTATCTGTTAGAACATTGTGCAGTAGATTATTTTTTTCTGAATGCTGCCCTTGAATTCAACGTGTTGTAAAGCTATATAGTTATGATTTTATATGATTAATCTAGTGATGCAGAGATGCAATTTAAAAAAATAAATTATAATATATCTATATATTTTTTTCTCAGTGGAAAGATCATGTTTGCAAGCCTAATTCTGCATGGTGTATAATGTATTTTGTGCATTATTCTCTTTATTTCCATCTTGTAGTGTGGGGTGTGACCCATACAGATCATGTTCTCCAACATACCATAATGGGGAGAAGGTAGAGGAGCTGAGAAGACAGAAGCAGTGCCATTTTGTCTCCCCAGAGCACACTAGTGGTATGGAAAAATAGATAGGTTAACTCTACAAAAAAAAAAAACAACCTTCAGGGATATTTGTAAGGAACTCATTATATTTCTGGATTTGCAGAGTCCGTAAAACTACACTAAAATGTAAGAGTGTGTATAAGTAAACATAATGACATTGCAATACCAAGCAAATTGCAAATTAAGACAGCATGGTTAAAAAAAAAAAAAGACTTGCCTTTTTTCTTTCTTTTTACTTTTTCCTTTATGACTAAAGGTTTTGCAAAAATGTAATAATAATTTGAAGTGTCTATTTTCCCACAATATTACCCATGCTACTTTTGTTCAAGGTATTACTATATGACTGCCAAAAGTGTCTGTAATGATGTCTGGCATTGCAGAATACTTTCTGTACCACCTTAAATAACAGATCCATAGCAGAGTATTCAGCCACACCATGACTAAAATTGAAATTAACCATAGAATTTGTCCTTTAATTTCTTTGCTGAAAGGAACAACCTAACATCCTGTTCTACAGCCTGTTGTTGCAGTTATGGTGCCATGAGGCCTCCCAGGTAGGTAGTCAAACCATTATGAAATGGTTTGAAAATATCCTGGGAGTTTTCCAGGTTATGGGGCTTGAAATGTTCCTATAAGTAATAACTTTACAGCCTTTAAAATATTTGATACATTAAAAAGAGTAATTATAATTAGTCCAGTTGATATCATATTGTTTAAAATGAAACTATACACATCACTGGCTACACATAGAAACATAAAATGTGACGGCAGATAAGAACCATTCGGCCCATCTAGTCTGCCCACTTTTTCTAAATACTTTCATTAGTCCCTGGTCTTATCTTATAGTTAGGATAGCCTTATGCCTATCCCACGCATACTTAAACTCCTTTACTGTGTTAACCTCTATCACTTCAGCTGGAAGGCTATTCCATGCATCCACTACCCTCTCAGTAAATAATTCCTGATTTTATTTTTAAACCTTTGTCCCTCTAATTTAAGACTATGTCCTCTTGTTGTGGTAGTTTTTCTTCTTTTAAATATAGTCTCCTCCTTTACTGTGTTGATTCCCTTTATATATTTAAATGTTCCTATCATATCCCCCGTCTCGTCTTTCCTCCAAGCTATACATGTTAAGATCCTTTAACCTTTCCTGGTAAGTTTTATCCCGCAATCCATGAACCAATTTAGTAGCCCTTCTCTGAACCCTCTCTGTAGTGGATGGCACTGGGCTGTCCTGCAAATGTCTTGTGAATAACTGCATTCGTGTGATCTGCTGGTTTTATATGTGTTTAAAAGAATTGTATTCCTCTGATTGTTCGGTAGAATCATTCGAATAAACTAAGGGAATGAAACTACCGAACAATCAGACCTCCCCTGTGTGAAGTGTGTCCTCAATTACCCGTTGCAACATTGTTGCGAACGGGTAATTGACAAGTTAAGTAACCGTCCTTTGTTCTCGGGGGTGGCTGCCATTCGACAAACGAACACGTGGCGGCAGCCATTTTAAAACTCCTGAACAGCGGTGTTTTGCCGTTGAGTGTCTGGAACTCAAATCTGACACTTGACTAGGCGAACACCGCTGAATCCTCCACAAGCCCGGTCTGTTCGGTTCCTAACTACCGAACGGCCCCTCGTTCGGTAGATAGAAAGAACCGAACGAGGGGATTCAGGCGAACCCTCCCTAGCCTCTATAGCTAGAGGCTTTCGTGCAATTTGTTCCCTTATTCCAGGACCGACCGCAGGGCCCATTCGCATGGAACCGCATTCGGTCATTTTATTCCCTCCATACATTTCCCAAACCCCTGGTCTGATCTGGGTGATTTTTGGATATGTTGTTCACCCAGATGAGGGCTATCAGGGGATGTAGGATTTTTAGGGGTACATCCAGAAATGGGGGGAATTGCTAGACTGGATAAGGGGATTATGATGTGTGGGGAGGGGAGGAGATGTGTGGGAGGTTACCAGGACAGGATTGGCTACTGTACTAATGATTGTAAATCCCTCCCTTGCATGGGAGCATGCTTTAAAAGGACAGTGTGGATTAAAAGATTTCAGTTCTGCTCCTGAAACTGTGTGTCGTCCAGTTATTGGGATTGCTGTTGGGATATTGCTGTTATTTTACCTGCTGGAAACCTTGCGTGTGGAGTTACTATTTACTTGTTCCTGAGCCTCACTTGGATTATAAGCGGAGATAACCTGGGGAATATTGCATCTCCGCTACACTCTCTAAGGTATCAATATCCTTCTGAAGATACGGTCTCCAGTACTGTGTACAATACTCCAAGTGAGGTCTCACCAGTGTTCTGTACAATGGCATGAGCACTTCCCTCATTTTACTGCTAATACCTCTCCCTATACAACCAAATATTCTGCTAACATTTCCTGCTGCTCTTTACATTGTCTGCCTACCTTTAAGTCATCAGAAATAGTCATCCATAAATCCCTTTCCTCATATGCTGAGGTTAGGACTCTATCAAATATTCTATACTCTGCCCTTGGGTTTTTACGTCCAAGATGTATTATCTTGCACTTATCCACATTAAATGTCAGTTGCCACATTGCTGTTTATTTTTCAAGTTTACCTAAATCATTTGCCATTTGGCTTATCCTTCCTGGAACATCAACCCTGTTACATATCTTAGTATTATCAGCAAAAAGACATACCTTACCATCAAGGCCTTCTGCAATATCACTAATAAAAATATTAAAGATAATGGGTCCAAGTACAGATTCCTAAGGTACCCCACTGGTGACAAGCCCATGCTTGGAATATACTCAATTGACTACAACCCTCTGTTGCCTGTCATGCAGCCATTACTTTACCCATTCAACAATATTGGAATCCAAACTTAAAGATTGCAGTTTATTGATAAGCCTTCTATGTGCAACAGTGTCAAAAGCCTTACTGAAATCTAGGTAAGCAATGTCTACTGCACCACCCTGATCTATTATTTTAGTTAGTTTAGTAAACTGCGAGTATTTGTAGACATGAACCTAAGCTTATCATGTTTTAACACACTAGCTATAGGCAACTTCTGTCCTTGTTTTGGGGGGCAATTGGATTGATTTGTTATCACCCTTTTGCCCCCTCCTCCTAGTCATTCACCATGTTTATGTAGATGTAGCTTTCATTGGCAAACAGAGTCTGTAAAAATGTCCTAGGTAATAAAGAGTAAATTATACATGATGTACAGAAATTATAATTAAATTCCTCTTATTGTGCTAGTAAAGAAGCAGTGGTTTAGATTGTTTCTTTGATTGCATTGTTCATGTTAGTTAAAAATCAATGGGTATTAATTGTTCTAGGAAAAGTGATTTCTGTCAGAGGCAATTTTATTACCGTTTCAAAACTCATTAATTTAAACACAATTAATGCAGTAATTTCTTTGTTGTGGCAATGTGTAGATCAAAGCAAATAAGTATAATTTTACCCTAAAAGTGACCTATTTTTAAAAGATCTGTTAAAGTGTTTCTAGAGCATCATACAGAGCATTATACAGATATGTGAGAAATAAATATCAAATTAATGGCTTCTCTTTGACCCATGTAGCTTATGAATGAAATCTAGATATTAATGAAATTGACATTGCGACCAGGTCAGGGCCAGATTAAGAGCCCAGGGGACCTGGTGCTGACAGTTATGATGGGCCTATTTACAGAATCTTATCGACCAAAAACACAAACAATCACGATGTATCTGATGGAGATGGTGTTGGAGGGAAACTCAAAGGATGCAGCTATACGAAAACACATACTCTATGCTAATCTCTCTCTAATTTATGCTTTCATCTTTCAAGTAAATCCATATCACCTAACAGCAGTGTCCAGTGAAGCAGGAAGTCAATGTGCAGGGTAAAAGAGTGTGCCACTGGCGCGATTCACGCTACCAGACCTGCCAAAAGGGGTGAACATGCCCAAAAAGGGGGCATGTTTGTCCAAATAATTGGAAGGCCAGCCTGGCATGAATGCATGTCAGGCTGCCTGCCAATCATGCAGGCTGTCCAACTAAGGGCATACTATGCAGGTAGTACCCTGAGCTTGACATAAATGCATCAAATGATGTGCCTACTCCACTCTTTCTAAGGACTTTCCCCTTGCACTCATATATCCACTTGTCAACTTATCATCTTACTAGCAGGCAGAAGTTCCTGGTATATAGTCTGGGACAGAGAAAATGTGTATGTAGTGAGTGTAGAAGAAATGGGACATGCCACAGTGTTAGAGAGAAGTCTGCATTATCTAAACTAATTTTATTGTCAGCCAGTCCACACAGGTTGTATTCCCATGCATCCCTCTTAAGCTTCCAAACTTAAAGGGACACTATAGTCACCAGAACAACTACAGCTCATAAGTAGAATCATTCCCTCCAGGTTTTTTGCAGTAAACACTGTCTTGAAAATAACTCTGATATCCACTCCTTATATGGCTGCTAGAGGTGCCTCCTGGGGCAGTACTGGCTAGTGTGCAGCACTGCCATTCAGTGTCTCCACCCTCTGCATGCAGAACCTCATAGAGATACATTAAATCAATTTATCTTCATGAGGAGATGCTGATTGGCCAGGGCTATGTTTGACTTGTGCTGGCTCTGCCCCTGATCTGCCTAGTTGACAGTCTCAGGCGATCCTATGGGGAAGCATTGTAATTTGCTCAGACCACCACTTCTGATGATATCAGCAGACAGAGTCAGTTCAGAGGCAGACAGGGACAGAGCCAGCAGCTGCAGACTTTAATACAAGTAAGAGTTTACTATATTTAGGGAGGCAAGAGTGGGCCAGGGGGGCTAAATGGTGGTTTTAACATAATAAGGTTAGAAATACATAATTGTGTTCCTGACCCTATAGTGTTCCTTTAAGCAAGAGTATGTGAAGAGTAGTTAGGGTTGCCACCTTTCTTGGAAAAAAATACCAGCCTTATATATTTGTATAATTAATTAGTTATGCGTGACATCACATGATGTAAATCACAAGGAGTGACATCAGAGAAAAATCTGTCAAATCACCAACAAACTACTCACAGTTTGATTCTGCTGTATAGATGGACTGCTCCCAGTGTCTCTCTGTCTCCCAGGGTCTCAGTCTCACAAGTCACCCAGTCTCTTAATGTCCCTATGTATCACAGTGTCCCCATGTCGCCCAGTCCCCTAGTCTCCCAGTGTCTCAGTGTTCCCATTTCTCCCAGTGTCCCCATGTCTCACTGTGTCCCCATGTCACTGAGACACTTGGGGACACAGGGAGACATGGGGCACTGAGACACTTGGGGACACAGGGAGACATGGAGACACTGAGTCACTAGGGACATGGGGAAACTGGGAGCCATGGGGACACTGAGACACTAGGGACACTGAGATATGGGGACACAGACACTGGGAGACTAGGGGACACTGAGAGACTAGGGAACACTGTGTCCCTAGTGTCTCCCAATGTCCCTATGTCTCAGTGTCCCCATGTGTCTCACTGTCCCCATTTCTCCCAGTGTCCCCTAGTGTCTCAGTGTACCTGTGTTTTCCAGTGTCCCCAAGTGTCTCAGTGTCCCCAGGTCTCCCAATATCCCCTAGTGTCTGTGTCCCCATGTGTCCCCTAGTTTCTCAGTGTCCCCTATGTCTCAGTGTCACCATGTCTCCATGCTGCCTTTCCCCGATCCCTCACTTACTTGAGCTGTTTTGCTGCTGTCTGGACTCTCTGTGCTGTGTAGCTGCTCCCCCACAGACCAGTGAGTAGTAGAGATAGGCAGGGAGGGATATGCTGTTACTTCCTATCCCTGCCTTTCTCCACGCACAGTGACTCCTACTGGCCAGTGCTGGTATTGCAGAGTAATTTTCTATTCATACTGAGAAAAATACCTGCATTTGTATTGCCGGTATTACGGCCTCAAATACCAGCTGTGCCACTAAAATACCAGTCAGGTGTAAACTTAAGAGTAGTGTGTGAAAAACTAAATTGTTAATTTTTTTTTTTTTTAAATGTGCCTATTCCATGGGCCTGGGCCTGGGCCTGGGCCTGGGCCTTGAGCTGCAGCTCCATCAGCCCCTATGTTAATCCAGCCCTGTACCAGGTGACTCTGAAGTTTGCAGAAGGCAGAGGAGCTGTCATGGTTTTTTCTTTAACAAATGGCAAACAAAAAAATAAGAACCACTCACTTTTTGTTTTGAGGCAGTTTCAGCACAGCAAATTGATGTGGCTGCAAAGTAGAGAGATAAACTGACAGTTCTTGAAAATAGAAGTTTAGGTGATGTGTCCAGGGTTAGTCCATAAGCAAAGTCCTTTACCCAGTCCAAGGTCGTTCAATAGGAGATCAAGCAGTATTGAAGGAAATTCCAAAAGCAGAGTCAAGGCAAGTCCAAATTAGTTAGCCAGGAAATTAAAGTTGTAGTTGCATGAAGAGGAGATTCAGAAGGGATCCGGTGACGGAACACACGGTCTCTCTAAGAGTGATCCAAATGATTAGGAAGGAACTTCATGCAATCAGTCAGATTAACACATTAATTGTGCCCTGAGGTGTTGGAGATTGGAGTTTAAATAGCCAAAGGGGTGTGTACGTTCATGTCATCTTAAAGGGGCAGTAATAAACGAATAACATTCCTGACAGGAGCTGAGCAAATAATCCTTATTGCTTCCTCTGGCAAGCTAGTGGTTGTCAGTTTAAACTGTTGAATGGGAACGATGTAGACCAGGCGTGCCCAAAAGGAAGATCGCCAGATGTTTTAAAACTACCATTTCCATGATGCTTTATCATTCTAAAGGCATAGAAAGCATCATGGGAGTTGTACTTCTACAACATTTGTGGATCTACCTTTTGGACACACCTGATGTAGACTGTGCACTCCTTACATAGTTACATAGCTGAAAAGAGACTTGCGTCCATCAAGTTCAGCCTTCCTCACATCTGTTTTTGCTGTTGATCCAAAAGAAGGTAATGATTCTAGTCACCAGAACAAATTCAATAAGCTGTAGTTGTTCTGGTGACTATATTCTCCCTTTAATGATTAACCACTATCTAAATTAAAAACGAATTATTTTTACACACCCTACTTTAGGATATTTAGATAGAATAGGAACAAAGGGCTTAATAACCAGATCTTCTAAACTATTAGAAGCTGAGGTTGAGGCAGGAAAAATGTTACCAATAGAGAAATCGGAGAAGGATTTAAATTTTTAATGTAAATTATACCCCCTGTGAATGGTATCAAACTACTATTCAATTAAAAAAAATATACACTGTACATCTTTGTTAGAATTACTCCTAAAGCTTCTATATAGATGGTACCAGGTACCAGGTATATATGTATATAAATATATGAAGCCTATTCACTCTTATGCTTGAGATTTTATAAAACGATTGGCACAATACTCCATATATGGTATAATTGTGAGATATTAAATTATATTAAGATACGTATTTCTTTTTTTATATCAGACTTAACTCAGAATACTATAATACTCACACCTTCTCTTTTCCTATTCAATTTAGATTTCCAGGTAATGGAACAAAACTATAAATATCTATTTACACATATTTTTTATGCTTCTAAGATCTCTATTGCTTGTAATTGGAAATCTAGCCATCCTCCAATATGGCAAGAGATTTTAAATCAAATAGATTATCATCAATGGAATGCAATTTTACTACTTCTTCTGGCAAATATATTTCATAGTGTGACTCGTGGCTACCTTGGTTGTTATATAGAAATAAAATCTAATCTAGTTTAGCTTAAGGACAGGGTAGAGGGTTGGGATAATAATAATAATATTATCCTTGATAATAAGGGATCCCTTGGATATATAACCTCTACGTAATAATGATCAAGCCCCAATGATTGCAGCCCTTTTTTTGTATATTTCTTTGTCTTGTATATATGGTTTATGTATATTGCCACAAAATCTGCTATACTTCTGTATTTGATATATAAATATCTTGCCAAACTGCTATGAAGTATTAGATTTAATTATACTTTATATATTTTCTTTATTTTTTGTTGTTGTAATTGAAAACTAAAATAAAAATGATAACTATTAAAAATAAAAAATAAAAAATGGCCGAAGTGAAAATGGAACAAGCCACAAAACTGAGAAAAAAATGCTTAACTAGTTTAGTACCTAGAAAGTGCTTCTTCATTAGATAACCTTTTTATCTATGTGCCCATGTTTCTAACATGACCAGTCTCCATCAGATCAGGATTTTGAATATACCAATCAGTTTGCTGCCTGTGTCTTTGAAACATCTAAAATAAATTAGCATTTTGGAGGTCACGCATCAGATTCCAATGCTTATCTATTTACATGTTTGTAACAAGAATGACATTTATTATCGAGCCAACATAGTTCTGCAACAGGACATGCTAGGACAATTGCATCACCTTCCGATGTCCAGATCTTTCTACGGACTCTAGATCAACCAATAACAGAAATTGATGATTGGACAGACTTGGGTCAATCTGGAGCTTTATCAACAGTATTGCAGAAGACAAATTGGCAAAAAGTTCATAGGAAGAGGGGGAGACCAGTTATTGACATTAATGTCAAAAGTTAACTTCAAGTGAAGGATTATGCTAAAAAATATATATATATTATAATGTTTTTCTTGCTTGCTTGCATGATCTTCCTCATTTCTTTATTTTTTTTTTCTTCCTGTTTTTGTTTTTTTCTTTGCTCTTTTTTATCCCTCGGATCCTGCTCCCCTCACAACCCCCACCACCACCACCTTTTAGGTGAGGAGAGGAGGATAGAGTGTAAATAAGTAAATTGCCTTTTTTGGTCTTTTGGGACCTTGAAGCTGGAGAATACACTGTGAATTAGTCAATCCTTGTATTTATGTATCATTGCTGTTTGTTTCTCTGTTTTTGTTTATATTTCAAGTCTTGGGTGGTTATCTAATCTCTACTAAATGCCACTAAACCCTCAAGAGGTGCTCAGATTTTCTTGCAGGACTTTTTTTTGTTCTTTGGTGAGTGTAAAAATCGATGTGCTTGATTTATACTGAAAGTTCACTTCATTCTGTGCTAAAAGCTATTTTACAAAGTGCAATTTGTATAAAGTGCAATTTTTTTTGTGCAAGAACCACTATGCCATGCATAGAGTAAAACACTTACTTAAAACATTCCTTAATGGTATGCTATATTTAATGTACATAAAAAGGAAGTAAAAAAATATGTAGTGTAATAGAGTTAAAATACAAGAGAGAGTAAAATTATATGAATTAAATCACTCACAAACAGAGAGCAGATGAAGCCATCTCTAATTGTAATTGCCTTGATAAAACATCCTGCTAAATGCCGCCAGTCGTTACTTTTCTCTGGCAGTTCCGAACACAAGCCAGAGAAAAGTAAAGCCGGCGGTATTTAGCAGATGGACTGATCCACAGAACTGTCTAGTCGGGTTGTATGGAGGTTTAGCTGCTTTGCACAGCTTTTTTAAATATGTTACAAGAAAGACTGTTTTCTACACTGGTGGCTTCAAAGTCCTATTTACTTGGATGTTTTATCAAGGCGATAAATATTTAAATATTTATCTCATCTAATACAGGGGTTTTGTATATAAAATAATTTTTTGTCTTGAAGGCACAGCGCACATTAAAATATTTTTATCTACAGTTGCAAGAAAAAGTATGTGAACCCTTTGGAATGATATGGATTTCTGCACAAATTGGTCATAAAATGTGATCTGATCATCATCTAAGTCACAACAATAGACAATCACAGTCTGCTTAAACTAATAGTATATTTAATAGTATATTTAAGGGAAATGATTCTTGTAAGCATCAGAGAGTCCTACTACAAAAGACCCTGCATGCCCACCAGTTAGTAGATAGTTGGCGAACTGTCAATCTTCTACTGGGAATAATTATACCTTTTGGCTAACAGTTACTCAAGATTGGATTTGATTTTACTACCCCATGGACATCTTTATTTTATTCAAAATGTCATTTTATTCAAAATATGTCCATTGGGAGCATTACATGGTTGGATCATGCCCCTGTTTATTTAAACTTAAGGCTCTCAGGTACTAAACCCCCAAAATATAGGTGGTGTCTGAATGAGTCACTATTAGATGACCAAATAGTGCAGGATGTAATTAAAACCACAAGGCATCTTACTTTGATGACAATAAATCATTAAACACTCAGGACTTGTGGATTTGGGAAGCATATAAGTGGGAATCTAATTAAGTGGGGAGCACGTATAAAAAAGGAGTGCCTGGTTAACATGGAGACATTAACTCATAACATGAGTTAAACACATCTTTTGAGATTCATGAACACCTTGCAGCATATAGAATGGAGTTGAAAAGTTTGCTTAATTTACACGCACAGCGTGCGACTCAGATCACAAGTAAATCTTATTATTCACACGGTAACATGTGTGGAAAATCTTTAGCAAGGGCCCTGAAGCATAGGCTCCAGTCTTCTTATATAGCAAAAATAAAAGATGAAACACTCGACAACAGAATCAATAATGCAGGCATTCTATCTGTACTATCAGGGATTGTACAACCTTCCTAGACCACCGAGAACTAAAGATTCTCTATGTAAATATATTAGCTCAAATATAATAAAATATTGTCTATATCATTGAACTCTTTGGATTCTCCTATTACCGGTAGATAGTTTGAAAGGGCAATTAAATCCTTCCTATTAGGAAAGAGTCCAGGATGGCCTTATGATTTGTTATTTTAAGTTGTTACAATCCTATTTGGTGGAATGTTTTAAAGACCTTTAATTTAACCCCTTAGTGACCAGACTGTTTTTCAATTTTCTTACCGTTAAGAACCAGGGTTCTGTTTACATTTCTGCGGTTTTTGTGTTTAGCTGTAATTTTCCTCTTCAAAATCAATGTTCTGGGAGAACGGGAAGCAGCTCCATTTTTTGGGGGTCCTTTACACAGCTCAAGGTCTGGGTCCCAGGGTCCACCTTCATGTTCCACCAATGAGTTTGTTCACAGGGGGTGGAGTGTGTAAGGGATGTCCTGATATGTGTGTGAGGAATGCATTGTGTGAAATTGTGTTTGTATGTGTAAGGGCTGCAAGGTGTGTTTCTGTGTATGTATGGGATGCATAGAATGTGTGTAAAGGGTGCATTGAGTGTGTGTAATGAATGCATTGTGTGTTTCTGTGTGTGTAAGGGATGCATTGTGTGTAACGGTTGCATTGCTTGTGTCTGTGTGTGTGTAATGCATTGTGTGTTTTTCTGTGTGCAAGGGGTGCATTGTGTGTATGTGATGAATGTCAATCTCTCCTCCCGCTCCAATTTCCTTTTCCTCCTCCCAATTTCAATTTCTCTCTCACCCCCCCTTTTTCCTCTTTCTCACCCCCCCTTTTTCCTCTTTCTCACCCCCCCTTTTTCCTCTCTCACCCCCCCTTTTCCTCTTTCTCACCCCTTTTTCCTCTTTCTCACCCCTTTTCCTCTTTCTCACCCCTTTTCCTCTTTCTCACCCCCTTTTTCCTCTTTCTCACCCCCCTTTTTCTCTTTATCAGCCCCCTTTTCCTCTTTATCAACCCCCTTTTCCTCTTTCTCACCCCCTTTTCCTCTTTCTCACCCCCTTTTCCTCTTTCTCACCCCCCCTTTTCCTCTCTCACCCCCCTTTTTCCTCTTTCCTCACCCCCTTTTCCTCTTTCTCCTTGTTTTTCCTCTTTCTCACCCCCCTTTTTCCTCTTTCTCACCCCTTTTCCTCTTTCTCACTTGCCCTTTCCTCTTTCTCACCCCTTTTCCTCTTTATCAACCCCTTTTTTCCTCTTTCTCACCCCCTTTTCCTCTTTCCTCGCCCCCTTTTCCTCTTTCTCACCCCCTTTTCCTCTCTCACCCCCTTTTCCTCTTTCTCACCCCCCCTTTTCCTCTCTCACCCCCTTTTCCTCTTTCTCACCCCCACTTTTCCTCTTTCTCACCCCTTTTCCTCTTTCTCACCCCCCTTTTCCTCTTTCTCACCCCCCTTTTTCCTTTTTCCTCACCCCCCTTTTCCTCTCCTTGCTTTTCCTCTTTCTCACCCCTTGCCTCCTCTTCCTCCCACCCCCCCCTTTCCTCTTTCTCACCCCGTTTTCCTCTCTCGCCCCTTTTTTCCTCTCACCCCCAGCACTTTCCTCTTTCTCACCCCAGCATTTCTCACCCCCCTCCTTTTCTCACCCCCCCTTTCTCCTCTTTCTCACCCCGGCTGTGGCGATGGCCGGGCCAGTATGGTCTGCGGGTACAGGGAGCTTTTGTTTCCTGTACCCGGCCGGACTAACAGGAAGTGCACACTGAGTGTGTACTTCCTGTTAGTCCGGCCGGGTACAGGAGACAGCTGCTCTCTGTACCCGTCGGACCATCAATGCTGCAGGGCTCGGCCACGCTACAGCAAAGGAAGCTAACAGGAGGGAGCGAGCGCTGAGCGCTTCCCTCCTGTCAGCCCCTCTCCTAAGGCTGCGCCCGGGCGGTGTGGCCCGCCCTCATGGACGCACCGCCCGGGCAAAGCTGCAGCCGCCTGAGGCTCTCTATAGAGCGCTCGGGCGGCTGCAGCGTGGGGGGGCCGGCGGGGCTGGTCATGGCACCCCCCATCCTGGTGGCACCCGGGGCGCACCACCCCCTCCGCCCCCCCCTTAGTACGCCACTGCTTAACATGTATATGTTTGTTAGACAACCTAAGGTATTAAACTTGGGGTATTTTGACTCTTTTCATGCAACAATTTTACCACCAATCTATGCCAAATTAAAAATAAATAATAAATTGGTGATTTTTTTTTTTTTATTACACACATACAATTTTAAGAATATATGTAAGAATATATGTACGGAGAACTTTAAGGGTTACTGCCAAAGAACAACCCAGCAACATCTCCTGAGTACAGTGATACTCTCCATGTATATGTGTGTCGGGTTCTCTGGGGGCTAAAAGCCCTTATTTGGAGTATGCGCATTCCAGTTTTCCAACTTTGAATTTCCACAGATGGTTATCATGCACCCATGTCCTATTTGGGACATTTTTTAAGCCAGTCATTGTAATTTATAGTATAATTAAAGTATTTTATAATATGCTATACATATATAATGCATATATATGCTTTCATTATAAGTGTGTTTTGAGATATATGTGTATATATCTCAAAGTACACTTATAATGAAAGCATATATATGCATTATATATGTCTAATATATTATAACATGCTTTACATATTTTATAATATATTATACATATTTAATATATGTATAATATATTTATTTTTTAGCAGCCTTGGGGACTGTCAGACAGTACCTCCAGTGAAGCAGAAGACTGATCGCCCTCTCCACTTACCCAATCGTTAATTTGTTTTTAATTATTTTTTATTATTATTATTTTTTTATTTTAAAAAGACACTCAGCATACAGGCAGAGCAGCGGAAGCCTGCCTGATGGTATCCGATGATCTGCACTACATTGCCTGCTCCACATGGGGAAAACCGGCAGTGAGGGGGGTATTGCACGATGCCTCGACATCAAGGCATTGCTGCAATACTGTTAGAGCGACTGGAAGTGATCATGATTGCTTCCATCGCTCTAATAAGCAGCGGACGTGCAGGGTACGTCCGTGGTCCTTTAGAACCATTTTTTGTCCCTCCGCGGTGACTAAGGGGTTAATAGCACCTGGCATAACATTACCTCCACCAATGTTACAAAATTCGATTACATGTATTCCAAAACAAGGAAAAGACCCTCTCTTGTGTGGAAGTTATAGACCAATTTCTCTCACAAATAAAGATTTAACAATTTATGCGAAAAGTTTGTCACTCTGTCTTAAACCCCTTTTGCGTGAACTGGTCCACCCTAATCAGTACCATTACAATATTAAGCATCATTCATGGTGCTAAATCTTCCAAGATTGGCCATAAACCTGTGTTAGAGGTGCAGGGGTTTTGGTGCAGATTTAGACAGTGGGTTGAGGCTCTTTATAATGGCCCTACTGCTAGTAAAATGGTGAATAGACAGTTCTCAAATGTTTTTTCTATTGGAAATGGAACATAGCAGGGATGGCCTCTATCCCCCCGCTTCTTTTTGTTTTAGCCATAGAGCCTTTTTACAGGATATTAGGATGAATCAATTTATAGGAGGATATCTATTTCAAGGAGGAGAACTAAAGGTCTCCGCTTTTGCGGATGATATTCTGCTCTCGTTAACAGATCCTGTACAATCTGTGATCTAATTTTAAGATAAACACAACCAAATATGATATTTTAGGAATTATTATACCAGGAGTTTTATGGTCAAGTTTAAGAAGCGCACATGAGTTCCACTGGCCATATGGAGGGCTTACATATTTGAAGGTCCATCTTACACCCTCGATTGCTGATCTTATAGAGGCTAATTATATAACACTCTGGACAGAAATTAAAGATGATTTTGTTAGATGGAACTTACTGCAATTTCCCAAACTTGGTCACATTACTATAATAAAAATGATGGTTCTTCTGAAGATATACCTATTCCAGATTTTACCTATTTCTCTGCCACAGTCAATATTTATAAAGTTTAGGAAACTTTTAGTGTCATTCATTTGGAATAATAAACACCCCCGCTTGGCTTACCAAATCTTAACAAGTCACAGAGATAAGGGTGAGCTGTCTCTTCCCAATCTATATCATTATTATGCTGCAGCATTACTGACTAGACTGAGAGAATGGACTAATAAGGAAATGTGACGACCATGGTATATTTTAGAGCAGAGCTTTAAAAAAGTGCCCTTATGCAATCTCCCCTGGCTAACTTGTCCCATCTATAAACTTAATCCAACATCACATATTTTGTTATTAAGTGTATTAAATCTCTGGAGGAAATATAATAATAAGTGGAAATTATCCCCAGGAATTCCCCCCTATATTCTTTGGCAGGAAATTCTGTTTGATAGGTGAATCCAGGAATAACTTAAATTAATTATTATGAGACAATACAATCCCAACTCTTAGCGAGCTGTTGGGCCCTTCTAAATTGCAGACTTTGTTGGATATATTAAGATACTCCCAACTTGTTAATTTCTTACAAAAGGAAGTTCTTCCTAATTGGATATCGAGAGATATTTCTTCTTTTGAAGTTTTTTGTATCGCTAATACACAACATGCCCATTCTTTGTCTAAGATATATGCTCTGATTCAGAATGGGCTATTAGATGAGGCACCTGTTCATTTTCAGAATAAATGGACAGCTGCCATACATATACATTTAACGACCAGCGATTGGTTGTATATTTTTCGAAAAGGTATGATGAATCCGGTTAGTCAGAGTAAAAGGGAATCCTTTTATAAACAGGTAACACGTTGGTATAGAACGCCTACATTACTGCCAAAGGTAAATAATAAGTGTTAGAGATGTGGGAGAGAAGAAGGCACTCTTGAACATATATGGCTGTTTTGCTCAAATATTCAGCAATATTGGAAACAAGCAATTATATATACCAAACAAATTTTACCTTTATCTTATGGTCTAACTTCCTCGCAGATTTTACTTGGGTGGCCCAATGTCTTCACTGGTTTAAATCAACAAAAATTATTGTGGTTTATAATTAACAAGGCTAATGCATTAATCCTAGTGTTTTGGAAAAAAATTACTATATCTACAGTAGAAAATTGTGTGGAGCAGGTAGAAGATATTAGAGCAATGGAGGAATTACACTGGGGAGCAGACAATAATAAGGAAAAATATTTCAAAATACGGAAACCATGGATAAACCATTGGCTATCGAAATGAGAGGTCATATGATATGCATTTAGTATATCTAGCTGTTTCATTTTAATTTAGGTGCTCCACCGCCATGCAGCAACTAAAATTCAACAAATCTAATTTTATAACATGACAGGAGGCTTCGTATTTGCTTTAGTCTCTCTTTACTAGAACTCCACAGCAGCACAGAAAAACAACCAATCAGAAAAAAGTTAGGTACTATAAAACCCCCTTCCCATTGCATCATTTCCTCTTTCTTTGCTGCTCCGCAGTCAGTACAGGTCAGAGTACCACTGCCTCCTGCTTATAGTGGGTGGCTTTGGGATTTAGTGTGATTTATTTATGATTGTTATTAGTTATGCTTGCTTGTGAGATTTATGTGCCTTTCTGGCTCTTTTCTTTTCTTTGGGGAATGTTTCCTTTACATTACTGATAGTTTTACCATGTGTTTACTTACACAGATTACTGGTAGTTTTGCCATGTGTTTATTTATACAGATTACTGGTAGTTTTGCCATGTGTTTATTTATACAGATTACTGGTAGTTTTGCCATGTGTTTATTTATACAGATTACTGGTAGTTTTGCCATGTGTTTATTTATACAGATTACTGGTAGTTTTGCCATGTGTTTATTTATACACCATGTGTTTATTTATACAGATTACTGGTAGTTTTTGCCATGTGTTTATTTATACAGATTACTGGTAGCTTGCCATGTGTTTATTTATACAGATTACTGGTAGTTTGCCATGTGTTTATTTATACAGATTACTGGTAGTTTTGCCATGTGTTTATTTATACAGATTACTGGTAGCTTGCCATGTGTTTATTTATACAGATTACTGGTAGTTTTGCCATGTGTTTATTTATACAGATTACTGGTAGTTTGCCATGTGTTTATTTACACAGATTTCTGTTAGCTTTCCATGTGTATATGTCACAGATTTCTGTGAGTTTCCATATGTGGATATATCACAGATTACTGTGAGTTTCCATATGTAGATATATCACAGATTGCTGTGAATTTCCAGGTCTAAATATCACAGATTTCTCGGATTACTGTGAGTTTCCATGTGTATATATATCGCGGATTTCTGTGAGTCCTTGGGCAGTATATACTTATATCACGGATTCTGTGAGTTATAGGACAGTGTATACATAAATCACAGATTTCTGTGAGTTCTATGTCAGTGTATATAGCACGGCTTGCTGTGAGTCTTAGTGCTTTAGATATCACGGATTGCTGTGAGTTTCACTGACGGTAGATGTCAGTCCTGTCTATGCCGATACTATTCTATATTATCAGGCTTCTTGGGAAGATTCATTGCTTTGGCAATTGTTTTTGCCCTACTCCTGAAGAGACCATGAGTACAATACCCTTCAGGCGGTACGATGATGATGATGACCTACAATAAAGATAAGATATCTCATACGGATCTGTATGTACATGTGCATTACAATTTACACTTAAAAGAGGGTATTGCTCAGCAGAGCTCGATTTTATGGACACTCACTGGAACATGTCCAGCTCAAACCCAATACAACTGGTTTTACCTCTATGTTGCCTGCTGGGCACTTAGGGACCGCCGGTTACGGTTTATTTACACAGTAGTACGCTGTCCAAGATTAGTGTCTAAGGGTACTAGGTCACAGGATGCCTGGAGGATTTACAGATATTTAGGGGACTCTGCCAATCTCAGAGGTCCCCATTACTCATTTAATATGAAACATAAGATTGGCCTGCTATGTCTGTGCCCATAAGATTGGCCTGCTATGTCTGTGCCCATAAGATTGGCCTGCTATGTCTGTGCCCATAAGATTGGCCTGCTACGTCTGTGCCCATAAGATTGGCCTGCTACGTCTGTGCCCATAAGATTGGCCTGCTACGGCTGTGCCCATAAGATTGGCCTGCTACGGCTGTGCCCATAAGATTGGCCTGCTACGGCTGTGCCCATAAGATTGGCCTGCTTCGGCTGTGCCCATAAGATTGGCCTGCTACGGCTGTGCCCATAAGATTGGCCTGCTACGGCTGTGCCCATAAGATTGGCCTGCTTCGGCTGTGCCCATAAGATTGGCCTGCTCTACCTGTACCCGAACCCCCCTTTGGACCACAAACCGGGGGGAATATCACTGAAGTAAGCTCAGTACCCTCTAGGTAGGTGTCCGGACAGGCACTGCTGCCAGATTATCCAAGAGGACACCAGGATATGGACATCTAACTGTGATTGGAAGGGTGAAGGCCCTACACCTCATGCCCTGAAGGGCAAAGTTTTTATGAGAATTCACGGGCACGCAATTACGGGTTATACCCAACGACGACACATCTCCAAGGGGAATTTCGCGCAAGCAGGGAACAGTGCTCAGACGCCATATTAGGTATTGGTAGTGTTTTTCTATGTCATGTTTAGCTCTTGACCTTTTCAACTGGATTCGCTTGATTCATTTTTTTCCAGTCTGCTATCCGACCGGCTTTCTGAGGTACGTATTTTCCATTTTCTACTTCATTGGTCGTTTCTTTGTTTTTCGTGCCTTCTATTGTCCTATCGCTCGGGTCGTCGGGAGGCCTGATATGACCTCCTCCGACCTCCCGGGCACTTGTGGATTGCGGAGGATGTCTCCAGCTTTCCTCAGACTACCGACGGTCATCCTGGAGCCCGCGCGCACGCACGGGATCCGGGCGGTCTGTTGAGAGTTACCATCTTCAGCTCCGAAACTTATTTTTCTCATCATCCCTTTCTCTTAAGGTCGGACACGGCCCGAGGTTGTATACTTTGCTTATATTAAATAAGGGTGTAACCCCACGTTTGGTCACCCTGAGTCTCTACTGGACTCTGGTTTGGATTACAGAGGGTGCGGCCCTCCTTCACCTCGGCCCGAGACTGATATTTTTATTTTAAAGAGTAGAGGGCAAACCCCTCTCATTTACCGAATCGGACACTGATTCATTATTAGAGGGCGCAGCCCTCCCTCAACCTCGGCCCGATACTGAGCTGGATATAGAGGACATGCTCAGAGTGACTCATTCTCATAGATGGAACTGGACACAGAGGTAGACTCTAAGTTTGACTTCTAACGGGTGCGGTCCGCTCATACCACCAACCGTGCGCGGACTCAGAGTGCGATAACATTTTACAGAGTGTGACTCTCTCATACACTCAACGCACTATGGTGCCGTCCATTTGTTCCTCACACAGGCGTGTACCTGTACAGGTCAACTATGACCGCATAGACGGGCGTCCCTCCTACACCCAATTTAAATATGATGACCACGCTACTGATTTCGTTCTAGAGGGCTACCTCATCGGGCAAGGTATACATAGTTTGACTGGATCCATCTTGTATCCACATGAGAAATGCCCTCAGAGGTATTAGTGGGGGAGGTTTCCCACTTATGTACACACATTCCAGGAGACAGTACGACTAAGGAGGAGCCTCAGTTCTTACAAGAGTACAGGTTTTGGTATAACCTGTGCTATATCAAACAGACATTGCACTCTGTTTCAGATATTTATTGTGTACAAACTGTGCAGTCTATTCTCCCATGTCCGGGTGACATGAGACCCTGAGACCTGCATAGGGCAAACGGGCACTGCCTTGCTCGAGTAACAAGACTGGAAAATTCACATAAACTGTCTTCAGGGGCACCGTATGCATGGATCGCATGGAGAAACCGAAATTCTCAGGACTTGGCTCCCTGGTCCTTACAATCTTGAGATAAAGTTGTCAGGACTGCTCCTACAACTCTGAACACACCTTGAGAACAGTGTTCGGATTCTATATCCATCACGGGAACCATCTTGGTTTGGGTTCACACTAGCCTTCCTATTCAACTACCATCAAGGAAACATACACTGGGAGTTACATGCTTGGACAGTCTATGAGACAGGAACCTAGGGGTCTCACTAGATTATTCCCTATCTTGTAGGAACCCCTACACGAATATTGACAGGTCGGGCATGGAACAGGATTGTACAAATGGTAATCAGAGTATCTCACACTCTCACTGCAACACGCAAGGGCTCTTCTGTGTTATACGGGTCCTAAACTCTATTGGATCCGGCCATCTTAGCACTCTTAGAGGATGATGTATTTGGATAGAAATCTCAACTCCAGTTTCCAGTCCCATCCCTTTGAGCTTTCCAGGATCCACAATTCTCAGAATAGTTTACCACCGTTTACCACACGAGTTCAGTTTGAGACCTTGATTGGACACCCTTTGGATGTCTTTTCTAGACCGCAGCCGTGGATTACGCAGTCCAGTTGGTAGACTGGAGTCTCTTAGGATACGGCTAGTATGGTCCACACTATTATCTGTATATAACTTGATTTCAGAGGAGACCATTCACCAGGTAGGTCATAAAGGAACGAATAGACACTATTCGGCTCTATTCGAGTATTGACGGTGGACTTAGGCGCAGGCCTGAGGTTGGAGTTTGTCTGCAAGGCCACATCGCCTGGTGAACCTGACACGATCGGAGGAATCACCTCCCACATCAAGAGTCGAGACACGGTGGAAGTCTCTTCTCGCGACCCCTCGGCACTTTACACCTACAGGACTATGGCTAATAGGTCAACTTGACAGCCCATGGACCGACTGCTAGGGAACAGGTTGTAACCCCACGTACAATGGATCTATCAATGGAGGTCACTTCTCGCAGTTGGAAGGTCCATTTAGGATTGCTCTAATATTCTCGGAATGGGTACCAGCGAAACAAGCAGCGTTGGATTTGTTGGCTGAGCGTTAAAACAGCAAATACGAAGCCTCCTGTGATGTTATAAAATTGTAGATTATGCTAGCTTTAGTGTACCTATAATCTTAATTTTATTAATGACAGGAGGGGAGTATTTCCCACCCATTCTTATCCCTCCCTTGTTTAATTTTATAGTTTGGATTTATCAGGTACGTATACAACTCTGCTTGTTGTTGTTTCTGCTACCTGTCACCTGTCCTTATGTCTGTTTTTCATAAGTAAGGTTGGGATATCTACATATTTCGTTTGCTACATTGGTTATCTACAAGTTTATTCAAAATACATTTCATTGGATAATCAACCTGTTCGATTCTGTTTTTTCTCTTGTTTCAGTTTCCAGTCCTTCACCACTATCTGGCGTGGCACTTCTTCGTGGATGGTGGGCATTGACTTATTTTCAGTCCTTCAACGCTATCCGGTTGACAGTTCTTCTCAGACGTTGGACATTGCTGTATTCATCGTATCTGGACTTCGTTGCTTCCCATTATTTTTTCTGCCTTTGTTCTGTTTTGTCGCAGCTTGAAAGAGGAAATGATGCAATGGGAAGGGGGTTTTATAGTACCTAACTTTTTTCTGATTGGTTGTTTTTCTGTGCTGCTGTGGAGTTCTAGTAAAGAGAGACTAAAGCAAATACTCGCCTCCTGTCATTAATAAAATTAAGATTATAGGTACACTAAAGCTAGCATAATCTACAATTTAACTTACTGTAACTTGCTAGGTTCCATTATAACTGTATTGAATCTTGTTTAGGATTTTTTTTTGCTATATTTTATAGGATCAGTGGAACTAACTGATTATTATGGGACTTAAAAAGAAGCAGGTGTACAAACTTATCATCTCAGTATAAGTGTTTTTTTTCTCCTAACATGTCTATTGTCATTCAGTAAATCTTTTTTATAATATACCCAAGGGAATCTGTATTCAGTACTGTCGCAAAATAAGCTGTGTTTTTATCTTATTGTTGTTAAGTGCTGAAGTGTCGAAGTGCCGAATTGCCGAACCAAAAATTTTCCCCATGCACATGCCTAATGTGTACCATTTGTTTCTATGAGCAACTACATGTCAAACCTCTCAATGTCAACCTCTGGTACGTACTACTTGGTTAACATTTGTGTATAGGTATCTATTCTTTTTTTGTATCTAGGGTAATACCACTCAGTCTGCACATCCACTATCAGGCTTCCCCAAACTCTGGCCCTCCAGATGTTGCTGAACTACGACTCCCATGATTCTCAGCCTATATATTTTATTCGTAGAATCATGGGAGTTGTAGTTCAGCATCATCTGGAGGGCCGGAGTTTGGGAAAGTCCTAGATTGTTCCTAATTTCTGTTTTCTGTTTGGTCAGAGCTTGCATATTGATTGTATATTAATGACTACATTTATACTTTAATGTATATTTTGGACATTGGTGATACCTGTTACATTTGTACCTGTACAATAAAATGATTTGTATTTTAGTTGGTTGTTCTCCTCCTTCAATACTATATTATTGTTTTATTAGCCTTTTGGAAATAGGGCTTTCTGAGTGAGCGCTCTTATCTGTATATTGATTGCTTTAATCTATTGCATATGGCTGACAGCTGGGTGTGCCCACCATTTTGTTGTTAATACAAACCTTTCAGCAGAACCCTTTAATAGTGATGTCGCGAACATAAAATTTTCGGTTCGGGAACGGCGAACTTCCGCAAATGTTCGCGAACCGGTGAACCGGGCGAACCGCCATAAACTTCAATAGGCAGGCGAATTTAAAACCCACAGGGACTCTTTCTGGCCACAGTAGTGATGGAAAAGTTGTTTCAAGGGGACTAACACCTGGACTGTGGCATGCCGGAGGGGGATCCATGGCAAAACTCCCATGGAAAATTACATAGTTGATGCAGAGTCTGGTTTTAATCCATAAAGGGCATAAATCACCTAACATTCCTAAATTGTTTGGAATAACGTGCTTTAAAACATCAGGTTTGATGTTGTATTGATCAGGTAGAGTAAGGGTTACGCCCGCTTCACAGTGACAGACCAAACTCCCTGTTTAACGCACCGCAAACAACCGCAAACAGTCCATTTGCACAACCGCAAACTCTCCATTTGCAGAAGGTTGGATACCAAGCTAGCCATGTCCTGTTCCTTGTCCTCACTGATGTCATTGAAGGTCTCTTCCTCCACCCAGCCACGTACAACACCAAGGGTCCCCAAAAAGTGACAACAAGCCCCCTGGGACGCCTGCTGTGTTTGGTCTTCCACCTCCTCAAAGCCACCTTCCTCCTCTGACTCCTTTGCTTCAGACTCCTCTCTCTGCGTTGCCTCTCTCTGCGTTATTATAAGGTGTGTTAAGTAGTACTATTCCTATCAGTTTAATCCCCGTTACGTCCCCTATCAGGGGACGTGTATATGGCATCGATTTTAGGAACTGGGAGATGGAAAAAGATGCTTGGTCAGTCCTCCTTCTTCAAATTTGGGGCACTGCACGTGCAATCTAATGTGCCACCAGATAGGAGTGGTGTGTTAAGTAGTAGTATTCTTATCAGTTTAATCCCAATGTCACGACTACTAGTGTGGTCCAGCACGCAGAAACTATGTAAACATATACATAGGCAAGAAAAGGAAAATAAAAGGACAGAGCGTAAACCGGACCTTAGAATGGCCGGACTAATACGCTAGAGACAGAGAATAGTGAAAGGGAAAGCCGAGGTCAAGGAAGCCAGAAAATACACAATACAGTTTACACAAGCCAAGTCAGGGAAACCAGAATTCAGAATAACCAGGGAAAAGCCAAGATCAGGATACCAGGAAATCAGATTCACAATGATAAAGCACTCTCAGGAAGCCAGGAACAGGAAACCACGACAGGGCAAGGTACTGGGGTGAGCTAGGGATTTAAATATCACGCGGCGGGCCGGCAGCCGCGACACCCTGTTACGTCCCCCTCTTCAGGCATTTTTTAGTCGAATGTATCGCCCACTGTCAGTCCCTTCGGGATCCATCCCTCATTCATCTTAATAAAGGTGAGGTAATCTAGACTTTTTTGACCTAGGCAACTACTCTTCTCAGTGACAATACCTCCTGCTGCACTGAAGGTCCTTTCTGACAGGACACTTGAAGCGGGGCAGGCCAGAAGCTCTATCGCAAATTGAGATAGCTCAGGCCACAGGTCAAGCCTGCACACCCAGTAGTCAAGGAGTTCATCTCTTCTCAGAGTGTCGATATCTGCATTTAAGGCGAGGTAGTCTGCTACCTGTCGGTTGAGTTGTTCTCTGAGGACGGACCCCGAAGGGCTGTGGCGATGCGTAGGACTTAAAAAGCTCCGCGTGTCCTCCATCAACAACATGTCTGTAAAGCGTCCTGTCCTTGCCGGCGTAGTCGTGGGAGGAGGAGGATTACTTTCACCTCTTCCCCTGTTAGATTCCTGTTGTGCTGTGACATCACCCTTATACGCTGTGTAAAGCATACTTTTTAATTGATTTTGGAACTGCTGCATCCTTTCCGACTTGCCGTAATTCGGTAACATTTCAGGCACTTTCTGCTTATAGCAGGGGTCTAGTAGCGTGGACACCCAGTACAGGTCGTTCTCCTTCAGCCTTTTTATATGAGGGTCCCTCAACAGGCACGACAGCATGAAAGACCCCATTTGCACAAGTTTGGATCGAGCTACTCATGTCCTCGTCCTCAGTGATCTCATTGAAGGTATGTTCTTCCCCCCAGCCATGTACAACACCACGGGCACCAGATAGGTGACAACGAGCACCCTGGGATGCCTGTTGTGGTTGGTCTTCCTCCTCCTCCTCAAAGCCACATTCCTCCTCTGACTCCTCTTCCTCACAATCCTCTTCCAGCGTTGTCGCAGGTCTGGTGGTGATGGTGACCACAACTCTTCCTCTTCACGCTCATCATCGGCCTGATCCAGCACTCTTCGCAGGACACGCTCCAGGAAGAAAACAAATGGTATGATGTCGCTGATGGTGCCTTCGGTGTGACTGACTAGGTTTGTCACCTCCTCAAAAGGACGCATGAGCCTACAGGCATTGTGCATGAGCGTCCAGTAACATGGAAAAAAAATTCCCAGCTCCGCAGAGGCTGTCCTAGCACCCCGGTCATACAAATACTCGTTAACAGCTTTTTCTTGTTGGAGCAGGCGGTCGAACATTAGGAGTGTTGAATTCCAACGTGTCGGGCTGCCGCAAATCAAGCGCCTCACTGGCATGTTTTTTTGCCGCTGGATATCTGAAAAGTGCGCCATGGCCGTGTAGGAATGCCTGAAATGGCCACACACCTTCCTGGCCTGCTTCAGGACATCCTGTAAGCCTGGGTACTTATGCACAAAGCATTGTACGATCAGATTACACACATGTGCCATGCACAGCACATGTGTCAACTTGCCCAAATGCAATGCCGCCAACAAATTTCTTCCGTTGTCACAAACCACTTTGCCGATCTCCAGTTGGTGCGGAGTCAGCCACTGATCCACCTGTGCGTTCAGGGCGGACAGGAGTGCTGGTCCGGTGTGACTCTCTGCTGTCAGGCAAGTCAACCCCAAGACGGCGTGACACTGCCGTATCTGGGATGTGGAATAGTACCTGGGGAGCTTTGGGGGTGCCGTTGATGTGGAGCAAGACGCAGCAGCAGAAGAGGACTCAGCCGAGGAGGTTATTGAAGAGGATGGAGTAGGAGGAGTAGAGGAGGTGGCAGCAGGCCTGCCTGCAAGTCGTGGCGGTGTCACCAACTCCTCTGCAGAGCCACGCATTCCATGCTTGGCAGCCGTCAGCAGGTTTACCCAATGCGCAGTATAGGTGATATACCTGCCCTGACCATGCTTTGCAGACCAGGTATCAGTGGTCAGATGGACCCTTGCCCCAACACTGTGTGCCAGACATGCCATTACTTCCTTTTGCACAATCGAGTACAGGTTGGGGATTGCCTTTTGTGCAAAGAAATTTCGGCCGGGTACCTTCCACTGCGGTGTCCCAATAGCTACAAATTTTTTGAATGCCTCAGACTCCACCAGCTTGTATGGTAAAAGAGTTCAGTCAAGCCAGCTCTCAGACGCCGGGCAAGGGGGTGACTTTGTGACATTGGCTTCTTACGCTCAAACATGTCCTTGACAGACACCTGACTGTGGGCAATTGAGCAGGAACTGCTCAAGGCGAGAGACGGAGGGGCGGATGGTTGAGAGGGGACAAGGAGGACAGCAGTGGTTAACGTGGCTGAAGATGGGCAGCCTGTGGCTGCTCACTGTTTAAAAAAAAAAGGGCCCCCCCCCGGTGGGGGCCCTAAATACTAATGGGGGGGACCTATTGTCTTCCCCCGGCCCCCACCCCTGAGCGGTGGGTGGGGGCACTAAAAATACCAATATGGGGGGACCAATTGTCCCCCTCCGGCCCCCACCCCTGAGAGGTGGGTGGGGGCCCTAAAATGAACAATAAGGGCCTATTGTCCCCCCCCCGCCCCCACCCCTGTGCGGCGGGTGGGGGCCATATTGATAATGAGGCGGGGGACCTAATGCCCCCCCCCAGGCCCCACTCCTGCGCGGCGGGTGGGGGCCATATTGATAATGAGGGGGGGACCTACTGCCCCCACCCCTACGCAGCGGGTGGGGGCCAAATTGATAATGAGGGGGGACCTACTGCCCCCCCTGGCCCCCACCCCTGGGCGGCAGGTGGGGGGCCACAAAGATAATGAGGGGGGGGACCTACTGTCCTCCCCCCCCCGGCCCCCACCCCTGGGCTGCGGGTGGGGGCCCTAAGTAAATTCCCCCCCAATGTGACTAGGGGTCCCCAAGCCCCTAGTCACCCCCCCCAAATAAAAAGTCCCTACCTACCTCCCTCACCCTAAAAAATAGTGAGGGGGGAATAAAATAACTAACCTGTAAAATAAAAGTAAACTTACCATTCAACTTCTTTTTTCTCAAATCTTCATTTTTCAGCCCCAAAAAAGGCCAAATAAAAAACCATCATAACCGTCGAATTGAAAATAAAATAAAAATCCTGAGCATAAAAAAAAAAAAACCCGACGAAAAAGAAAAAACCCATCTTCACCCATGGAGGGTGAGAACACTCTGATTGGTGGGTTTAAGCCAATCACAGTGCTCTGTGTCATTTTAGACAGCGTGGGAAAATTGAACTTTCTCACGCTGTGTAAAATGACACAGAGCACTGTGATTGGATGGCTTTCAAGCCATGGAGTAAATTCAAGCCATCCAATCACAGTGCTCTGTGTCATTTTACACAGCGTGGGAAAGTTCTTTTGAATTTTCCCACGCTGTGTAAAATGACAAAGAGCACTCTGATTGGCTTAAACCCACCAATCAGAGTGTTATTAGCCTAATTGCAGTGCGTGGCAAGGCTTTATAAGCCTTCCCCCGCCCTGCAGAGATCAGTCTGCACGGAGCCCTCCATGGGTGAAGATGAATTATTTTTTTGCGCTCGGGTTTTTTCTTTTTCGTCTGTTTTTCTTCTTTTTTCTCAATTCTTCATTTTTCAGCCCCAAAAAAGGCCAAATAAAAAACCATCATAACCGTCGAATTGAAAATAAAATAAAAATCCTGAGCATAAAAAAAAAAAACCTGACGAAAAAGAAAAAACCCATCTTCACCCATGGAGGGCTCCGTGCAGACTGAGCTCTGCAGGGCGGGGGAAGGCTTATAAAGCCTTGCCACACCCTGCAATTAGGCTAAGAACACTCTGATTGGTGGGTTTAAGCCAATCACAGTGCTCTGTGTCATTTTAGACAGCGTGGGAAAATTGAACTTTCCCACGCTGTGTAAAATGACACAGAGCACTGTGATTGGATGGCTTGAAAGCCATCCAATCACAGTGCTCTGTGTCATTTTACACAGCGTGGGAAAGTTCAATTTTCCCACGCTGTGTAAAATGACACAGAGCACTGTGATTGGATGGCTTGAAATCCATCCAATCACAGTGCTCTGTGTCATTTTACACAGCGTGGGAAAATTCCAAAGAACTTTCCCACGCTGTGTAAAATGACACAGAGCACTGTGATTGGATGGCTTGAAATCCATCCAATCACTGTGCTCTGTGTCATTTTACACAGCGTGGAAAATTCCAAAGTTGCTAATGACATGAGCACTGTGATTGGATGGCTTGAAATCCATCCAATCACTGTGCTCTGTGTCATTTTACACAGCGTGGGAAAATTGAACTTTCCCACGCTGTGTAAAATGACACAGAGCACTGTGTTTGGATGGATTTCAAGCCATACAATCACAGTGCTCTGTGTCATTTTACACAACGTGACTTTCATTGGTGGGTTTAAGCCAATCAGAGTGCTCTTTGTCATTTTACACAGCGTGGGAAAATTCCAAAGAACTTTCCCACGCTGTGTAAAATGACACAGAGCACTGTGATTGGATGGCTTGAAATCCATCCAATCACTGTGCTCTGTGTCATTTTACACAGCGTGGGAAAATTCCAAAGAACTTTCCCACGCTGTGTAAAATGACACAGAGCACTGTGATTGGATGGCTTGAAATCCATCCAATCACTGTGCTCTGTGTCATTTTACACAGCGTGGGAAAATTCCAAAGAACTTTCCCACGCTGTGTAAAATGACACAGAGCACTGTGATTGGATGGCTTGAAATCCATCCAATCACTGTGCTCTGTGTCATTTTACACAGCGTGGGAAAATTGAACTTTCCCACGCTGTGTAAAATGACACAGAGCACTGTGTTTGGATGGATTTCAAGCCATACAATCACAGTGCTCTGTGTCATTTTACACAGCGTGACTTTCATTGGTGGGTTTAAGCCAATCAGAGTGCTCTTTGTCATTTTACACAGCGTGGGAAAATTCAAAAGAACTTTCCCACGCTGTGTAAAATGACACAGAGCACTGTGATTGGATGGCTTTCAAGCCATGGAGTAAATTCAAGCCATCCAATCACAGTGCTCTGTGTCATTTTACACAGCGTGGGAAAGTTCTTTTGAATTTTCCCACGCTGTGTAAAATGACAAAGAGCACTCTGATTGGCTTAAACCCACCAATCAGAGTGTTCTTAGCCTAATTGCAGTGCGTGGCAAGGCTTTATAAGCCTTCCCCCGCCCTGCAGAGCTCAGTCTGCACTGAGCCCTCCATGGGTGAAGATGGATTATTTTTTGCGCTCGGGTTTTTTCTTTTTCGTCTGTTTTTTTTTTTTTTGGCGCTCGGGATTTTTATTTTATTTTCAATTCGACGGTTATGATGGTTTTTTATTTGGCCTTTTTTGGGGCTGAAAAATGAAGATTTGAGAAAAAAGAAGACGTCGAATGGTAAGTTTACTATTTTTTAAGGTGAGGGGGGTAGATAGGGACTTTTTATTTGGGGGGGAGAATTTACTTAGGGCCCCCACCCGCAGCCCAGGGGTAGGGGCCGAGGGGGGGAGGACAGTAGGTCCCCCCCTCATTATCTTTGTGGCCTCCACCCGCCGCACAGGGGTGGGGGCCGGGGGGGAGGACAGTAGGTCCCCCCCCTCATTATCTTTATGGCCCCCACCTGCCGCCCAGGGATGGGGGCCGGGGGGGAGGACAGTTGGTCCCCCATTATCTTTATGGCCCCCACCCGCCGCCCAGGGGTGGGGGCCGGAGTGGGGGTGGACAGTAGGTCCCCCTCCATTATCAATATGGCCCCCACCCACCGCGCAGGGGTGGGGGCCGGGGGGGCAATAGTTCCCCCCTCATTATCAATATGGCCCCCACCCGCCACGCAGGGGTGGGGGCCGGGGGGGCAGTAGGTCCCCCTTTCATTATCAATATGGCCCCCACCCGCCACGCAGGGGTGGGGGTGGAGGGGACAATAGGTCCCCCCCTTATTTTTCATTTTAGGGCCCCACTCACCGCTCAGGGGTGGGGGCATAGGGGGACAATAGGTCCCCCCTTATTGTTATTAGGGCCTCGGGGGGGGACAATAGGTCCCCCCCTTATTGTTATTAGGGCCCCCACCCACCGCTCAGGGGTGGAGGCCAGGGCGGGAAGAGTAGGTCTCCTCCCCCCCCTTCAACCAGTAAGAGTCCCTGTGGGTTTTAAAATTCGCCTGGAGGAAGAAGGAGACAGAGAAGAAAGAAGAGACCAACACAGAGAGAAAAGAGGCAAGACATCAATTTAGAAGGAATTTTTAACTTAACAGAACAATCTTTTACTTCAGAACAGGCACATATTTTTAATAAAGGTCTTAAATTCGCGCCTACAGCAGATTTTAACCCTTTTAACTTTTTCGTAGATATGAATTTATTTAAAAGAAAACTATGTTTAAATTTTTTTTTTATAATAAAGAAAATAAACAACAAGAAGAACACGATGACGAATACTTCCACACACAGCTTAGGCCAAAATCACAATTTTTTCCAAGACATCTAATTTCGGATGCAATCCAAACTTTTGAAACTATGGTGATGAAGGATGTAGAAAAATTCAAGAAAACCAACAAATATAAACACAATTTATCAATAAGGGAAAAAAAGCCCTAGACGTAATTAAAAATAATGATCAATTAGTAATTAAACCCGCAGATAAGGGAGGAGGAACAGTAATTCTTAATAAAGAGTCATATATTAAAGAGGCAAATAGAATACTTTCAGATCCTCTAACTTATCAGAAATTGACACATAATCCCACTAATGCCACTGTGAAGATTTTCAAACAGTATGTGGAGAAAGGAAAAAATTTAGGAATCCTTACCGAAAAAGAAGCAAATTATTTGTGGATAGAAAACCCCAAAATACCGTTTTTTTATCTATTACCTAAAATTCATAAAAACATTACCAACCCCCCAGGAAGACCGATTATATCGGGGATAGATTCAATCTCCACTAGGATTTCCGAATATATAGATACCATCCTCCAGCCGATTGTGATAAAAAATCCAACATACCTTAAAGATACTATCCATGTTTTACAAATTTTAGAAAAAACCAAATGGATAGAGGGAAATATATTAGTAACATGTGATGTCACTGCATTATACAGTATTATACCCCATGACAAGGGAATAGCAGCAGTGAAACATTTTTTAACCAAATCTAATTTTAAAGAAGAACAAATTCAATATATTTTAGAAGGAATTTTATTAATTTTATCGCATAATTATTTTTGGTTCGAGAATACGTTTTATCTGCAAATCTGTGGGACGGCAATGGGCACCAAATTCGCCCCGAGCTACGCCAATCTTTTTATGGCATTTTGGGAAGAAACACGGGTTATCCCAGACCATGTGTGGGGGGAGAGTTTGGTGTCCTACTGCCGCTTCATAGACGACATTTTCTTCATCTGGACCGGCACTATAGAAGCTTTACACACATTTATTAATCAACTAAACATTAACGATTATGGAATCCATCTCACTTGCAATTATAGTGAATCCAATATCAACTTTTTGGATCTAAACATTAGGATCCAAGATTCTACGATAGTTACCAGCAATTATTTTAAACCAGTGGATGCCAACAGCTACATAAATATTGATAGCTGTCACCATAAACCTTGGCTCCACAATGCTCCAAAAAGTCAATTTCTAAGGATCCGCCGGAATTGCAAATTAGATAGTGACTATTTAGAGCAGGCCACCTACATCAAACAGCAATTTTTGGAAAAAGGGTATAATGAGAAATCTTTGAACCAAGATTTGGAAGAAGTTGGAAGATTGAAGAGAAACCAACTCATACAATATAAACCTAAGACAACACAGACGGACACTAATGAAGTCCCTTTTATTTGCGATTTTAATGGACAAAACAGACGCGTACATAAAATTATAAATAAACATTGGCATTTGTTAAAAGATGATCCAATTTTATTTAAAATCTTACCAACAAAACCTAGAATTACATATAGAGGAGCTAAAAATCTCAAAAATATTCTAGTTAAAAGTCATCTAAATCCTACAAAACCTAAGCACTTTATTCAAGACCTCAAAGGATTTTATGGTTGTGGTTCATGTCTCCCATGCAGAACCACTAAACAAACAAAAAGACATTTTGAAAATTTAGAAGCTCTTATTCAGAAGCCATTTACCATTAAAGATCACCTTATGTGTCATTCCAAGGGTATTGTATACATCTTACAATGTCCTTGTAATTTACTGTATGTAGGGAGAACTATTAGACCTTTAAAAGTTAGGATCGCTGAACACATATCAGGAATGGTCTGGAGACCCACAGCGTATCCCAACATTTTAAAGATGTCCACAATCAAAACCCAGAGAATCTATTTTTTTGTGCGATTAAAGAAGTAAAGAGAGATTGGAGAGGGGGTAATTATATTAAATCACTAGGTAAAGAAGAAATGAAATTTATATATACTTTTAAAACTCTTATCCCCTATGGTTTAAATTCAGATTTTGAAGTTTGCCATTTTTAATGAAGATATTCACAATATTTTTATTACAATATTAATATTAATAACCATTCAGTATTTATGTGGTATTAATAGGCTCTTTCCTATATACTTTTTTATATTCTTTTATATTGCTATGATATTACATTTTATTATTTTTATTCATATTTCATTTAAGACTTGCCCACTTCTCTACTTTGAAAGTTGCCTTATATATACATTTTTATATATAATTTTCATATTTTATCTATGGTCTCTTCCTTCCCCAGATAGATATTTGCTAGATCTATATGTGGCATGTTTTAACTGATTTTGCAATATATATACTCCTTGTAAAAAGATTCATATGCCCCTCCAAACCCATATGAACTGATCCCCATGATTCATTTATGCCTAAATGCACGGAAACCGGAAGAACAAAGCATGCGTTCCACCGGTGGAACGCAAAAAGCCGAAACCGGAAGTGCCTCGATCGATGCGTTCCACTGATGGAACGCGGAAGTGAAAAAGCCGCGAACAGGGAGAGGAGAGCGGAAAAGGGCGCAAAAGGACACATATAAATACAGACCACTTACTACAATCAATTAGAGCAACTGAGGAAGCCTCCACATGAGGCGAAACGCGTATTGCTGCTAGAGACTACTCTAACAAGGCTACTTTAAACTGTAAGGTCTTGATTTTTATTTTCTATCTGTGCACTTTATCATTAAAGCACTTTTACTACTTACCTTTATATATGAGAGGACATTGGATTTGTTACCACTCCTTGGCAAGCACAAAGAAGGAAGTGGTGATCCTTAATCCCACAACGCTGGATAATTGAGCCTTGTTACACAGGCTCTAATTTTGTGAGTGTATTACCATACATTTTATCCTCACCTTATTCATTATTCAGACAATATTGCACTATCAAGTGTTTTTATTTGTTCTACTTTTAGGATTTACTTGTTATAATCTGTAACCAGAAGACACTCCACCTTCCATTGTATGTATATTTTAATTTAATGTGAGGGTGAAGGGTACTCACTAAGGTGTTGAGCATCTTTTGATTTATTCTTTTATGCAAGTGTTTCACTGGATAATACTGTATTTATTTTATTTAAAATTCGCCTGCCCATTGAAGTCTATGGCGGTTCGCCAGGTTCGCACGCGAACATTTGCGGAAGTTCGCATTCGCCGTTCGCGAACCGAAAAATTCACATTTGCAACATCACTAATTGTGACACCGGATATGAGTGGTGGCACTGGGCAAGTGGGCACAGCATACGCTGTGAGCCTGACACACGCTGGCAGACAACTAACTGCTATACAATCTATTACAGTCAAAAAATTTTTATTTTTTTTTAAATGTACACTACTGTTACACTAGATATGAGTTGCACTGGTGTGACACTGTGCCCTGGCAGGCCCTGAAATGCACACTCGTGAAGGAAACTGACTGCTATTATATAACAGTCAAAAAAGTTTTTTGTTGGCGAAAGCGAACAAGCGATGTTTGCCGGGAACTATTCGCTGGCGAACCGTTCGGGACATCACTACCCTTTAACATTGCATGCCCCTCTTTACCTCACTTTTCTTTTCCAGAAGATGGGAAGCTTCAACATAGACACCATCTGCTTTCTGGAAATGAGAAAAAAAAAATATAGCTAAATATGGTTTTTATCTCAGTTTATTTTTTTTTCACATAGAGAAAAGTTTTGTTATTTATCAGACTGAACCCACCTACAAGGTGTCCAGATCCCAAATGCTGACAGGATCCCACTACATACAGCAAACCTAAATAATCAGTACTTTCTTAATTGAACCTTGCCATTGTTATGTATCTAAAGTTCTCTATGCCATGGTACAAGAGTCCTAAGGCCAAAGTAAAGGCTTTACTTTAAAATTATTTTTTTAATTCAACCCTGAATGTGTTTAAGGTGCTAGCAATGGGCATGTCAGGTTTTGTGGTTAGTGGGTTTGCTATGTTATTTTGTGTTATAGTGCTTATATTCCCTTTAATTGGTCTAACTAAATAATAAACAATTGTAAATGAACACTGCTTAAACATGTAAAAGGAGGGATTTTTTTGCTGTTTGTAATTTTTTTTTTCAATTCTCTTCAAGTAATTATAGGTGTTGAGTTTGCTAAGAATTCAATGGTTCTGTTACATTATCAATAAACCTTAATCAGCATGAATGTGATCGCTGAAACTAGGTGTTTAACATGAGGTATATGACCTTTTTACACATTCAACAATTATAAAAATGCTGTTCCATATTGTGGGAACATTAAGATTGTGGTCTTGTCGATATTATTAATGGCTTCTCAGCAGCCATTAACATGTCAAAAGATATCAGACATCAGATTGTAATTTCCCCTAATGTACATCTGCTAAAATTTAAGGTCATTGATGAAGCACCTAGGAGAAAGAGGAAGGGTGACAGGGAAAAGGATAGCTTTTCTGGATACACGAATTAGATTATACTGAACCCAGGGGTCTAAATAACGAGTATGACCTCTCTGCTTTTCTCTGAATTGTTTTCCATATGATTAGTTGTTCTGATTCTTTTCTTGTTTTATAGATTACTGCAATTCCACAGATCAATAGAAGCAGAATACGAAGGTCTAAAGTTATTCTTGTGTCGCAGTTCTGTAAAGCCTTGCTGCATCTGGATAAACATCAGTTATTGTTACAAATATTTCTTGTTATTTTCTTTATTTTGCTCAACATACTTTATTTGTAAAGTAAAGTAAAGAACTAACTTTATCTTAGAACCTAAACATGTTTAATTGACACAGATACAATGTCTTCATACAAGATAATTCTACAATAGGAATAACATGAACAAAAAAAAAAAGGAAGAGATACTCTTTGTTATTTATCAGGTAGATACAGGGCCGGCCTTAGGCCTTTAGGCGCCCTGTGCGAAAAATATTCACAGCCCCCCTCCATGGTCACATGCCCTCATCCATCTTGTAAAAAGTCCATTACATAGGTGTTACGTATTAACGTGATTTCTGGACATATCATACATATACACGTATATTAATACATTTGTAAATATTATAGGTGTAATAAAACATATAATAATACACCCATATTAATATACATGTATATTTAAATATTACTCTCAGAAATCATGAGCAGAAAATTATATATATATGGGCTAGAAGAATTCCTCCCACGTGTATAGATTTGGGAAAAACAAACCAATGTGAAGGAACACTCAAGCATTAGGAGTAAAAACACATTTCTAACAAGAGTGTCCTGACTCCCTGAAATTGCCATGCCATTATGTTGTGTGTGGAATAGGGATGTAGCGTGTTTGTGTGTGTAGGTTAGGTAATGTGTGTGTGTGTAGGTTATGTAATGTGTGTGTGTGTAAAGGGGATGTAGTGTGTATGTGTGTAGGAAACAGTGTGTGCATAGGGTATATAGTGTGTATGTGTTTAGGGAACATAGTGTGTGTGTGTGTGTAGTGTGTATGGGTGCAAGTTACGTAGTGTGTATATATAGGGAGTATAGTGTGTCTGTACATTTTGTAGTGTTTGTGAGATATCTAGTGTGTATGTGTGTAGAGAACAAAGTGTGTTTATAGGGAGCGTTGTGTGTGAGTAGATTATGTAATGTGTGAGTAGATTATGTGGTGTGCGTGTGAGTGTGTGGATTATATAGTGTTTATGTGAGTAGATTATGTAGTGTGCGTGTGTGTGTGTGAGTAGATTATGTAGTGTGTGTATAGGGGATGTTGTGTGTGAGTAGATTATGTAGTGTGCGTGTGAGTGTGTGGATTATATAGTGTTTATGTGAGTAGATTATGTAGTGTGCGTGGGTGTGTGTGAGTAGATTATGTAGTGTGTGTATAGGGGATGTTGTGTGTGAGTAGATTATGTAGTGTGCGTGCGTGAGTAGATTATGTAGTGTGTGTATGTGTGTGTGTGTGTTATGGAGTGTGTGTAGGTAACACAGTAAGGGTGGGATAGTGATGATTTGTGGGTAGGAGGGGGTGACATAAGGCTTTAAATGAGGAGATGGGAGAGCAATTTCAGGTTTTGTTTTCTTAAAATTAATTAATGTTGATTCCCCCCTTCTGCCCCCCTCGTTCTTGCATACCTTTGGGCAGGGATGGGGGAATACTGATGACCTGGTGGTCCAGCGGTCTCTGCCAGTCCTTTCAGAACACGAGCCCTCCTCTAGCAAGCTCTGCGTTGATAGTATGAGAGCGTTGCCACGGCAACACTCTGAATGCCAAGCTCGCGAGAGGAGAGCAGATTTAAAGCGCTCAATGCTCGCTCCCATCATCCAAACAGCGGGCCAGTGAGGGAGGTCCTCAATCTACTCACCAGCCAATACCAAAGCAGAGCACACTCTGGGTTGGCCGGCTGGGGCGCAATCTTTCACCCACCAGGGCGCTCTGAGGTAGGGCAGGACCTGGTTGTGCGAGCTGTGTTGGTTGCCCGGCGCCCCTGTTGGCATGGCGCCCTGTGCGGCCGCACAGCTCGCACACCCCTAAGGCCGGTCCTGGGTAGATAAACATATTATGTGTTGATTGACACAGTTCAGCTAATGAATCCAAACACCAATGAGTACTAGGTTCCAGAAACACCTGGTCCTTAAGCCCATAGCAAAATATGATGACCCATACACTAACAGAGAGGTGGGTATATATATATATATATATATATATATATATATATATATATAGTCGGGAGCCTTTGTATGTTATGTCCCTTACTCTCTACCCATGAACAGTGTAATGCTGCTGCTCTGCAGTATCTCAGTGAAGGCACATGTGGAAACAGGCACATATTGCACAGCCAGGTATTTAAGGTGATTATGCCACACTTAACTAACAGGTGGGTGTGTACCTGTGTTCTGTTCCCTAGCATCCCCTTCTGACAGTCATCTATGGGGCATCACTCCGCCTTAGTAGCCTTTCATTACACTATTTTAATGGTTTTAGTGATCTTTTTCTATCTGGTGTCTGAGGTAGCTGTCTAATTAGGAAAATTAGGCCTCCAAATCACTGGGGCCTCATGGCCGCCTAATCCCGTTTGGGCAGACTGATGCATCGGGTCCTTGGACGTGACCGAGTGCCCAACACTGGAACTGGCTCGCTTTGTGTGCCACCAGGTGTGGGTCCTCCCCACACAGTCTGCCCATGGGAAGAGAGAGCCCAGCATCCTCCACTCTGCATCACTACCCAGGTGCAGAGTTGCCTAGGAGCGTTGCCTCTGATTACAACAGCAATGCTCTGACACTTTAAGTGCTGATTCTTGCTAGACATCTGCACTAACCCCCTCCTTGCTAGACATCTGCACTAACACTCACTTCCCCTCACTCTGCCACTCACCCTATCACATTAATCCCCTTATTCTGTCATGCACTCCCAACATGCCTGCCACACTAACCCTGCCACATTAACCTACAACTAAGTCTCATTTACCCCTCATGCCCTGTCACACTCACTCTGCCACAGTTACTCCTTTGCTCACCATATCACAGTCACACCCTTAAGACAGTAATCATACATATACAGGGAGTGCAGAATTATTAGGCAAGTTGTATTTTTGAGGATTAATTTTATTATTGAACAACAACCATGTTCTCAATGAACCCAAAAAACTAATTAATATCAAAGCTGAATATTTTTGGAAGTAGTTTTTAGTTTGTTTTTAGTTATAGCTATGTTAGGGGGATATCTGTGTGTGCAGGTGACTATTACTGTGCATAATTATTAGGCAACTTAACAAAAAACAAATATATACCCATTTCAATTATTTATTATTACCAGTGAAACCAATATAACATCTCAACATTCACAAATATACATTTCTGACATTCAAAAACAAAACAAAAACAAATCAGTGACCAATATAGCCACCTTTCTTTGCAAGGACACTCAAAAGCCTGCCATCCATGGATTCTGTCAGTGTTTTGATCTGTTCACCATCAACATTGCGTGCAGCAGCAACTACAGCCTCCCAGACACTGTTCAGAGAGGTGTACTGTTTTCCCTCCTTGTAAATCTCACATTTGATGATGGACCACAGGTTCTCAATGGGGTTCAGATCAGGTGAACAAGGAGGCCATGTCATTAGATTTTCTTCTTTATACCCTTTCTTGCCAGCCACGCTGTGGAGTACTTGGACGCGTGTGATGGAGCATTGTCCTGCATGAAAATCATGTTTTTCTTGAAGGATGCAGACTTCTTCCTGTACCACTGCTTGAAGAAGGTGTCTTCCAGGAACTGGCAGTAGGACTGGGAGTTGAACTTGACTCCATCCTCAACCCGAAAAGGCCCCACAAGCTCATCTTTGATGATACCAGCCCAAACCAGTACTCCACCTCCACCTTGCTGGCGTCTGAGTCGGACTGGAGCTCTCTGCCCTTTACCAATCCAGCCACGGGCCCATCCATCTGGCCCATCAAGACTCACTCTCATTTCATCAGTCCATAAAACCTTAGAAAAATCAGTCTTGAGATATTTCTTGGCCCAGTCTTGACGCTTCAGCTTGTGTGTCTTGTTCAGTGGTGGTCGTCTTTCAGCCTTTCTTACCTTGGCCATGTCTCTGAGTATTGCACACCTTGTGCTTTTGGGCACTCCAGTGATGTTGCAGCTCTAAAATATGGCCAAACTGGTGGCAAGTGGCATCGTGGCAGCTGCACGCTTGACTTTTCTCAGTTCATGGGCAGTTATTTTGCGCCTTGGTTTTTCCACACGCTTCTTGCGACCCTGTTGACTATTTTGAATGAAATGCTTGATTGTTCGATGATCACGCTTCAGAAGCTTTGCAATTTTAAGAGTGCTGCATCCCTCTGCAAGATATCTCACTATTTTTGACTTTTCTGAGCCTGTCAAGTCCTTCTTTGACCCATTTTGCCAAAGGAAAGGAAGTTGCCTAATAATTATGCACACCTGATATAGGGTGTTGATGTCATTAGACCACACCCCTTCTCATTACAGAGATGCACATCACCTAATATGCTTAATTGGTAGCAGGCTTTCGAGCCTATACAGCTTGGAGTAAGACAACATGCATAAAGAGGATGATGTGGTCAAAATACTAATTTGCCTAATAATTCTGCACTCCCTGTACAGTCATAAAACACAATGCACAAAGACCACAAGCAGTCCCCCATAACCACAACACACCCCAAGCTGCTCCCTCACACACATACTGTTCCAGACACACTTATTCACATGCTCACAGCGACATACACTCACACATAAGGATAGTCATGGTCACACACACACTCACAGGCACATAAACAGGTAGACAATGCTATATACACTCAGAAATACACACAGCAAGATGCACATTGTAACTGTATGTCTGGATTTATCAATGTGTGTGTCTCTGTGTGTCTCTGTGCATCAGTGTGTTTATGCATGTGCATGTATATGAGTGTGTGTCTGTGGCTGCAATGTGAGGTTGGTATGGTTTGGGCAATTCAAAGGTAAATTAGCAACATATGTAATACACATACAATACTTGGGGCAAGAAATATATAGAACATCTAGGATAATATATACGTGAAAGGTTTACAGAATATGTGGGTAAAATGTCTAAACACTGTTTTCTTACCTGCAACTTTATTATTTGGTAAATTATTTTGTTGAGTTTTTTGCCCAACCAAAATTTCCATTTGTGTTTCTAATAACCACTTCACACCGGCTAAAATCATAATAAAACAATACAACACCAGTACTATAAGGTCAAGGATCAAGGAGTGTAGAGTCAGAATCCCAGGAACCAGGAAACAAGAACCACGGAACAAGAAACAATGATCTGAAAAGGAGTGAGGGGAGCAACCAAACTATAAAGGTGCTAAACAAGGACCAGGTGAAGTGCTAATGAAAAGAAATTAGGAACAGTGCCAAACAGTGATAGTGGTGAGTGTGGGTACTGCACGAAGGCATATCAACTAAGGAGTGTGTCGTGACAATTCCCATCGCTTGCCAGCATCAAAAATATCTCAGATTTGCAGTGGAAGAAGGTCACGTTCAATTCCGTGCCCTTCCTTTTGGCCTAAGCACAGCTTCACTCACATTCCCAAAGGTTCTTGTTGTTCTGATTGCAGAGCTCAGGAAAAAAAGGCATTGCCATAAAATCATTATCTAGACTACATCTTGATTCTGACAGAAAGCAAAAATACATTTGTAAATCACGGTCATGTATGCATTTTCTTCAACACCACGGTTGGAAAATCAACATATCCAAGAGCCATCTGACTCCATCTCAGAACATGATTTACCTGGGAGCTTCGTTCAACACTTCAAGAGGTTCGGTACAGCTGTCACCAGAAAGGGGTACAAGAATTCTAAGAAAAGTTAAAGACATGTTGACATCCAGTGTAACCTCGGCAGAAAAAACTATGAGTCTCCTGGGATCCATGTTCTCCACTATAGGCCTGACAAGATGAGCACAATGGAGAATGAGACCTTTCCAAAACAATTTCCTTTGCCAATTCAGAATGGGGAATCTGTCTCAGCCAATCAAAATTTCTCCTCATGTTAAAAAATCCTTGATGTGGTGGATGCAGATGAAATTCCACTTAAAAGGATTTCCACTAGGAAACATTCCATGGATCGTTATTACCACAGATGCCAGCCAATGGGGTTGGGGATCCCAACTTCCAAACAACTGCGTCCAAGGAAAATGGACTTTCCAACCAATACACCTTTGAATCTCCTAGAGCTTCTTGCAGTTTTCAAAGCCCTGAAACACTTCCAACAGCTTCTACTTTATAAGTGGGTCAAGATCAGGAGAGACAATACCACGGTAGTAGCATATATCAAACCTCAAACATAAATATAATGAAATCTCTTATGTCCTGGGCACAAGAAAATTTGGCAGGCATCTCAGCAATTCATCTCCCAGGAATACAAAATTTGGTAGCCGACTTTCTCAGCATAGTGAGGATAGACCTAGGAGAATGGAGTCTATCGAACAAGATATTTGTATTGATTACAGAGAAATTGCGTCTTCTGCAAATAGATCTGATGGAAACAAGCAGCAACAGGAAGGTAAAAGATTTCTTCTCGAAAGTTCTAGATCCTCAAGCCATAGGAAGAGATGCATCATGCGATTGGGAATTTAACCTAGCCTATTCATTCCCTCCGACTCCACTCATCTTTCCACTGCTGAGGCGATTACGACAAGAGAAAGTTTAATTAATTCTGGTAGCCCCTTTTTGGCCATGCAGACCTTGGTTTCAACTCCTACTGAGTCTCTGCAAGAAAGGCCCATGGCGTCTACCAGAGGTTCAATTTCTGAGGTCCAATCCTTCACCCAGATCCGGCATCCCTTCATCTGATGGCATGGCACTTGAAAGGGAAGGGTTAAGAAGCAAGGGAGTCTCACAAGCAGTATTTGATACCCTCTTACATGCAAGAAAGAAGTCTACTTCAACCACTTATTACAGAGTCTGGGATGTATTTTCTTCATGGTCCAGATCAAGACCTATGGAAATTCAGAAACCATTAACCAAAGATATTCTGGAGTTTCTGCAATCCTGCTTGGATAAAGGGTTTAGTTATAATACTTTGAAAGTCCATATTTTGGCCCTCTCTGCTTTAACTAATTATAAATGGGCCTTTGACTTGGAAATTGTTAGATTCATGACTGCAGTCTTAAAAATCAAGCCTCCTATTAAACCTATTGCTCCACCATGGGATTTACCACTGGTTCTGAAAGCACTTAAAACAGATCTGTTCAAAACATTGGAATCTATTTATAATCATCTACTCACTATTAAAACTGTTCTACTAATAGCCTTAGCTTCTGGAAGAAGGGTATCAGATCTTCATGCTCTATCTGCTGAGGAACCTTTCACTATTTTTCATAAAGACAGAGAATTCTTGAATTCCGTCCTAAGGTGACTTAGGGGTTCCATACAAATGAAGAAATAGTGCTACCAACATTACTTTCAGAAGAACCAAACAATGGAGAAGACACTAATTGGAATGCTATTGACTTAGTGAGATGTCTCAAGATTTATGTGCAAAGATCTTCAGAATGGCAAATTTCTAAAAGGCTTTTTATCATTCCTAATGGCTTTAGAAAAGGCCTTCAAGCTTCTAAAGCTACTATCAGCAGATGGATATAAATAACAAGAAGTTGGAATTTTGTGAAAAGATGGTGCTGCTATCACCTGGGTGGGTCACACAAAACACACATATAGTGCAATACAGTGAAAATCAGAGGGTGGTGAGAGCACTCAATAAATAGAATATAAAATATAAAATTGTTACCAATAAAAATGTTTATATGTAAATATGTTTATATGTAAATATGTTTATTTACTTATATAAACTATATTACCCTGTGATTTTATATTTCTATTTTTAAGATGTGTCTATGCCAATATTGGTAGCAATTTTATATTTTATATTCTATTTATTGAGTGCTCTCACTACTATCAGCAGATTGATAGTTTCAGCTATTATCCAAGCCTATAAAGCATCTAAGGCAAGAATCCCTGAAGGTTTGAAAGCACATTCTACATGATCTCTCTGTTCATACTGGGCAGCGCAAGCAAAAGTTTCTCCATAACTAATTTGCAAAGCAGCTACTTGGTCGTCTTCAAATACTTTTATCAGACATTATCGTATAGACGTAAAGGCTGGTCAATCTGATGAATTTGGCACATCTGTCCTTTCTGCATCTAACGATTAAGTTAATCTATTGCAATGTTTGTCACATCAGGTTTGATTGTGCTAATACACTTGCATTATATAATTCGATGTCTCAGTTTTTCTTTCCTTGCCTTAGTTGTAGCTTGGGTATTACCCATTATTGTGCTGCCATGGATATGGCCAGGAAAGAGGAAAATTTACTCATACGTACCGTAATTTCCTTTTCCTGGTGATAGGTTCCTGTCTAATTAGGGATAGGAGAGGAGCTACCCATTGTTGTGCTGCCATGGCCTTTGACCAGAAAAGAAAATTACGGTAAGTATGAGTAAATTTTCCTATCTCTCTCTCTCTCTCTCTTTCCCTATATATGTATATATATATATGTATATATATATATATATATATATCATCTAATTATCAATTATTAATCAAACCATCCCTCAGTATATACAACCAGAAAAAGATTAAAAATAATCAAACAAAAGTTTAATATATTACATATGTCTAGAACTACCATATTTTTTCAGATACGGGAGGAAAAAACATGAGATTTTTATTGTAATGGGCAGATTTGTTTTAGCTCAGGCATATTGCTTTATTTTTCTATAAATTATACAACACAGCCAAATAGTTTACACTAAACAGCAATTTTATTCCATGCAAGAGGCATGCCTGCTGTCACCTACTACAAGACCACATGTTTTTGCAATATAGACATGAAATTCAAACATACAACCAAAGAGTGAGAAACAAAGTGGTCATTAAAATGCATATTAACTAGAAATGCATAAAATTAATGAATCAAACTAACATTAAAAAGTCTAATTACGATAAAGCACAAGCAAAATTTAACATCAGAACATACTCCCCGGGACATGTTTGAGAAAAGGGAAAATCTCAATGTTTTCTTATGGATGAATTCTATATAAATAAACAAACATGTTAGTGGTGAACTCATGAATCTACTAAATGTAAAGAGAAAAATGAGAAATGGAAAGTCACTATGACAACCAGAAACAGGCTAATCATGAGCAAAAATTATTGGAAAAACAGAAAGGGATACTTAGTATGCCCAATTCTTCTGAGGAAGCCAGACACTAAATTGCCATGAAGCAGAGCATTTTTATTAATATTAATACATGCTGACAATAATGCCACCACAGTCTCACAGTTTGAAAATGATAGCCAACAGAAAATTACATGTAAACATGGATTCATGAGATAACGGTGCGTGAAAGTATATATAAATATATAGAAAAATACATTGTATTTTACGATGTAATTTACTCCAATACTGTTTTAAACACTCATATTTGTGTTAAGCGAAGTCTCCTGAGTATAACAATACTCCCCATGTAAAGGTTTTATGGTGTTTTGGAAAGTTACAGGGTTAAATATAGGGTTTGCCAATTTTAATCTCTGTACTGTCTGCCTGGGTTGTCAGGCAGGTCTCTCAAATATATGTGTATAATGTGTGTGTGTGTGTGTGTGTGTGTGTATATATATATTTATATATATTTATATATCAGAAAATCTTTGCACTCAGGCTATAGCATCCTATACTTGCCAGGTGCTCAGCCTGAGACTTTTGTTATCCAAAAAACGAGAGGGATGGCAGCACTCACGGTCTTCAATAAAATATCTTCTTTATTAGCAAGATTAAAAAGTAAGATTAAATTTTCAGTCCTTTTCAGGACTTTCATCGGGATCAAAATATATAAATATATACACACACACACACACACTTTTATTTCCTATATATGTATAATATATTAAAGCATTTTATAACATACATATATAATACATATATATTATTTCATTATAAGTGTATTTTGAGATATATGTATATATACATAAATATATCTCAAAGTACACATATAATGAAATCATATAGATATATGTATAATATATTATAAAATGCTTTAATAATTTTATAATATATTATACATATATAATATATGTATAATATTTTTATTTTATTATTATTATTATTTTTTTAGCAACCTGGAGCACATTTCACAGGTGTCCTACCTGTCTCCTTGGACTTCTTTTGGGAAAACACCTACTTCCCATTTAAGAAGCTTCTGTTCTTGCACATGCATGGCTAGAGTATCCATTCGGAGAGCAGATTCAGCTAATGCGGCTCGGAAGATGTGGTCTACGTCGGTGCTGCATGTTCCTGTGTAGCATGGAGAGGAGTGGAGGAGGTAAGTGTCTGATCCATGGTCGGGCCGGTTTGGGGGGCTGACAGTAGTGCACAAAGTTGTCAACAAACTTGTATATTCCTTTATCATCAGACATCTTATTCCTTCATCACCGCCTAACGCCACCTAATAAGTACCACACATTTTCCCTACTGCTTGTTATTATGGCAGCCTTATTTCCATGTTCTGCAGGCAGTCAGTGCATCCTTCAGTACCAAAATAGACAACCTGAGTGAAAGATCCACAGGCAAAACTAATCCTGATCCTGTTCAAAAACTACAAAGACGAGCAGACACTTGGACTAACTGTTCTAGGTACATCAATTTGTGTTCTAAGTCTTACAACTTACTGGTGGTCAAGACAACACTTGTATTCTAACCCTCTGACCAGAGGTACAAACATTAGATAGCCAGAAAAGATAGATGGTTCTCCTAATTCCTTTGTTTTGTATGCTTTCTCTCTGTCAGTCTCCTGTAATATAGCAGGAAGAGGATAGTCCCAGGCAATCAATCTCATTTGTCAGTTGCTTGTTTAATTTTGTGTCATAAACACACCAAACACTAATGGAAGTACCAAAAATTTAATTAGGCACTCCGGACAACAATCTACTCATTCCTTTTTATTAAGTACACATATATGCAAAAACAACACAAGCAAACTAATTAAAAAAACAACAATAATATACATTTGCTGCTGCATTTGCAATAAAACTCAAATTTCGTCAAGAGGTACTTTCTAACGACTAAGACTGTACAAATATGCATGTTCTTCATCATTATGACGATGTACGCAACTAAGTCTCATAACAGAGAAACATTGTAATGTTTTTGTATGAGAAGATTGCTATTGTCATATGCATAGCATGGCCTTCGATGCTTCTTTGATTAGTTCAGATAATCCATTCAGTTCTCACATCATGGAGGAGCTATTGTGAACAGGACACTGCTGGTTGAAGGTTAATATAATTTTATTTAATATCAATGGGGGAGGGCTGTCTATTGGGCAGGGTGCATCAAACACTATAAACACCAATGTTTATTTATAACATAAGAGTGTGCCTTTAATGATTGACAGGGTAGAGGCTGGTAGCGTATAGCACAGGCTATTGGCAACCACTAGTTATTTTCCAATGAAATAGTCTTGCACATGTTAATTAGCAATTTCATTGGAAACATAGCAAGGGAACAATATTTAGCCGTTATAAGCTTCTATGTTTCAGTTGTGCATATATGATCCAATCACTTGCTAAGGAAACTTTGTGTAGTGGTATTGTGGTATTGATTTAGGTGAAAACAAAAACCGATTGTCAGCATAAATAAGTTAGATTCTTCTTTATTTGTGCTCAAAGAACCTGGCTACCTGCCACATTCATTTAGAATGAAGACAATGTCTTAGAGGGCAACTGTTTATTCCTTTTCCTTTAAATTCTTATTTCTGCATTTAACATCCATGCATTACTGAAGAAATATTTGATGCTTGCTGTGCGAAAAAAGGCAGAGAGCTTTTTAAACAATTATAGAGATATGTGTATCAAAAAACACATTTTCTTAGCCTCCGGTTAACACCTCCTGTGTTTGTCTGCACGGGGACTTGGCCATTTCTTATGTGTCTATTTACTTATTCAAACATCTTACACGAATAATGTTTCTAAAAGGAACGAAAGCAATAGCTGCTTCCGTTTTCCCCACAAGGCAAGAACTCGTTCCAAAAAAATGTGAACAAAAGCTTCTTTGTTTTGTCTTCCCTGGCGATTTCTATTGGATTATCTTCTCATTTCGCTGACACATTATGGATGCCCAGAGAATCCAAGAATAGATGAAAATGTTTCAATATTGTGTATAAAAAAAAAATCAAGTTTCCTTCAAGAAAGTGATCAGTCAAAGAAGTTACATTTAGTAAATAGATTACAGTTTACCTACTTTAACAGGCTCTTGTCAAAATCAACCTATTTTATCAAGATCCTTGAAATACAAACTCTCCTCTAGGGCATCCACTGATGCTTTTAAAAGTTAACTTTACTCACACATTTTCTCAAAAGATGCCAGAGGCCTCTGTTCCGAGGGTGCAGAAGCAGTAAGTCTACTTAAAACACAAAGGTCCAGTTGAGAATGTATTGAAGCAGTTAATTATTTTAAAATATTGTGATACAAAGCAACGCTACTCTGCTTCTCAGCTTCATATCTTGTCTCTTAGTCTTTTATTTATTGTCCACTTCTATCCTACAGTTTAATTTTTCAAAATATTTGCAGCAGTCTTGTGACAGTTTTCACCTTAAGGCCCACCATGATTGTGACATCTGCTCACAACACGACTGTTACATAAAACAAACGCTTATTTTCTTTGTCTAGACAAACAAAACGTGTGCTTAGATTTATTTTTTATCACCATACATGGCTTTCCTCCATTATTTTCACTGGCTGGATCTAATTTTTTTTTTAAAGTATTTAAAGTAATGCTATGCAACTTTTCAGACTGACAATGGAATAAACATGTAAATCTCTAATGCCAGAGGCTAAAATAAATCTTCTGTGTGGAGATCAATCTGCCCAGGGAATTCTTGGGCTTAATATTGCTGCCCAGAGATGTGGGTGACAAAACCACTGTACAAAAACTGTAAGAGCGTCTTCAAGCTTTACCCATTACATATAAACTATCTAATCCTAGGATAATTTTAGGAAATTGAATGATAATAGTAACTTAGAATGCAGGGCTGAGATATCCCAATACAAATACATTGTGTCCATATCGCTAATATATTTATGATGTACACACATAAATGCCTTGACTCTACGTGCCCTCACTAGTACTAAATTATTAGACCTAGGTCATAGGAATTATTCAAATGTATTTATTATAAATAATTATTTATTATAAATGTATTATTTATATATTAAGAAAATTAAATTTATTTAAATTTTGACAGCTGCCAATCATGTCTATATTGCACATGAAGAACTTGCACATAGAATACTGTGGTGTAAAATTGACCAGTTCATTTTAAAGGATATATTTATTACACTCTTCTACCATTATAAGTAAGTATGGAATTTATCATAAAAGACAGGTCAAACCAGTTAAAAAAAGAACACACTCTAACAAGAAAAGAACACAGTCTACAGACATATTGTCACTTTTGCCAATTTTCTCTGCTTTATTTTTTTATTATTTAACTTGTAAATATTTCTTGTGGTTATTTTAACTTTAACTGTTTTGGCATTACCTGTTATCTTTCTTTTACGCTATATGCCAGTGGTTTGAGAAAATTCCTTAATTTTAGGAGAGATGCCCACTTTTTATCTTGGCTGAGTTATTTAGGTCTTATCCACTTTTTTTCTGTTTAAGTATGGAATTTATGACTTGTGCTATTTTTCCCCCAAACATCTTCGTTTAACTCATCCTCCTATTCCTAACCAGCTACATACAATATATTGGGGTGACTAGGCCTAAATTGGCATAAATAAATGGACAGCAGTATAATGATTTGAATTTATTTGCCTTGTATGTCTCTACAAAATGGGCTTTCTCTGAAAGATATCTGCTTTGCACCACCATCAGCTGCCTCTTGTATGTGTACCGCCTTTCTTTAAAAGTAAAATGGAGACCTCAGCCTCCAGCCATGGAATGTACATTGGAAAACTCAGCTTCCTATACAACTTCCTGTCAGGATTACTAGTTGATTCAGCACGTAGAATTGTGTCACACAGATGACTAATAGGTAACGTGCCTTAGAATGGAGAGACTTAACGTACCAAAGAGTAGTCAGGGTACTTGTCGAGGTCAGGGGATACAAAAAGAGACAACGATAAGGGAAAGCCAGAAGTCAGGGATACCAGAATACAGGTAAGTCAAAATCAAAGCCAAAGTAAAAAAAACAGAATAAACTTAAAACAGGAACGCGCTCTCAGACAACCACTAGGGAAACGACAGGGCACTGAGCAGGATGAGAACTGGGCCTCTGGATCTGATAGGCTGTAATCAGCCTTTAACCCCAAAGGCAGTTACCAGGTTCCCATTTGCATAATTGCTGCTCAGCACAAACCCTCCTGTGGATTTGATTGCTGCTTGGCACAACTTTTCCTGTCAGGACAGTAATGTTGCTCAGCACAACGTTTCCTGTCAGAACAGTAAATGTCATTAATCACATTTTTATATGCGGATGAATACCTGACACTTCCAATCACAAAAATAATTTGGCGTATTTTAAATGTATCTGCTTGCTTGTTGATGTGTGTATGTTTAAATATTTTGACGAGTGTGCATGTCTCCATTACTAAAATATATTTGCAAGCGTGCATGTGTTCATTACTAAAATACATGCAAATAAAAACCTGCTTTTGGCTAGGTGTAGGATAGCAAAAATCCTAAAAACATCAGTTTTCATAATCCTTTCTATAATCCTGTGAATGTAACCTTAATATCAAGAGAGAGAGAGAGAGCTATTGGTCCACAGCACCCATACACCTGTACACCTTAACTCGTAGATAGGCAGTAGTTGTAATACCTATGACCATGCTTTATATTCAATGTGTAGTGGCACTCAGCATGTTGAGGGCTGAAGTTCCATTTACGCAATAAACATAATGCAAATTTGACCTACATGGCTTTCCTCCATGCTTTTCCAGCACTCTTAACAAGAGTGTTTACATCAAATGGTAGATGTTTTCTGTAGTCTATCTAATTTGGAAAGTGAAGTCCCAGTTGTGATAGGAGGACTCATGACTGTGACTCCCAAGTTAAGGGAGTGGCTTTAACAGATTCCAGGTGAGAATTCTGAGATCTCTGTCAATATTTAGTCTCTTATACTCTAGCCCTTCACTACAACACTGTTTTTAAATTGGTTGAGGATTATGTTATGGGGTATTAAACCTTTTTTCCTTGTGTAATCCTGTGACCTATCAAATTGAATATTTACTAAATGTGGGGCTCCTCAGGATTTCCGATAATCACAAGAGCTTTAATATGTTCTTATTACATGTTTAACCTATATTAAGGCATCTGAGAGAAATAAAAATGACTTACAATTCACAAAACTCTGGGTTGTAGAAAAAGCCCTTTTAAACAAATAATAGGCCTGTATGTCATAAATTCCACAAAAATATTATTCATACGATTAAAAAAAATTTGGTTCAGTTCAGTTTGGAAATAGTAAAAGAAGTAAAAGAATTCGGCACTTCGACATTTCGGTTTGGTACTTCCGAAATTCGGAACTTTGGCAATTCGGGACTTGGGCACTTCAGAACTTCGGCAATTCGAACATCCATAGGACTCCCTAACCCTACTCCTAACAATAACTCTACCCCTAACCCCACCCCTAACCCTTCCCTTTTTTGTCATTTATCTTTCTTTTGTCGTTCATTTTTATTTATATATTGTTTTTAAATAAATCTCAACATATATCTTTGGAAGTCATTTTGAGTGTGAGACATCCTCTTATTTATAACAAGCTTTTTTGGGTTTTTTTTGTGGATACTTCATAATGTGACCTTGGCATAATATTGACATTAGTTGTGTGCATTATATTAATTATAGATAGACATTATTGACATTATTGCTGTGCTCCACAACCTGATGTTAGTATTTTATTGATGTTAACTCTGTTCACCCATCTAATTTCCCAGACAGATTCTGAAAAAGTCTTTCATTTGTCTAACATTTCTACCAAGTATTGCCCATCACAGTTTGACAGTCTCTTTCTTTTAAACCCCTGCACTGTCTGTCTCTATCACTCATAATATGCACAAATCCATTCCATCTCAGTGGATTAAGACATATTAATAGATGGATGACTGTTTTCCGCATATGTGCAAATATTTTAAATAAACACGTATGAAACTAATATATTTTTGTCTAACACCCAGGCATATGAGAGTGGATGGATCACTACGGCAGTGTCATTTTCATTCTGATCAGATTTCAAAAACCTCTGGCATTCCTAGGTGTATTTCTCACTTATTGGATTTTTCTAAGCACCAACTGCTTGTTCCAGTGTTCCTGGTTTATAATCCCCTGACTCAATTTCCAGTATTCAGCAATTCAGAACTTCGAAAACATTCAAAACATCTGCAGGGCTCCCTAACCCTACCCCTAACCCTAACTGTATCCCTACCCCTAACCCTAACCACCACAACCACTTGGACATCTATAGTGCTCCCAGTGCCCGGACTGCCACCACAACCACTTACACATCTGTAGGGCTCTCAGTGCCAGGATTGCCACCACAACCTCTTACACATCTAGTAGGCTCCCATTGCCAGGAACTAGCTTATTGGTCAAGATTCCTGTCATCATTCACGTAATTTTCCCTCCCTTTCTTGTTTTGCCACTTTCCAGAAATCCCAAGCATTTCGGCACTTCCAAAATTCGTCACTTCCAATCCGAATTTCCAAATTTCCTCAAATTTGGCTAAATTTACATTCGGAAAGAAACAAATTGCACATGTCTATTAAAAATACCTGTATTTCTCAGAAATTGTAAGCTTCTACATTCCCATATTGACTGTTTTTCTATGAATGGTATCAATAATGTTGGGTATTGTAACAATCGCACCCTACTTCAAGAGTGTGCATGATGTCGTTTTGGAGGTGAAAGGGTTAAAGTTCACTATTTGTCTGCACTAGACTGGAAATAATGATAAAATCCCCCTTTACACCACCCACACTTAAGCATAATAATCTAAATATTACTATTTTAGCGCTGCCACTACCAAGACAATTTATAGATGGGGTGCCTTGGTCATCCAGGTAAATCAATAATAAAACCCACCAAATACAACTTAGCATGATACTTAATGAATTTTAAAAATACTTTTTAGTCTCTTCAGGTAACGTGATTCTTTAACCAGACAAAGGCAAAACTAAATAAAGGAATATTTATTATGAGCAAAAACAATAGTCACAGTCCATACAAAAAATAGATGATAAAATTATTTACACCAACAACAGATAAAAACAAAAGGGATCAAATAACAGAAGTCCTAAATGACTTACTCGGGTTTTCAAAGTAAAACTTCTGCCCAGGGGGTCGCTGGCAAAGAGGATGGTGACTTACTTCAAAAATAGATCTTGGCCCCAAGCAAGTACCAGGCATACTTCAGTTTCATTAGAGATATACCCTGTGGATTACCACGCCTCACCCAGAGGTGCAGTTAAAGCATATCTATAGAGACACTAAGGGACCACGCCCTTGTGTCCAGACCCCCATCAATCCAAATGGAATCCTTTGGCTCTAACTTTTCTTATGTACATGCCACAGAAATAATAATTGCATCAATGAATTTGTTATTTTTCCATAAATATGGCTTATTCCTTACTTGTGATCCAATATAACAGACATCACAAACCCTTCCCATGTGGTTAAGTTATGCAATTCATGTTTGGGCTTGTTTAGAAGATGGGGTTTGTCCCATTCTAAATATAATAAAAATGAGGCTTCATTATTATTATTCTGTGGGTAGATATTAATGTTTATTTTGGATATGATACTTGAACACAAGGCTAATGATAATTACATATCAAAATAAATCAACTCATCAATTAAAAGGTACTGGCCAAATGGCTGAAGAGACATTCAGGCTTTTTCCAGTGTCGAATCTCACACCCTGCAAAGCCTTGATTAATTAATATCCATATGGTAAAATCCTTTTCACATTCCTATGCCATTCACACTACCCCTTCTGTCATCTAACCTCTGGGGGGGCCTAGCTTCGAAAGATGTAACCCCTATTGACCTCCATACAATCAAATTAACCGCTTTTTACATTGACAATACCATATCTGCCAGGCCGGCAGGTCCTTAATGCACTACACAAACTACATTAAAGGACAACATTCCATAATGCAATAATACATTGTAGATTATGCTAGCTTTAGTGTACCTATAATATTAATTTTATTAATGACAGGAGGCGAGTATTTGCTTAAGTCTCTCTTTACTAGAACTCCACAGCAGCACAGAAAAACAACCAATCAGAAAAAAGTTAGGTACTATAAAACTTCCCTCCACATGCATCATTTCCTCTTTCAAGCTGCGACAAAAACAGAATAAAAGGCAGAAAACATAAATGGGAAGAAACAAAGTCCTAGATACGATGAATATAACAATGTCCACCATCCGAAAAGAACTGCCAAACCAGATAGCGTTGATGGACTGTAGACTGAAACGAGAGAAAAACAGAATCGTACAGGTTGATTATCCAAAGAAATGTACTCTGAATAAACATGTAGGTACCCAATGTAGCAACCAAAATTACTTTAATATGTAGATATCTCAACCTTACTAATGAAAAACAGACATAAGAACAGGTGACATGTAGCAGAGACAACAAGCAGAGTTGCATACGTATCTGATTAAGTTAAACTATTAAAATTAAATCCAAGGGAGGGATAAGAACGGGTGAGAAATACTCGCCTCCTGTCATTAATAAAATTAAGATTATAGGTATACTAAAGCTAGCATAATCTACAATTTTATAACATGACAGGAGGCTTCGTATTTGCTGTTTTAACAGTCAGTCAACAAATCCAACGCTGTTTGTTTCGCTGGTACCTATTCTGGGAGCTATCAAAGCAATCTGAAATGGACTTTCCAACTGCGATAAATGACAGCAGACGGGTCGATGAAGATGCCAGCTGACGAAGCATCCCAAGTACGGAAAAAACACCATCCGCTGATAGATCCATTGTATGTGGGTTGTGACCTGTTTCCTAACAGCCAGTCCATGAGCTGCCAAGCTGACCTATGAGCCATTTTCCTGTAGTTGTAAAATGTTGATGGTCATTTGCGGACTTAGAGCCGCGAGAAGACACTGCCACCATGTCTCAACTCTTGATGTGTAAGGTGGCTCCTCTGATCGTGCCAGGGTCACCCGGCGATGTGGCCTTGCAGGTAGATCCCCATTCTCAAGGAATGAGCCTAAGTCCACCACCAATTCCATAATAGAACCGAATAGGATCTTTCGGTCAACTAGCCGTATCCTAAGTGATTCCAATATTCCAAATGGACTGTGTAATCCTCGGCTGCGGCGGAGAAAGGACTCCAAAAGGACGTCCAATCAGGGTCCAAACTGAACTTGTGTGGTGGAACAGTGGTCGACTATTCTGGGAATAGTGAGTCCCGGAAAAATTCAAAGGGATGGGAAACGTAAAACGGAGTTGAGATTTCCATCCAGATATGTCATCGTCTAAGAGTGATAAGATGTACGGATCCAATGGTGATAGGGACCTCTATGACAACAAAGATTCCTCACGTGCTGTAGTGAGAGAGTGAAATAGTCCGATTACCTGTTGTACGAACCTGTTCCATGCCCGACCTGTCAAAATTCGAGTAGGGGTTCCTGGTCTACACGCCACCTGCAAGATAGGGTATAATATAGTGAGACCCCTAGGTCCCTGTATCCCTGACTGTCCGGGCACGTATCTCCCAGAGTAGACCCTAGGTCAAGGGACCCAGGAATGTGAGTTCGATAACCGAAGTCAAGGTCTCCCTATAGATCGATACCTCCCTTCTTAGATTGGAGTCCCATGAACACATAGCATTCTCCAATATGCCGGTGTTAAGACACCCCTGGTGTCTTTAAGGGAAACTGTCGTTTAGTTCACCTTCCCCTTTCGCAATTCCGTAAACCGTTCGCATTAATTATAATCCACGAACCATAACCAGGGGAAGCGGTAATCTCCCGAACGGGATCCGTGAAAGGCTCCAAACTCCCAAACGGAAATCCACGAACTGCTTCTAGCCGCCGAACAACGATATCCACCAAGCTGCTTTCGGTTCCATCCAGCAGTCTCTAAACGCAAAGAAGAAATCCCCCCCAATAATGAGACAGAAGCTCCACATTGAGGGTCAAACAGGATCTGGCTTTACTGTGGGCTACCTGCCCGTATTTATGCAGGTCTCCCACTTGGTGGACGCTCCCCTAGGGGACCAAATGGGAGACTGGAATTACAGATGGACATAAACACATTCCAGACATACAGTCACAGCTTTTACCCACAATGCACTATGGTTTCCTCCCCTCTGCCCTGGAGATAATTGAGAAGTAATTCAATTATCTCCAGGACAAAGACAATCGCCATTTTAAATATAAAACCAGAAAATACATAAAAATATATAACTTTACAATAACCGAACATTTCCCATTCATATCACATATCCCCAGATAGCCTGGATCTGAGTGCATATTATTAGCGAATAGCGCTCAGATCCCACACACATAGTTCAATCGCCATGGAGTCAAAGTTCTTACAGTCTTTCGGTATGCGATTGACTCCATGGGAAGGCTATCTGGGTTAAGTCCTTTCGTGTGTTTCAAAACTCCCGAACGGCCGGTGTTCGTATGCTTTCGTAGAGGCAGCCAGGCGTTCCGTTGTTTCAGCGGTGTTCGGCAGAAAAAGTTTTAGTTCCATGAAAATAGAGCCGAACACCGCTGGGCTTTCGAGTGTTTTAAAATGGCCGCTGCCTCGTGGTCGACATACGAACGACGACCACCCTGAATTCGGTTTAATTGAGAAGTGTCTGCGGTTAACCACAGCGTTCTAATTGGGATCAATAGGTTAACCAGCAGCACACTTCTCTCCTGGGTGGCCATCCGTTCGGTAGTTTTGTTCGGGAAAAACGGTCATTCGTATGGCTGGGCTATAGAAAACAGCCATTTACATGAACAGGGCATAAACAGACGAATCCACCGCAATAACCAGACAGATGGTTCTGTCACAGCCGGCAAGCGTAAAGTCGGTTCGCTCACAACAGGTGACTCCAGAGAGCAGATATAACGAAAAATAAGGGTCTAGCTTCAACCGTCTGAATCATGTGTTGTCCTGTTTGAGAATGTCGACAGCCCCATCTGAATCTGCTACACATCCTGAGCCGTACTCCAGCATTAGGTTGCGACCCGAGTTGACGTCCGTGTAGGAGTCGGGGCACAACTGGTTCCTCCATAGAGAGTCTTGTAGGTCTCCTTGAGGGTAGTTGAAAAGGTGGGTTAGCGCAAACCCAAACAAAGACGGTTCCCGTGAGGGATATAGAGTATAGATGGAGGGCCCTCCATCTCCGAACCCGGTTCTCCAGATGCTCAGAGGAATACGGGAAGTCCTGTCATCTTATTCCAAGATTGTAATGACCAGGGCACTCAAGTCAACCGGGGTTTCCGGTCTTTCCATGCGATCCATGCGTATGGCGTACCTGCAGACTGGGTTGGTTCCCTAGTCTTATTACCCGAGCAAGGCAGTGCCCGTTTGCTCCATGAAGTCTCATGTCATCTCGATATGGGAAAAACTGTCTGTACAGTTTGTTCGCAATGGTCCGGATATCTAAGACAGAATGTAATAGTCTGTTTTATACAGCGCAGATTATACCAAAACCTGCACTCTTGTAATACCTGAGGCTCATCTGTTAGCCGTACCGTCTCCAAAACTGAGTTTAAATAAGCGGGAGTCTCCCCCCCGTTATACCTCTGATCCAGTAGATCCATTACAGGAGATGAAATAGAGGGATCCTGTCTAAATATGTATATCCTGCATGATCAGGCAGCCCTCAATAACGAAAATCTGTAGCACGGTCGTTAGATCTAATTGAATGCAGGAGGGACGCCCCTCTTTGCAGTCATCATTGTTCTGTACAGGTATAAGCCTGTGAGATGAAAAAAGGACGGCACCATATAGCGTTGAGTGTATGAGAGAGCCGCGCTCTCTAATAATGTTCCGTGTCAGTGTCCGGCTGCTAGCCTGAGCGGGCCGCACCCGTTAATAACCAAACAGTAGAGTCTATATCCGTTCTCTCTACGTGAATGTGACACTCAAAACATGTCCTCTGTATCCAGCTCAGTATCGGATTGGAGGAGTCAGAGGAGACAGCCTTTTTAACGGCTAGTCTCCTGACACCCCGAGTGAAAGCGCCCGCAGCCCACGAAGGGTGCTGGAAAGTGGGGTGGGGGAGGGAGGAGTAGGGTGAACACAAAGAGGAACAAGCTGAAGGTATCCCCAGAAACCCCCATAAGACCCCCACAACAACAGGAAAATATCCCCAAAGAAACAGGGGAAGCCCAGAAGATCCAAAAGGACATGAACCCCAACTAAATTTAATAAATATATATAATAAAATATAAACGTATATAAGATATAAAAGTAATATAAAATATGATAACTAAATACAATGTAGAAAGTATATAAAAGAAATATAAGATATGATAATTAAGAATAAAGTATATAATATATAAAATAAATATATATATATATATATATATATATATATATACATAATCTGATAAAATATAATGTATATATAATATAAATAAATATATAACATGATAACTAAATATAGTAAATATAATCATAAATAAATCATAATCAATCCCAAAGCCACCAACTAGAAGCAGGAGGCAGTGGTACTCTGACCTGTACTGACTGCGGAGCAGCAAAGAAAGAGGAAATGATGCAAGGGGAGGGGAGTTTTATAGTACCTAACTTTTTTCTGATTAGTTGTTTTTCTGTGCTGCTGTGGTGTTCTAGTAAAGAGAGACTTAAGCAAATACGAAGCCTCCTGTCATGTTATAAAATTATGCACCCTTGCCGTGACAGGTATCACTTTCAAGTTGCACAATTACCTTTGGCAAGAAAAGGAACATTTATATTGGTTCCACGTTTTCCTTGACCTTAAAAAAACTTTTTTTTTTTTTTACCAGTCATTACCTAGTATCCTTCTTATAGTATATGAATTGCCAAGTTTTTACTCTTTCATCTTTAACCCATTGTCCATATTTTGCTAATACCATTTGCAATATGTAAGAACTGTGCATTATTTTATTTGGAAACATTATCCTCTTACCTCCTATCTGAGAGTGTTGTTTTCATTTAAGAATATAGAGTCTTGGAATCATCTTGCTTTGTCCTCTTCTCTACCTGATTATGAATTAATTTTTTCTCTATTGTTTTGTTTGTATTATTATTATTATTTTTTTTATTTTTTTTTGCTACACCATAGGCAATCCTTATTAGAAACACAAGGTGTCTTAGAACACAAACACAATGGTTATACACTCATCATACACAACATGTAAACCACTGGCAGGTGAAGTATATTGATTATATCATTATGATGGTAACTGTCATGGGTTGGGATATATTAGGCCAGTGAACCATCGGGTCTTGGATTTCAAACCAGTCAGAGTGGCTATGATGACTGTTGTCCACCTCTGAAAACACCTTCAATGGGGAGCAATGGAAGAAGGTTGCCTGGTCTCATGAATCACATTTTCCTTTATATCAGTATTGTAGGATAGTAGATTGTATGTGCACCGTGTACCTAGGAATGAGATGGCAGCAGGATGCCTATGGGAAGAAGGTAGGCAGACAAAGGCAGTGTTATGCTCTGGGCAATGTTCTGCTGGGGAAACTTTGGGTCCCCAGATTGTGAAGACCACATGCACACCTTCATGGTAATGGTCTTCCATAATGGCGGTAGCGTCTTTCAGCAGAAGAATGCACCCTGCAAAAATTGTTCATAAATGGTTTACGGAGCATGACAAAGAAAGATGTTTAATTGGTCTCCAAATTTCTCAGATCTCCATCCGATTGAGCATTTGTAGGATGTGCTGGAACTCCATGAAGGCCCCACCTTGCAACTTGCATGATTTAAAGGATTTGCTTCTAATGTCTTGGTGCTAGATACTACAGGACATGTTCAGCGGTCTTGTGGAGTCCATACCTTAATGCATCAAAATGGTTTTGGCAGCATGAGGGGTACCTACACTATGTTCGGCAGGTGATTTTAATGTTGTGGCTGATCAGTGTATATTAACATCAGATGCCTTGTTGTCTTACCATATTCACTCCCAATTTAATCAATTTGTTATTAGCATTTTAATTACAAATATCAGGGATAGACATTTATTACTTTAATTTGCTTTGACAAATGAAATTCAGTCCATTAACAGTCATCCATTCCATCAAATGTCCTAAAAGCAACAGCCTTCCTCTTCCAAATATTGAAGGAGGCTACAAAGATACAAAGGTCATTCAAATCCTAGAGTCAATCCTACCTCTCAGCATTATATTAGCACAACAGAGATATTAAACATTTGATATACCTTTATTTTCTAATTACTTTCTTTTTATTTTCTGTAACCATTAGACTTGGAGATTTGTTTCGTTATGAACTCCAATTCATGTGAATTTGGGTCAAACAGGCGATTCCCAATATCCGTAATGTCATATAGACTAATGATGAAACAACTGACTTGCGCAATGGACAAACATGTTCATTTTGATTTGTATATCTGCACCTGGCGACAAACCACCGCTTTTAATAGTATTTGGTCTTAGGATACTGGAATTAGCAGCATGTCTGTTATTTCCAATTTATCAATCAGGATGCAAGTAGTTTGCTTTCAGCATTTTTTATTCTGAATATAGTGTGCTGTGACTTCCATTGACATTGCAGCTCCCTCTATCACAGCTACTTCAAGCCCTCCCAAGAAGCAACTAAAGGACAGCGCAAAAGAGAATACTTTGTGAGGACCAACAGAGCAACTCTTCACTGAAGAGCAGAGTATTAAATTGAGATATGCATGGGTAATAAAAAATGTATTTTGTTTCGTTTTCATTTTTTTAATTTGTTTTGTCTGAAATTTGAAAAATTGATTCAGACTAAACTAATTTCATCTGAATTAGTTTATTAAATTTGGATACCCATTCTTTATGGGAAGTGAATGAAGGTGGCAGTCACAAAGTATTAATTTTGCAATTGCATTTAATTCTAAACTACTAAAAAGACATCTACTTAATTTTGATCTTTTAGCTGTTTAATAGATAATTGCCTAACTTGCTGTCTTTACGTGGGATTTCCATAATTATGGATACCAAATAAGGGAGACAGGTGTCATCTTGGGCACTCTGATCGGTCTGCCGCTACACAGCCCATACACAGAAAACTGAGATGCACTGTGTGTCCTAATACCTTTCTATTATGGTTTTTCAACAATTTGAGATATAGTATCTTTTCTTTGTGATCGGATAAGATGCGTTAGCCTCCCAATGCATCAATAAGTCTTGGGAGCCCATGACCCTAATGCTGGTTCACGGTTATCCATCCTTGCACCATTTCTGGTTGTATACTGCATACTGGGGACACCCTACAAGACTTGTTGTTTTGGAGACGATCTGACCCAGTCATCTAGTCATCACTATTTGGCCCTTGTCAAAGTCACTCGCTTGCCCATTTTTTTTTGTATCACACATATGAAATTCAAGAACTGACTGTTCACTGGCTGCCTAATATAACCCACCCTTTGAGAGGCGCCATTGTAGTGAGATAACCAATGTTACTCACTTCACCTGTCAGTGGTTTTAATGTTGTGGCTGAATAGTGTATGTATGGTTGAACTGTGAAGACTTTACCAAGTCAATATATGTAAGGTTGGACTTAATGAAATAATTTCTTATATCCCCTAAATGAAAAAAAAAAAAAATATATATATATAACAATAAAGTGTTATTTACTTGAAACGTCTGAATTCTTCAGGATGTACCTGATGTGAGTTGAGATCCAATGTTCATGAGGTGCAGATATTCCTAGTTTGTAACTGTGATAGGCACTAAAGACACTTTCATTTTGTGAGTAGTTCTCTTTTGAGTACTTGGTTTACTTAGTTATTTGTGTTTGCAGTGGCAATATGTTTTTCTTGCCTGTTTTTATATTTATAGAGATTTTTCTGTAAGAGGATATAGCTAAGTATAGACTTAGTATATAAGTGATTCAAATGTGTGCACCATTTATAATTTTTATTGTGATTATTGTTCTTCTATGCCTGGAATCTTTTTATGGTAGCTGCACATTAATAATGCATTCATATTCTCCACTGAGTTATTGCATATTTGCACTTTATATTGTGGTACTACATTGTAAGCACTTGTAATTGTCACCTGCATATTACCTTATTTGTTATCCTTATTTTAGCCTCATTATTGGGTCATAGGGGTGGATAGAGATCCATCCAGCCCCATGTTCTTTAAATTAGGGGCACAGGGGAAGTACATTACTAGCAAATGGGCAGCAATAGCCTGTTGTCACATAAAAATATTTTTTAAAAGCCTATGTGGTTGAATAAGACACACTCATTACTATAAGGGAGGTTATATACATTCCTTAGACCCCACTTGATTATATCCGCTAAATTTAGAAAAATAACTGGACATCAATTGCCCATGGGTGGGGTGCACCGGGTGGGGCACTATGTTCCCCATGAATTATGAGTATGTATTTATGAATTTAAAAAAAATATTTTAGCCACACTATGACGGCACAGGCAGGGGTGGAGGAGGGGACAGATTTTTGTCTTCCCCTCTGTTCTTTAAATTGGGTGCATGGGGGTTGTAAATTACTAGTTTGGAATATGGGATTGAATGTTGCTTAAGATGTTGCATGTGTGTGGGTAGACTTATGGTGGTGTTGGTATACAGAAATGGACATGGAGTTTTTTTTTTTTGTTATAACTGTAATTGAGTGCAATTAAACTGACCCCAGTAAATATTTTAATTTTTATAATTGTAGATTATACTAACGTAGTGTACCTATAATCTTAATTTTAATAATGACAGGAGGCGAGTGTTTTGCATAACTTTCTTTACTTATGCCTCCAGCAGCACAAGTCAATCAATAAACTTTAAACCAATCAGTCACAGGTATCACATCCATATATAAAGCCCTGACTGACACATGACTTCCTCTGTCTTTGAAGCGAAAAACAGTCTACAACAAAGTCAGGGAACATAACCAAAGTCCTGAATAACTTGGCAAACACAAATGTGATCCGTAACGGGATAAATTCCAACTTGTCCGACATAGAATCCACGAGTGAAGATCACACTGAAAAGAACAGAAACAAGTGAAAGGTGATGGAAATGGACTGACATCCACATAAATTCCAGTGTCACTATATATCAATATAAATTATAACATCTTCTAAAGTTCTAACATCATGAAATATACACACTAACGATAGACGAATATTACCACATAAAACATCCTATGCATACACAAGATTAGATGAACTAAACCAAATACATTACTAAATAAGCAATTAGAAAACAGTGAGCAAAACGTCCCATAGAAAAAAGGGAGGGAAAGAACAGGGAGGGAAAATACTCGCCTCCTTCATATTTTGCATTTTTAAAGCTGTGGTAATAACGAGAAAGATGCGTGTGTAGTCTGACAAAAGTAAAATATGCGGAAAGTGTCTACCCGCGTCCTCGAACAAATCGAACATATCAAGTAAGCGCGTTCACTACACAAAGACGGGGTACAGTAGGAAAAAAGGCTAAAACACGGATGTGGAATCCGTTTTAGCTCTACGGGACACCATTAAGGTCACTCCTCCTGGGAAATCGAGAAACCGTCCATGTCGAACGCCTGTACGTCCGAAACTAGTCGAAAAAGATACTAGACATAAAAGTAATGTGAGTTTGGCCGACAGTTGATGGAGAAACAGCTACGAGTTGTCTGGCCAATCCCGAAGGAAATGAAGAACCAAATCTACGTTCCACAAGCGGTTGTATTTCGGCGCCGGCAGTCTGGATAGTTTGATACCCCGCAACAGGCGACATATCAAAGGGTTCTGACCGACCTGATGAACCGGAACATACGCTGCCGAAAATCTCAGAACGTGTAACTTTAATGAACTGGAACGATCGGCCTTTCGTGAAAAGGTGAAATAAGAAATTCAACACCGTGGTAATAGGTACTGTAAATGGATCAAAATCCCTTCTCATACACTAGTGGCTCCAGATATTCCATGCTGATATGTGACTCTGTCAAGTACCTGGTGCCCATGAGTCCCATAATAGGTTTCTAGTTGGCTGTGATAGTCCCTCGACGGTCCAGAGGCCCCCTGAAAGACTCCATGCCACTAACTCCTGACGCTCCTGTAGGATCAGCGGTTGCGGTTCCCCTTTCGGGTCCGTCAGAAGAAGGTTTAATGATGGGAGGAGCAGAGGGTGAGCCTGAGCTAGGGTCATCCAGTCCGGGAACCACGCTTGACTCCTCCACAACGGTGCAATGAGAATCATCGCGGTCTTGGTTACTCTGAGACGATGGAGTACCCTCGCTACATCGAGAACAGTGAGAACGCATACAATCCCCTTGGAGGCCATGGTTGCAGAAACGCATCTATCGCCTCGCACTGTGGATCCGGGATCCAGCTGTAGTACCTCTGTAGTTGCGTGTTCGTCCGGGAATGCGAAAAGATCTATGATTAACTGGTTTCCGTGTGCTCTCACCATGGAGAATTCTAAGGTGACCAGACACCAGTCCCTGCTGTCCCGTCAGTGACGGGATAACCAGTCTGCTGTGAAGTTGTTGATCCCCAGTAGATATCCAGCCTTCATCGTAATGTTGCGGGAAGGCAAAACGGTAAATGTCCCTTGTTGTTTCCGTCAGTACGAGTGACCGGGCTGTTTATGTATTGAACCGCAGAGATATTGTCCATGCGTAAGAGAATGCAGAAATTGTATATGATCTTGGCTAGACTGTGGGTCGCAAAAGGATCCTGCGATCAGTACCAGATAGGTGGTATGGAGACCGTTACCCAATGGTGTCCGGTTCTTAGGTAGTGGGCGTTCAGCCTTGCACGGTAATGAAGCAGTCCTGGAAAAAAATCGCTTAGATGCAGGATGAGAACAGTCCGACTACCCTCGCTAGTAGGCACAGAGGTATGGTGTCTTTCCGGAGTACCTGTTGGATTTCCGGCCGAATCACTGATATCTTTGCGGGGAGGCGTAAGATACATGAGTTGGAGTATATTTCGAATCCGAGGAATTGAATCACTTGAGACAGGGGCAGAGCCGACTTCTCTCTGTTCACTATGAAAACCCAACCATTCCAGAAATCTTATTACAAACCTCATGTGCAACAATAGTATGGAGCTGGACTTGCAAGAAACCAACAAGTTGCGAAGGTATATGCAACCGTAGATACCCTGTGTTCTCAAGCTGTGTCATGACCGGCGTCGGAAGCTTCGTGAAACACCATGGGGTCGAGCTGAACCCGAACGGTAGACACGTGAGCTGGCAAGGTCGATCTTCCCAGGTGAAGCAAAGGAAGGAGCGACTTACGTGTGCCACGGGGACCTATAGGTACGCGTCCGTCAAATCCCACTGTGTGAACCAGTCCTGTTCGAGAAGTAGATCCCCTAGGAGATAGATACCTTCCATCTTGAAAGGTTGGTATACCACAAAGCCATTGAGTTGGTGTAAGTAGATGACTGGACGATAGTACACCTTCTTTCTGACCACAAAATTATTGCTGATATAGCCCTGATCATCTGGAGCGAACTCTACGGCTCCTTTGGTGAACAGTGGTCGAATCTACTAGTCTTGGAGCGATATGTGGACTTTCGGTGCCCGTAGTGGGGGTGACTGTAATGGCACCCTCAGCATAAAAGGTTTAAACCGCCGTTTAGAAGATCTTCCCCTTCCAGAGATACAGGCACAGCTACTGCAGAACACCAAACTCCCGAACCACATATAAGGGAATGCTCTAAACTCCCGAACTGCATACAATATAGCACTCCAAACTGGAACCTCACAAATAGCTGCTAGCAGACGAATAGGAAAAGCACCCAAGCGGCTTACACTCCTAGCAATCAGTCTCATCAGCATACAGTAAATCCCCCCAAGAACGAGACAATGTACCGTGTTGAGGGTCAAGCAGTGGTCTGTTTTAATGAGGGCTACCTGCCCAGAATTTATGCAGGTCTCCCACCTGGTGGACACTCCCCTAGGGGACCAAATGGGAGACTGTAACCAAGGACAGACAAGCATCAATCTAGGACACACAGTCACATTATATTCCCACAATGCATCCTGGCTTCCTCCCCTCAGCCCTGGAGATAATTGAGAAGTAATTCAATTATCTCCCAGGACAAAGGCAAATCGCCATTATGCACGTGGGGATACCAATATAGGAATTACTGTTAAAATCCCCCATGTTAGAAAGGTTACAATAAATATATACATTTAACATATCCCCAGATAGCTCAGGTCTGAGCGCACATTATTAAGCGAATGGCGCTCAGACCACACGAATACAGTTTAATCGCCATGGAGCCAAAGTCTTTAATTCCACGAACAGGCTCCATGGCAGGCTATCTGGGTACTTTTACACCGAATACATTGCAACACTAAACTGTCACATATTCATCCACTTATAGAAATGTGGTTAATGACATTTACTGTCCACACAGGAAAAGTTGTGCCGAGCAGCAACCTAATCCACAGAAGGGTTAATGCTGAGCAGTAATTGTGCAAATGAAACTTGGTGTCATGTATTCATCCGCTTAGAGAAAAGTGATTAATGACATTTACTGTCCACACAGGAAAAGTTGTGCCGAGCAGCAACCTAATCCACAGAAGGGTTAATGCTGAGCAGCAATTATGCAAATGAAACCTGGTAACTGACTTTGGGGTCAAAGGCCAGTTACAGCCTATCAGAACTAAAGGAGGGGTATTCTTTGTACGTTAAATCCGGCCATTCTAAGGACCGGTAATACGTTACTTATTTGTCATCCGTGCTGTACAGTTCTACGTGCTGGATCAAACAGTAATCCTGACATTACGACATGGCCATAGATCCTGTAGAACTGTGTCAGCACATAGCTGCTTGCGAGAGGAAATTAGAGGAGAATGATCACCGCATGGATCAATTCACTCAGGCTTTAAGTACGCTTCTCGCTAGAACGGAGCATCTGCAGCCTGCAGCGTCTCCTCCTATAGCACCTCTACCCTGTGTACCTCCACCCACTGTTAATAGGACTCCTAGCATCTCCTTATCACCATCCCTACAGTTTGATGGCAATATCCAGGAATGCAGGGGTTTTCTTAATCAGGTGGAGTACCATTTTGAGGCCTCACCAGGGTCATTCCCCACGGACAGAGCAAGAATTGGTTATCTAATGAATCAATTAAAGGGCAAGGCCCTTGCCTGGGCTAATCCGTTGTGGGAGAGTAATCGGAGCATAGCTCATAATTACCAGGAATTCCTTGCCGAATTCAAGCTCACGTTTGAGCCATTGGGTAGAGAGGATGACGCCTCCACTGCCCTAATGCACATCAGACAAGGTAACCGGTCTATCTCGGATTATGCTATTGAATTCCGTACCTTAGCTTCCGAGGTAGACTGGACTAACAATGGGTTAATCTCAGCATTCAAAAAGGGTCTCTCAGAGACTATACTAGATGAGATAGCCGCTAAAGAATTACCTAAGAGTCTTAACGAATTTATTACGTTTGTCATGCATATTGATAATAGGTTAAGACTCAGAGAAGTCACCAGAAGCAAGACCAGACGTACGGCTATGTCCCTAGCACCTCAATTCTCTAAACCTGTTTTGTCTAACCTCCCTGTACAGTCCGAACCCGAACCTATGCAGTTGGGGGTCACTAGACTGTCAGAGGCCGAAAAACAGTATAGGAGAAGGGAGGGGTTATGCCTATATTGCGGTAGAAAGGGACATATGATAACCAATTGTCCAGTGCGTCCGGAAAACTTCCGCACCTAAGAACCTTAAGGGGACAGATCTTAGGTGTGATGGAGTTGTCCTCTAACAAAAACAAAAGTAGATTCCTCCTTGAGGTATCTATTTCCCTTGATAACAAGAAGTTTTCTTGCAGTGCCCTAATGGACTCAGGTGCTGCTGGAAATTTTATTGATGTCCAGTTTATTAGGGGTAATGAGATACCGGTCAGGGAGAGACCTACGCCGCTAGCTGTAGAGGCTATTGATGGTAGACCACTCACACAACCGCTTATAACCCACGAAACTGTCCCTATTACGATCTCCATTGGGGCCTCCCATAGGGAGGAGATGACGTTTCAGGTTATTACTTCTCCATCATGTCCTATCATATTAGGGTTTCCGTGGCTGAGTAAGCACAATCCCTATATTGACTGGGCTAATGGGGAGATATTAGAATGGGGTAAAGAGTGTATGGGGAGATGTATAAAACCAGTACTAAAGAGATTGGATACTATTGACCTTCCCACTACCACTCCCCAAACTCCTGGAGTTCCCATACAATACCGAGAACTTCAGGAGGTGTTTAACAAGGCTCAATCCGATGTATTGCCTCCCCACAGAGCATATGACTGTGCCATTAACCTGTTTCCAGGCGCTATGCCACCTAAGGGGGCAGTTTATGCCTTATCTCCCAGGAGAGTAAAATAATGGAGGAATACATCAAAGAATCCTTGAGCAAAGGGCACATAAGAAAGTCATCCTCACCAGCTGGTGCAGGATTCTTTTTTGTTGAGAAAAGGGTGGTGAGTTACGCCCTTGCATAGACTACAGGGCACTTAATAAAATCACTGTAAAAAATGCATACCCTATTCCACTCATTTCCGAATTGTTCGATAGACTTCAGGGAGCTAAAGTATTTACTAAGCTTGACCTTAGGAGCGCTTACAATTTGGTTAGAATTAAAGAGAATCATGAGTGGAAGACGGCATTTAATACACGTAGTGGACACTATGAATATCTGGTAATGCCATTTGGGTTATGCAACGCCCCGGCCGTATTCCAAGACTTTATAAATGATGTACTCAGGGAATTCATTTACTCATTTGTCTTGGTTTATTTGGACGATATTTTGGTGTATTCCCTGATCTTCAAACTCACCACTCCCATGTGAAACAGGTTCTGCAGACGTTGTTGAAAAATAAACTTTATTGTAAATTAGAAAAGTGCATATTTGACCAGCCTGAAGTCCACTTTTTGGGTTACAACATCTCTGCATCGGGATTTCAAATGGATCCTAAAAAACTAGAGGCTGTACTACACTGGCCATTACCCTCTGGTTTAAAAGCCATTCAAAGGTTTATTGGTTTTGCCAACTATTACAGAAGATTCATCAAGGGATTTTCTTCTGTAATAGCCCCAATCACAAATATGACTCGCAAAGGGGTTAGCACGGTATGGTCCAAAGAGGCTGTGAATGCTTTTGAGACTCTTAAACAAAGATTTGCCTCTGAGGACATACTAAAACATCCTGACACCAGTAAACCTTTTATATTGGAGGTTGATGCATCCGAGACAGGGGTAGGGGCTGTTCTCTCTCAGAGAGAAAGCCAGGAACACCATTGCATCCTTGTGGCTACTTCTCCAGAAAGATGTCTCCTGCTGAGCGCAACTATGATATTGGCAATAGAGAACTGTTGGCCATTATTCTTGCCCTCAAGGAGTGGCGACATCTTTTGGAGGGTTCCAAGGACCCCCTGTTGATCATAACTGACCACAAAAATCTGGCATATATAGGGGATGCCAAACGTTTGTCTTCCAGACAGGCTAGATGGTCACTGTTCCTTTCACGTTTTAACTTTCTCATTACTTATAGACCTGGTTCTAAAAATACCAAGGCTGATGCCTTGTCCAGGCAATTTGATAATGAGTCAGCTCCGGAACAGATGACATCTCCTATTATTCCAGCAGAGTGTATTATTGCTACTACTGTCCTCTCACTGTCTTCTCCACTGCTTGGCACCATACTGGAGGCCCAGCCTCAGGCGCCCAGTGGTAAACCGTGTGATAAACTGTTCGTTCCCCTATGTGAAAGGGTTAATATCATGAAAGTGTTCCATGACAATATAACTGCTGGACACCCGGGCATCAATAAGTCCACTGCCGCGATCACTAGATCATTTTGGTGGGATTCACTCAGGAAAGATGTAAAGGAGTATGTGCAGGCATGTTCTGTGTGTGCAGTTTCTAAGGTGACTCATGCACTTCCTTGTGGCCTGTTGCAGCCTCTTCCTGTTCCTGAGATTCCATGGTCCCACCTATCCATGGACTTTATTGTTGAGCTTCCTAGCTCTGCTGGGTTCACTACTATTCTCATGGTTGTAGACCGATTTTCTAAGATGGCTCACTTCATTCCTCTCAAGAAGTTGCCATCTTCGCAAGATTTGGTCCTAATTTTCATACGTGAAATTGTCCGTTTGCATGGCATCCCCACAATATTGTGTCTGATAGGGGCTCTCAGTTTGTGTCCAGGTTCTGGAGGGCGTTCAGTAAACAATTGGGGATTGATCTCTCCTTCTCCTCCTCCTACCATCCACAGACCAATGGTACAGCTGAGAGGGCTAACCAGTCATTAGAAGTTTATTTGCGTTGTTTTATTAATAGCACACAAGACAATTGGTCCAAACTACTCCCGTGGGCCGAGTTCGCTAGAAACAATGCTGTTCATGACTCCTCTGGGCACAGTCCATTTTTTGTCAATAATGGTAGGCATCCTACGGTTCTCCCTGCGGTATTTTCTGATACTGCCATTCCTGCTCTGGATGAGCGTCTGGCCTCCATTCGGGATACCTGGGTTAAGGTTCAAACTGCTCTAGGGGCTGCTGCTGAACGCTTCAAACATTTTGCTGATAAGCGTAGGAGTGCCAACCCGGTGTACCAAGTGGGGGACCGGGTTTGGTTGTCATCTCGCAACATCAAGCTTAAGGTCCCTAGCATGAAGTTTGCCCCCAGATTCCTTGGTCCCTATAGAGTGCTTCGTAGGATCAATCCAGTGTCTTACTCTCTGGCTCTTCCTGCATCTTTAGGGATTCCCAACACTTTTCATGTGTCCTTACTCAAACCTCTTGTCTGCAATAGATATACTGTTCCTTGTGTTCCTCCCCCTCCGGTGGTGGTGGGTGGTCAGGAAGAGTATGAGGTATCTTCTATCGTGGATTCTAGGTTTTCTCGGGGCACTTTACAGTACTTGGTTGTTTGGAAAGGTTACGGTCCTGCTGATCGTTCTTGGGTTTCGGCTCCTGACCTGCATGCGGGCCGTAAGATCCGCGCTTTTCACGCTAAATTTCCTCTCAAGCCTGGTCCTGTCCGCCCGGTGGGCGTTCTTCAGGTGGGGGTAATGTCACGTATTCATCCGCTTATAGAAATGTGGTTAATGACATTTACTGTCCACACAGGAAAAGTTGTGCCGAGCAGCAACCTAATCCACAGAAGGGTTAATGCTGAGCAGCAATTATGCAAATGAAACCTGGTAACTGACTTTGGGGTCAAAGGCCGGTTACAGCCTATCAGAACTAAAGGAGGGGTATTTAGGCCCAGTTCTCAGCCTGCTCAGTGCCCTGTCGTGGTTTCCCTTGTGGTTGTCCGAGAGCGCGTTCCTGTTTATAGTTTTCTACCTGGTTTTTGACTTTGGCTTTGTTTATTGACTTCTCTATATTCTGGTATCCTGACTCCTGGCTTTCCTCATCGCTGTGTCCCTTTCTGTGTTCCCTGACCTCGGCTAGTATTTTTGACTATTCTTTGTACGTTAAATCTCATTCTAAGGACCGGTAATACGTTACTTATTTGTCATCCGTGCTGTACAGTTCTACGTGCTGGATCAAACAGTAATCCTGACATAAACGTCCCGAATGCTCCGTTGTTTGGTTCCCGAACGGATTTGCAGACCTCCAGCCTCAGCGGGGCTTGGAAGCCAAAGTGTCCGCTTTTGGTGTCCTGCCGCTGGATAGAACAAGCGCTTGCTACCTGGGGGGGCTTCCATAACACCGCCATCGTGTGGCGGCTAGGTGTAACCACGACCACCCAGTAATTGTCAATTACGCTGCGGTTAACCGCAGCTTCTGGGAAGTAAATCGCCAACACACTCCAGCTCCCAGGTGGTCCAGTCATTCGTGCGTTTGTTTGGTACATAGAATTTACCGAACACCATGGCAGAAAGGCACGAACAAGCCTTTCTGCAGGGGAAAATACAAGTTTTACCATGGGGCTATAATCCAAAGGCAACAGGCGAGCAACCAGGCTTCTCCAATGCAATGTGGCAAGATTGCTCTCGTCACAGTGACCGTTCGACCTGCACCGGAGTACTGGTGAATTCTATTGCATACCCCTTTATCGTTTGGAGGACTCAGGCATCCTGGAAACTATTTTTAACAGGGCCGCTTTGCGTCATTCCACACACCTGGCCACATTCGTGTTGCCCAACACAAATAATGCCCGTTGCACCCATTCCCTCACATCATGAGCCTTTAACGGTAAACCTAGGATGAGGGCTAGGTTTCTGCCAGGGGCCAATCATATCCAGTAGTTAGTCTTGAACTGCTTTAAGTCCGTTTCCTATGCCCTTCCGTGGGTCCTGGCCTGATCGGGACATAAATATCACCACCGTGGTATCGAAATCTGAGGCGAGGGCAATCTTGTCCGCTAGCAGGGGTGTGGCATTTGGTCCTGAGCTTGGTCTGGACCTCCTTGTCCATAGGCTTCCTCAGCCAGAAGTGGTTCCTACCAGGATGACCTGCACGTCCTCTGTCTTGAGTGTAGTCCATGTCCTCTTGAGGCAAATCCTGCCATTCTTCCCCCTCTAAAGGAGGCACCTCTGCCCTCCATTCGTCCATGATCTCCAGAGAAATGGGAGGGATGAAGTCTCCTTCCCCCGGCAATGGGGCCCGTGATGCGAATGATCTGGGCTCTCTGACTGACGACTTCGCTTAAGAGGGGTCTCTTCTTCCCACTTCGGGGGACCGCGGTGGAACCCTTCCAATGTCATTTTGACGATGAGGCGTCCGACCTAATGTTGTCGGTGCCTCCAATTTCCAGTGATGGTGGGCTACCACGCCCATCATGTCAGGTGGGTTTTGTTCCAGCATCTTGGCAAGAGCTTACTCCACTGAAGCCGTCACAGCGACATTAAACATCGACCGAAACTCAGCACAAGTTGACTAAGGGGAGTCTGACTAGTTGGAATGGAACTCCTTCGGTCTATGGAAAACAGAATACCAGTCAGATACAGTAGTACACTTGTTGTTACCCAGTGGGCCACCACATACACTGGGGGTCACCCAGATGTCAATCAATCAGTACCACTAGTATATTCCGAGGAGTGGTCTGAGGAGGGGGTCACCCTTAATAAGACCGGGTTGAGCGGTTAGTAAAGTCGGGACACAGCCGTGTATGGGAGGTGTAGAAGCTTCAGTATGCAATCCAAGGGGGTTACCCTTATATGCCATAGTACTGTGGAGGAGTGGCAACAGTGTGAGCCCTCCTTCCAACATTGTAAGGAGGTGTATGGATGACCCCAGCTATAGCATGGAGATGCCGTAATACATAAACTTATAGCGACCTGTGGTCTGCTCATACAATGGTAGAGCGTACTCTGTGGGTATAAGTTCCTAGAAGGGCACGGGGGGTCACCCCTGTAAATGTATGCCACTAGGGCTGGTTCCAGACTCACTTGAGGGTCACCCAGTGTAGAGGGGTCACCCCTGTATATGTATGCCACTAGGACTGGTGCAGATTTGCTTGGGGGTCACCCAGCATAGGGGGGTCACCCCTGTATATGTATGTCACTTAGGGCAGGTGCCAGACTCGCTTGGGGGTTACCCAGCATGGAGGGGTCACCCCTGTATATGTATGTTCCATAGGACAGATACCTGATTTGCTTGGGAGTCACCCAGTGTAGGGGGGGGTCACCCCTGTATATGTATGCCACTTCGAACTGGAGCAGACTCACTTCGGGGTTACTCAGCATAGGGGGTCACCCTATATCAGTATGTCACTAGGATTGGTGCCAGATTTGCCTGACGTTCACCCAGCAGAGGGGGGTCACCCCTCTAATAATAACCATTAGAGGTATTCACCTAGGTGTAATTACCAATGCTGGCCCTTTAAGGGTTATAACTTTAATCAGTGAAGTCTGGGCAGAGAGGGAGTTAAACTGTACATAGAGTGCGGTAAAAACATTTATAGAGGAAAGTGACACAAAAAAACCTGTGTTTACATGTTATATCATGTAGAAACCAAACAAATTAGTAAAAGGAGCAATATATTAGTGAGCACGTTCGTGGGAATCACAAACTGGCAAAAACAAGATGGCCACCGAGGGTCTTGCGGTACAGCGAGATCCAAGATGGCAGCCGTTCGCGCATGATAATGCCGTGCAATCCGTGATCGCGGCCCGCAATCTTGGCCCGCCGGTAAAGGCAGGTGCTGCCTTGCACCCCCAACACTCCTTGGGAACAGCCCCTGAACCTGTCTAGAACAAACGCAATTGCGGTAAAATACCGCGATTCACACGAGAGAGAGGGAGGGGAAAACAACAATTATAGAAAATAAGCACTTGTAAAGTGACAGATTATAAGTAATAAGGGGGAAAATGGGTGGAAGAACAACAATTATAGAAAATAAGCACTTGCAAAGTGACAGATAAGTTATTAGGGGAGAAAATAAGCACCTGCAAAGTGATAGTATTATAAATAAGGGGGAAACAGGGGATAAAACTAAGTATCCAGTATATGAAAAAGCAATCAACATCAGCTTAAACAATGGAAAAACAGTTGGAGCAAATTACTCTGACCTGTGCCTTGGCTGGAGCAGCAAAGAAATAGGAAGTCATGTGTCTGTCAGGGCTTTATATATAGATGTGATACCTGTTACTGATTGGTTTAAAGTTTATTGATTGACTTGTGCTGCTGGAGGCACAAGTAAAGAAAGTTATGCAAAATATGAAGCCTCCTGTCCTGTGATATAATTATATGCAAAGTAAGAGTGTTATGCAGCTACATTAATTGCACTGCTATCTAATTAAGATCGTTAATGCTTTGCCTACGTTCGGTTTTAACAGTCCTATATATTTATAAAGGATGGTAAGAAGAGATTATTTTCCTTTTTTACAGTCACTTATTTTTTGTTACATAAATAACAATGTTAACTTTTGCATATGGGCAACGGAGGCAACGGGATGGATTTACTAAACAGTCACATTTTTCTTGAAACTTTTTCATTGAAGGATTTTCAACCAAAAGGAGCACGGAGAGAAAAAAGTAAACTAAGGGGAACTGAAATAATTCAAAGAAATATTGAAACTTAGACTTGTGCAAAGTGAAACATTTGGGTTATTCTGAAACACTAATAATTTGGATCAGCAAAATTTAGTTCATGCAACTACTCGGAACCAAAAACAAACCACATATGCAATGCAGAATACTGCTACAACATTGCCTGGGCTGATGGCTATAAAATATCAGCCAGTTTTGCCAAAATTCAATTATTATTTCTAGATTTTAAAAAAAAGCGAGAGACATTACTTTTAAAATGACTGATTGCAATATTTTGCCTTTTGCTATCTTGATTTAATGAAAAATGGTGAACAGGAATTAAAACTTGAAAATAGACGATTCATCAATTTATCAACAATGATAGTGAACAGGAAGGAGGTTCAGCGCTGATAGGAAAACCAAAGTACTCTGCTAAAGAACAAAAGAGGAGCACCATATATCCTTGAGTGGGGATTATTCCACTACGTGCCATTTACACCAGAGCTGGATTTAAGCTCTGACTATTGTGAGTAGTTCTACTATTCTATATACAATATTATTTACCGTTCATACTATACCATTGGAGTTTCCCTTGTCTTCTGTTTTCTTCACATATCCATTTTGAAGCTGCGGATATACATCTGGGACTTCGCATACCATTTTATGTAGCACTAGGACTACCTCCTGCATATGTGGATTATTTATATCCGGACTTTCTAGGTATCGCTGCTTGGACTCTCTGATACATATTTTTATACATTCATTCTACTTGTCTTAGGCGCACCCTTATTTGTGCTTTTCTCTCCAATGATAGTGAACAGATCAATTGACAATCCACTCACCCCTTTCACACTGACAAAAACAAAAATTCCCAATAAATCCAGTCTGTAGTGTAAGTGACCACCCTTCAGGGTTTTTTTTTTTTTTAAATTGTGCCCTAGTGTCAGCAAGAGTCTTTTAATTGGAAAAATTGGGATTTCTCAAAACATGGAAGGGTGGAATTGGGTCATCAAGTGTACACTCACTTTTTTTGTTTCATTTTATGAAAAAATCTCCTGCTTCAGCTGTTCCTCCTTTTTTCAAAGTCTTTTTATTGTAGTGGTTTTCCATGCCTGCTGAGTCTTCTGGAGATTGCCACCTCTGCAGACACAGAAGCTGATGGTAGGGCACTTTATTTTTTCTCACACTGAAAGATGGTCAATAATGCTATAGACTAAATGTGTGGGAAAGCTTTGACTTTTCTTAGGTTGGAAAGGATGAGAAAAAGAAGTTACCATTCATTGTGGAAAGAGACACAACTGCGTCTTTGGAGGTAACAGGCACTGCAAGTCAGGCAGGGAAAACCCACAATGAAAGGCATTTGTTGAGCAGCAGGAGTAATTTAATTTTATTTTCCTGATCAAACATGGCAGCATTTACTTATGGGTTAGCTCTTTCCCTCACCGAAAGGACAGGAAATAGAACCATGTAATTGGTATATTCCCTATCAGGCAGTATTTTCTCCTGTTCTTTTGGAAAAAGTATGCTTAAAGAGGCCTAGAATTTTCTTTTATGCTCACCAGGCCAATATTTGTGTAGGGGCCAGCCAAGCTTCAGCCTTTAATCCCTAAAGACCCAGTAAACCACATAGATTTACAATTTTCCTCCCGGGTGCCCCCTTTATTGAATCGGGTTCTGACCTAACTCTTGCCTTGAGGAGATGACAGCAGCCCACTGGATACATGAGACCAATCCAAAGCTAACCCGGTTTTCCCTGAAGATCCAGTAAACAGCACTTACATAAGGTGACTACCTGGGTATACCTCTTTTATGTAAAGCAACATGTCTGGGGTCTGCTTTAAACCTTTTACCACAGGTGATATTGGCTAGCATATGGGGAGTGTAAGGAATTCTGTAGTTTAAACACCTTAGGCTGTCAGTTGTTAAAATCCCTATTTGCCGCTGAAATACACGCCTGCAAAAGTTGATTGGTCTCCATGGCTGTTCAGTATGTCTTCCAACCCCAAGTAAGTACATTAATAATTTAGATTAAAGAACAGTATAAGTACCCTGGTTTCTGTTCTTTCAGTTCCTCACCGTTGCTTACGTTGGGCTTCCTTCTAAAAAATAGGTCACATTTAGGAGGCTTATGGTGAGTATTTAGGTGAGTTTATATGTCCAATGATGCATTTTATAAAAGAGTGCTGCTAATGGATATCCTGGTTGTATAAAGTCTGCCAGAAGAAGAGGCCAATACCCACGATAAGAGAAAGCTTCCGTGGGGGACTGATTGAAGTATACACTTGTATATAACAAGTGTTTAAAAGCCCAAGTCCATGCAGACACTTCATATCAAGGCATGTTGCATTGACTTATGTTATCTGCACATTTCAACACATAAGCAGGCTTCTTTCAGAAAGTAGAAGTTAATTTTATTGTTTGGATCTTCTTGCTTATCTGAATCAACACATGATACCAAGATAGCGTCTCTGTATGAGCAGGTGTGAAGATACAGCCTATTATATGTGACTGATATTATCTATGTATATGGACACTGTGTAAACCACAACATTAGAATGTGTCCAGTATATGCTCTATGCATGAGTTATTGTGAGGACACAGCATCAGCATGTGTATCCACTACATGCTCTATGTATTAATTAGTGTGAAAACATAGCCACATCTGCTATATACTCGCTAAGCTGAAAGTAGGGGCATGTCTACTAAACAGTGTTTGGCAATCCCTTTAATGTATGTAAGGGATGGCATGATCTTGGTTCTTAAGGGGATAAGGATTATCATATTCCTAGGACTCCCCTTTTGTAAGCTGATCAAGAGGAACATGATAATTTATTTTCTACAATAAATTTTACTCTCCTTGGCTCATATTCTCCCTTAATATTGATGCTGGGGTATTGCAAGTGTCTTAATTGCGAGGAGAATATATCTTCAGTTACCAGACTGCTCTACCAGGTTAAATCTTTCATGCAATATTTCACTTGATACCAGCACAATAAGGGAAATCCATGAACACGAAGTCCTACTCCTTCCAGCATGTTCTGATGTTCAAGGGGATCCTTCTGGTCATCATGCTATCTGAACTTCCCAGTCAATATGTGGATTTAAGCTGTTGATTCATCCTGTATAATATAACATTGAAGCTTATTTGTGACAAGCATTTGGCTGACATTGTTTACGCTGCCTTTGTACCTAGATCCATACAAGTGATGTTCATTCCTGACAATCAATAGATGTAATATTTGTGATGTAATATTTATGAATTATATGTGTGAGCTGCAAAAGGATCTAAAAATCACAATCTGCTGTAAGTCCTTCATCACTAGGCAAAGCGAAGGTTAGCTTAGATATGTGGTTGTTTTGTTCTAATATTGAATATATGGGGAAGAAAAAGGATCTCTCTGCTGCCGAAAAGAGTGAAACACTTCAATGCCTTGGATGAGGTATGAAAACATTAGATATTTCATGAAAACTTAAGCGTAATCATCGCACTATTAAGAGATTTGTGGCTGATTCAGAGCACAGATGGGTTTGTGCAGATAAAGGCACATTGAGGAAGATTTCTGGCAGATCCATGCATTGGATCAAGAGAGCAGCTGCTAAAATACCATTACATAGCAGCAAACAGATATTTGAAGCTGCTGGTGCCTCTGGAGTCCCACGGACATCAAGGTGTAGAGTCCCCCAGAGTCTTACAACTGTGCATAAACCTTCTATTCGGCCACCACTAACCAATGCTCACAAGCAGAAACGGCTGCATTGGGCAGAAAAATACATGAAGACTAATTTTCAAACAGTCCTGTTCACTAATGAGTGCCGTGTAACCATGGATGGTCCAGATGGATGGAGTAGTGCATGGTTGGTGGACGGCCACCCTTTTCCAACAAGGCTGCAACATCAGCAGGGCGGTGGTGGAGTAATGTTTTGGGCTGGAATCATGGGAAGAGAGCTGGTCGGCCCCTTTAGGGTCCCCAAAGGTGTAAAGATGACCTCTGCAAAGTATGTGGAGTTTCTGACTGACCACTTTCTTCCCTGGTACAGAGGGAAGAACTATGCTTTCCGTAATAAAATCATCTTCATGCATGACAATGCACCATCTCATGCTGCAAAGAATACCTCTGCATCAATGGCTGCTATGGGGATAAAAGGAGAGAAAGTCATGGCGTGGCCTCCATCCTCCCCTGACCTCAATTCTATTGAGAACCTTTGGAGCATCCTCAAGCAAAAGATCTATGAATGTGGAAGGCAGTTTACATTCAAACAGCAGCTCTGAGAGGCTATTCTGACATCTTTCAAACAAATTCAAGCAGAAACTGTCCAAAATCTTGCAAAATTGGTTAGTGCTTAGTGCACCAAAATTGATTATTGCTTGTTGGATTTACTTATGTAATGTTATTGTATTTGACATTAAGAAACACTGCACAGTTCTTGCACACTTAAACAGTATTCAAAAAAATGTAAATACAAATTTCTTTCTCCAAACAGTTAACAAAAAATACTTTTTGACAACTGTATATAGTTTAGCTAGTTTTGCACAAGGATTAGTGACAAAATATAGAAAGCCAACAGATATGCGGGATACGGCTGAGTAAATCTAGAGAGGAACAAAAAAATATATATAGTGTAATACAGTAAGCACATGCAATAATGCGCTGTTTATGAATGCAATCACAATATTGCATGGAATAAAGTGCTCACAAGGTGCCTCCCCCGATGTAGTGGGGGGCTGGTAGTCCACTCTCTACCGCGAGATGGTCGGTTATATTTATATTTAGACTCAAGCTAGGATCAATGACAAAATGCTGGCCAATCTTCTATCTCACACCCAAGTTATTTCAAGTGATCCTGGCAGCAACAAGATAATTTGATACAGCCTATAGCTAAATCTAGTCTAACACTAGAAACAATGACCCAGACTTTGAATCCTCTTTAACACAGCAAGGGTAAACTCAAAGGATCACTGCAGGTCTCTCTCCCTCACCAGTATCTAAAAGAATCCTGCTAGAAAGTTAAATTGTTTAATGGTTAATACCAAAAAGGCATATCAGACAAAAGGTCCCTCCAAAAAAAAAACAATATAGAAAACTTATTTTACTGGAAAAAGAATGCAAAAACAGATTAAAAAGCCAACAGACTAAAGAGCTATATAGGAAGTAGTAACAAGAAAGAGACTATTGCTTAGAGATACTCCTGCAAAAAAGTTTGATGCAGGGAATTAGTACACTAACCATTACTGACTCCCTGGAAATATGCACATCCCTCTTTTGCAAGCCCACATCAACTAACACCATGTTAAGATGGAAAAGCTATCAATCCTACCCATGAAAGAGGGGCATTCTAGTGGGTCAGTATTTGAGGCTGAGACGGAACTGTACATCCACTGAAGATTTTAAATCAAAGGCAGGGGAACTGTGAAGGAGGTTAAGAGAGAGAGGGTATCCCAATAGGTGCCTCAAATGAGCTTACCAGAAGGCCCTGGCAACAACAGATGTTTGTTTTGGAGGACTTGGGGATGAGCGTGCTCCAAATTCTATTTGATGTGTGGCCAATTATGAGTTGGATTTAGGCCACTATTGACTTAGAACCCACATCTCACTGAAGTCATCTCTCCAGTTGTATCATTAACAGCCAGGAGAGGGATGAATCTCAAAGATCTTCTTGTACCTTGTCACCTATAAGTTCAGAAAAAAAAACCATATTGGTTGTCAGTAACAGGCAGCTGTCAGTGTGGGCAATGTGTTGCCTGTAGATTTATGTAAAAAGGTAATCTCAGACACCACAGGCTCGATAAAGTTTAAGGTGAAACACTATTTCAATTTGTTGTAATGATTTCATGTATAGAATGGCACTTGTAACTTATAAAGAAGAAAAAAATCACAAGTAGTGCTGCTACCACCAATGTGTAAGTTTCTCAACTTCTTAACACAAACAAATAGCAAAAGGTATATATTTAAGTGTGTTATATACAGAGATAAACCCCAGTTATAAAGGTGAAGTGATAAAGAAATGTGGTTCACTCACATGGTTCTGAGCCTCATTGGGACAGGTTTAGTTCAATATAGCAGGTGTGTATTATGGTTCAAAACCCCCCAAGATGTCTTTTCCTTGCGTTCCCTTTAATGACAAGGTGAAATACCAGGATATTTATAAAATGAGGTGTGAGACAGATAAATAAGAAACTGCTCACCTGATTAAAAGCCTATGGACTTGGCTCTAAGTATACCAGCTTTAGTGTCACTTGGGGACACAAACCCTTCTTTAATTGCTGGATCAGCTGGAACTAGAGCCCACATAAGAAGTGGATTGGTATTAAAAAAATTATTTATTAGAATTAAACACTTACAATATGATAAAATAATAAAGTGATAACAATAGTATAAAAAATCTCCTAGTGCCGGCTCCAGAGACGCGTTTCGCCGTGTCAGCTTTGTCAATCAGTGTGCAGTTCTAGTGTTCCAGCGTTCCTTTTTAAATCCATATGAAGAGCTGCTATTGGATAATTGTTCTGTGTTTCTAGCCAACCACTCGATTCCGAAGTGATGCAATCAATTCTGTTTGCGTCCATCAGAAATGACCTTGCTAAACTTTGTGCTGCATCTATTTCCAATAATTAGGACGCCATATGTTCTTTCAAAGGATATAGTTCTTGGAATAAGAAAACTAATACATTTTTCAAAATATTAAATTATGTACATTATGTGCTTGCATGTGGATAATATATAGTTTCCAAGTACATCCAATACAAATGTACAGTTGCTATGAATTACAGTATACTATATATGTTGCAAACTTTCATAGTGAGATATTTTCAATATGTATATATCACAAAGTGCAAATAGCAGTGTATTAAAGACATAACAGACCTTCATATAAATGGTACACCATATAAACTGCATATATTGAAAAATGCAGTACATCATAGTGCAAATAAGAATCATATATGGAATTCTGGTTTTAGATGTGGTAAATGGGGGATTTTTATAAGGCAATTTTACACACAGGGGTTGTATTAAATAAAGAGAGGGATATATTAAGAATGGAAATAATACAAAAGAATGATAATTAAAATGTAAATATATATATATATATATATATATATATATATATATATATATTTACATTTTATTAAATTACCATTTTGTTAAATATATAAATATGTCCTAAATTAAAAGTAGCAGTTCGTTATAAGTTTAAATAGACCTTGTGGCCTTCTGTCCTTTCCTCAACTCTTCTAGCTCCAGTCACTCACATTCCAGTTCTTTACATATCACCGTTTTTCATGTAGCAATGCTCACAAGGACCAATGAGATATTTAACCAAAGACATCTACAAACAATAAATAAAATAAATCAAGCAATTCTAGGTATCTCATGCAGTAGCTCCCACAAGAAGCTAAACATAACAATTTTCTTTTCATTTTAGATGATTACATTTGTAAATATAGGGTATTCAAATACACAATAGCATAGTGATACCAGTTGAAAAAGTCCATCAAGGTCATTTTTAATCTATGGTGTCTGCCGTTAATTCAAATGAAGAAAAAAATAAGTGATTTCCAGTTGTACCACACGAAGGGAAATTTTAAATTTTATTGTAAAATGGCAGACTTCTCTTTGACCACCAAGCTCTTTGAATATTGTTTTTCTAAAAAAAAAACAAAAAAAATCCAGATCTTTAAAAAAAAAAAAACTCTGTAGAAGGTGATAAATTAACCTTTTTAAAGCAGAGAATTCTACTCCTTTGTTGTTCTTACTCTTAAGACCTGTTAACAGCTGTAAAAAAATAATCTTCTTCTAGTCTTAAAGGATGGCCTCTTGCCCTTTGCACATCCATCCTCATAATGAACAGGTTACTAGGGAACGGTTTGTACTGGCCCTGTATCTATTTGTTAAGAGCTATCATATCCAATCTGAGATTATTTTTGTAAAGTAAACAAAGTTTTCTATTCCTTCTTCGTAGCTTGAATTTCTTCCCCTTACAATTTTTTTAGGTTGTTTCTGCATTCTTTTTAGTTCTGCATTATGTCTCATTATAACAGATGCCAAAATTGCACAGCTTTTTCAAAGCAGGGTTTTACAAATGGTTTATAAAGAGGTTAGACTACATTTTAATCACATGCATTAATACTCATTGCTAGTGATGTCCCGAACGGTTCGCCGAACGGTTCGCCATGGACGGCGAACATATGACCATGTACCTCACAGTCAGCAGACACATTCCAGCCAATCAGCAGCAGACCCTCCCTCCTAGACCCTCCCACCTCCTGGACAGCATCCATTTTGAAGCTGCATTCTTAGTGAGCTGTCCAGGAGGTTGGAGGGTCTGGGAATGAGGGTCTGCTGCTGATTGGCTGGAATGTGTATGCTGACTGTGAGGTACAGGGTCATATGTTCGCTGTCCGTGGCGAACCGTTCGGGACATCACTACTCATTGCATGTCAATCATTTATTGTCCTTTTGCAACATTTTGACATTGCACCTTGTTGTCTAACCTCATTCTCATTTAGTGTTATGTTTAACTGACTACCTTTAAGGGTATACGTTGTTTGTGGATTCTTCATTCCATTGGGCAGTACTTATTTATTATATCAATGTAGTTTGCCTGTTAAGGTCCCTAGTTTATGCAAATCATTCTATAGGGAAATAACATCTTAATGAAACTGTATTATACCTACAGGGTAACTCACTAAAATCCTAAATTGGACTGCAAAATCATGATCCTGGAGTTATCAATTCAGGTTCCGAACAGGCGCTATATTATCCAATTCCAGCCATATTGAACACTGCAGGGCAGCTAAACTCAAGACTGAATGCTTCAAGTCTGGGCCTGGATTTAAAAAAAAATTGTAAGTAAATCACATCTTTTGCAATAACATAATCTATACTTCTCACTTCTTCAAATAATACAGTTATAATAGTCTTACATGATGCTTTGTAAAACCATGTTGAAACCTAATAATGAAAATGTTTTCTAAAATGTATTCTTAACTACTTCAGATCTAAATTCCTATACTAATATTGTGATCCCTCTTTAGATATAGACATAATTTCTTTTCTCCAATCCTGTAATACAATTTCAGAAAGAAAATAATCCTTGAAATAGTGGTTTACATTTACTACATTTACACTATTGATTGTTTTAGTATTTACCATATGTAATCTATTCACATTAGCAATAAGGCTTTTATAATTATAATATATATATATATATATATATATATATAGATAGTTAAAACATTGATAAACACAAATACACACACCAATCAAGCCATTAGACTTGCTTTTCCCACAGAAATCTCACATTAAGAGTGCTCTCACTACTGCAAGGGATTATGGGTAGGTATATGCAAATGAGCTCAACAACGAACCACATTTTGCCTCATAATTACACGTTACACATGGATTCCTCGGAGTATGTGTGTGCTGTATACTACTGCTTTGAAACACAACTCAGGAAGAGGAGCAAAGCTGGTGATATCCAAGTCAAACATTTAGTCATTAAATCACTTAAGAGGTGGTACAATACGGTAAATGGAGATATTAATCACTGCATACACAAATAGCTAATTAACACAATAAAATAACAAGTGCCTCTTTTTTCCATTATTTTTTTATACATTTTATCAACTAATTGTTATGTTTTAATAAAGGAAATTCTTAGTGCTGGTGTTTGAAATCGCTACGTTGCCCAATTTCTTTATCATTGACCAGTGAGGGAACAATAAGGTTGCTCTCTTTTCACTTTGATGTATCAAAGCTGTAATGTACTATTTAAGTAAGCTATTTGAAAATAAAACAGTAATAGTGTGATGGAAAAAAATGAATACTGTTTTCCAGAACATTAAGCAACTCTTGGTTCGATCATTTAATGCAATTCAAAAGTGGGTTTACTAGCAGAGCAGGATAGACAGTTTATTACTTTCAGCAACTATGAAGCATAGATAGAAAGTATTCTTATGGGTTTAAACTTTTTAAGAGAAAGTTCAATTGACTAATGCATATAGCTGAATTGCAATTCTGATTGTACATGTTCACAGCCTCTATATTAGAACTCCTTTAACAGACTTTCACATTCTCCCCTCTTCACACCCTTCCCATTTTCTGTGAAAAGCTATTTGCTTCTTCTTAAAAACATGTGGTTTCTTGTTACTCTTGATATATGGGTTCTGTGTGTGAAGAAGAACCCATTTGGGATTCATATCCTCTTTCCACAAATGTTTGAGCACAGCTTTGATTAATTAATAATGCATTTTAACAAAGAAGAATCTATTTCTATTCAAACTACAGAACAGAAAAACCACGGAAAGAAGCAGACTTCCACAGCTCTTAAGTAGTTCCCTATGGATAAAGTAATGCTTACACAATCAATTCTTGTGTTTGGGGTGCGGTACATTGTTTTTAACTGGCAGAAAACAAATTCTACATCTGTAGCTACTTGTTAGAATTGCATTGGCAAATTAAGCTAATTTAGACTAAATATGAAGATAAAACTGTCACAGTTTTTACTATTATTTCAAATACAAGTCAGTGTCACAAAAACCAGAAGGCGACATAGTTCTTAGACATAGAATGCAATTAAGGTGCAATTAAAAAACGTTTGAAAATACTAAATCATATCTTTTGAAGACTCTTTGGAGAAAACCACCTTTTATTTGCTGGTTTAATTATACTATTTTAAATTATTTTTAAAATTTTTTTTTTTTTAAAATGACTCAATCTAAAATGAATGAATGCATGTATGATGACTTATGTGTGTATACTTCCACAATTCATATATGTATACGTGAATACTTATTTTCAGTACCTTTCCTGGCTTATCTGGCTCTAGAGAGTATGCATATCCCAAACATTGGCATCCCAAAAGCCACCAGTGATGGTGTTCTGTACACAGGGGTAGACCTATCAGAAAAGGGTTGTGTTTCTACAAATTGTGTAAAATATATCTAAATAAACCTATCCTTTTTTTAAGGTAATACTTTATCATGATGCCATATGTAAACACTTAACTATTCATTTAGTATGCAATTTGATAATATAATATTAATTTCATGATTGGGAGATTATTGAAATGCAACTTGTACTACTGAAGGCAATTACCCTAAAGCAGAAACAGCTAATTGTACAGATTTGGATGGTGCCTCATATGCATGGTATTTTATATAAGCTTTTTAGATTTATATTTTTGTGTAACTTTTTTAAATCAAAGTATTAAAATATCAAAAATATATCCTATGCAAACTATGTATTAGTACTGTATATAAAAATTGCAAAATATTAAAATATTTACCAAAATATTGAAAGAGTCTAAAATTTTATACAAACATTAAATTAATTGAAAAGGTTATACAAAAATATTAAATCAAGGCCTGCATTTTCCAGTTATAGATTTTGTAAAACAAGGTGCATACAGTGAGAGAAAAACGTTTGCCCACTGACAAAGTGACGATCCGTCTATAATTTTTTTTTATTTAATATTTTTGCTGTGCAGAGATAAACATACAATTGTGTCTTTCCACAACAGCAGTAGACACAAATGGTATAGTACAGAGCTGACATATTAAGTGGCATTTAGTGTCGTCATGCACATTTTTAGGGTTATAACATTGCATATTGAACCATGCATAGAAGACAAAACAGGCTTTTCTGGTTATGACTAGTGGTGCATACTGATGAGTAACGGGTTTGTTAGGGTTAGTAAGAGTTCCTGGCATGGTCTGGTTGGGCAGTAAAGAATTTTAACCTCGGTTTGAGGACGTGGCTATGCTATGCTGGTCTACCTTACAGGTACACAAATTATCGATTACAAGGTGAGTGCAGTTCGTATTCAGGTGTCGGTGACCAGTGTCTCTGGGTGAGTGCTTCTTAGCTGATCGGCCAGATATGGCTTTGTTCCAGGGTCTGGTACCTCCCCAGCCCCAGGTCTGGGTGAGAGCCGGCATCTTTGCTCCACCGACTCTGGTACGTCCAGTGTCCGAGCCTGTCACTGTTGTAGGGTGCGGCTCGTCTTCCGTCCTTGTGGGCGATGCAGGGCTTGCAAGCCCCTTGTGGCTCTTGGCCTGGGAGGGCAGACATTGGGTGCTTACTTGAAAAAAAGGTATAAACAATATACCAGCAAGTGGAGCGCTATATTGAATATATATATAAATAATGAGGGGGTATACTCACCCCTCCAACATAGTGATACAATGTGTCCAAATGTACATACAAAGTAAAACAACAAAAAGAGAGAATATAGTGCAGATGGTTTACAAAAAATAAAAAATAAAAAATGAATAATGGTAGCAATTGGTTGAAACCACTCACGTGGGTTGGAGCCTATAAGCTATTGGCTCCGTAAGTGACTCCTTCTTGCTCTTGAGGCAGCAACACACCCCTTTATCCCAAACGATATTCTCCCGAAGATATGGAACAAACAGAGAGAGAGAGCCTCATAGGTGGTATTGTACAGATGGTGTATACAATATAGTGAGATAGTAGTAGATATGCTCACCTTAGACAGAGCCTTGAATTCCTGGCTCTGAGGTTTGTTGGCAATGTGCTAATTTATTGGGATAGCATTCCCCACATGGTGTTCCTGGAGGCTAGAAAGGACTATATGGACTAATATATAAAAAAATAACAATTTATTGTAGAGATAAAAAAATAATAATAAAAACAATATTTAAACTTCTCAAAAGCACATAAGCTAAATGATGGAAAGTCCAAGTATAAAAGTCCAAACTCCAGCTAAACGCGTTTCACTCTTGTATGAGCTTCCTCAGTAGCTGTGAAGTAGCCTCAGGAATCTTCCACTTTATAAGTGCTCTAAAGTTGATTCGGATCCTCCCTTTGAGGTCACAGGATGTGTGATTATCCAATCATAAGGTCAGAGTCTCTTTCAAATTTCTTATATTGATCACCTGTAGTAAAAAAGCTTACATTGGCTAAATTGCCTGTCAATCAATCAAAAAGCTTGATTATTATTGGTGGTTGGATGGTGCTGTATTTTTCAAATTTCCTATATTGATCACCTGTGGTAAAAAAGCTTGTATTGGCTGAATTGCCTGTCAATAAATTAAAAAACTTATTCTATTGGTGGTTGGATAGGGCTGTCTTTCTCAAATTTTTTTTATACTGATCACCTGTGGTAAAAAGGCTTTCATTGGCTGAATTGCCTGTCAATCAATTAAAAAACTTGATTAGAACAAATTCTATTGGTGATTGGATGGGGCTGTCATGTATAGCACCCATTCAGGGCAGTGGTTGGCGGAAGTGACATCACTTCCGCCCTCCAACATCTTCCCAAATGTCATTGTTAATAAAAAAAAAAACAAAAAAAAAAAAATTGGGTGCTTACTTGGTTTCTCATTTGATGCCTCCCCCCAGTAGGCCCATGCGCCTCCGGTCGTCCGCCATGTTTTGCCCAGTTGCGATGCGTCGCTGGAGCTTGAGCCAGAATTGGGCAAATATCTGGTTGAGCCATGTCAGGGCTTTGGCTATGTAGTCACGGGAATCACCATGGTATGCACTTGCAGCGCGTGTGTCGCAATGGTGGGCGTCGCCATTTTGGGATCCCGGAGCCAGTCACCACAGTGTTCTCGCTTGGTGAGTGTCTATAGGTGTGCTTGGTCGGATCCGAGGGGACCGGGATATCCCCCACCGGTCCAGAGGGGGGGTAGGGGTGTCATTGAACCCAGTCCAGAGGCCCAGCGTGGGAAGGTCGGCCGCTTCTCTCCCGCTCCGCTCCCGGTAGGCCGTAACAGGACTCCCCGGTGTTTCAGGTAGTAAATTCACAGATTGTTTGCCCAGAGGTCCCCTGCCCTCAGGAGCACCTAGATTGGGTTGTGGTAGTTGTTAGAATAGGTTTAATACCCTATTATCTTAGATTGGTGCAGGAGCTCTAGTTTTGCACGTCTGGCACCCTTGAATGTCAAGCCCCGCCCCCCATCAATCTATAATTTTAATGGAAGGTGTATTTTAACAGTGAGAGACAGAATAACAAAAAAGAAAATCCAGAAAAACACACGTCAAAAAAGTTATAAATTGTTTTACATGTCAATGAGTGAAATAAGTATTTGATCTCCTATCAATCAGCAAGATTTCTGTCTCCCAGTTGTCTTTTATACAGGTAACGAGCTGAGATTTGGAGAACTCTCTTAAAGGGAGTGCTCCTAATCTCAGCCCGTTACCTATATAAAAAAAAAACAAAAAAAAAACACTTGTCCACAGAAGCAATCAATCAGATTTCAAACTCTCCACCATGGCCAAGACCAAAGAGCTGTCCACGGAGGTCAGGGACAAGATTGTAGACCTACACAAGGCTGAAATGGGCTACAAGACCATTGCCAAGCAGCTTGGTGAAAAGGTGACAACAGTTGGTGCGATTAATTTTTGCAAATGGAAGAAACACAAAATATCTGTCAGTCTCCCTCGGTCTGGTGCTCCATGCAAGATCTCACCTTGTGGAGTTTCAATGAACATGAGAATGGTGAGGAAGCAGCCCAGAACTACACGGGAGGATCTTGATAATTGTTTGGAGGAGGAAGAATGCTGCCTATGACCCCAAGAACACCATCCCCACCATCAAACACAGAGGTGGAAACATTATGCTTTGGGGGTGTTTTTCTGCTAAGGGGTCAGGACAACTGCACAGCATCACAGGGATGGTGGACGGGGTCATGTACCATCAAATCATTGGTGAGAATTTCACTCCCTCAGCTAGTTGTGGATGGGTATTCCAGCATGACAAAAAACACATCCAAGGCAACAAAGGAGTGGCTCAAGAAGAAGCACATTAAGTTCCTGGAGTGACTTAACCAGTCTCCAGAACTTAATTCCATAAAACATCTGTGGATGGAGCTGAAGTTTGGAGTTGTCAAACATCAGCCTTGAAACCTTAATGAGTCAGAGAGGATCTGCAAAGAGGAGTGGGACAAAATCCCTCCTGTGTTGTGTGCAAACCTGGCGGCCAACTAAAAGAAGTGTCTGACCTCTGTGATTGCCAACAAGGGTTTTGCCACCAAGTACTAAGTCGAAGGGGTCAAATACTTATTTCACTCATTGACTTGCAAATCAATTTATAACTTTTGACATGCACATTTCTGGCTATTTTTTTTTCTGCTGCTTTCTGTTAAAATACACCTACCATTAAAATTATAGACTGATAATTTCTTTGTCAGTGGGCAAATGTTCAAAATCAGCAGTTGAGATGTTTCTAAATGTCTACAAAGCCTGAGATGGTATTATTTTTCATGTATATATGCCTACCTGGTTCTTGGATCTTTTTTATTACATGATATTTATAGGTCAATGTTAGCTCAACTGTTAAGATAGTGTAGTGGTTAATGATAAGAATAGGTGTGATGTAGGGGTTAATGTTTGTGCAGTGTTGTGTAGAAACTGTAAAGGAGTTAGATATAGAACTGTTGTAAGGGCAGCACTAGGACAATGATGTTGGACATATGTTACATAAAGTAATAAATTACTAAATTAAAATTGTTCTTGCTCCAGATCCATAGTATACATGCCATGTCTTGTAATTGCTATGATGTTTACATATTGCACAAGGGAAAAATATAAATAGCTTCAACTATGTTATAGTTGGTTGAAATATTTGCCAACCAGTTCGGACTTCTGAAAAAAGACAGATATACATAGTGTATATCTTTACGTTGATTACTATTCTACCAATTAAATTATAGATGGGTTTGAAAAATGCATACTGCATACCTATGTCTTAAGCAATGTAGCTTAGCAGTTGGCTTTTCAGTAGCATGTCTTATTAAAGTCCCCATGTGGCATATATTCATACTGATTACACTTGAAAAACATTGTACATTTGATTTTGTTTAATCCCATGCTATTCATCTTCTTCAAAAAGAGCAACGTGGCTCTTCTCATATTTATATGTTGCCCTTGCACAAATTGGATTTAGACATATCCTGTCTGTTCGGTACCCTTTGTGCACTAAATGTGCAGCAATGTGGAATATATTATTTATATTTTTTTGCCTTCTTTTGAATCAACAGCAAAAAACAAATGTGAAGAAGGCTGAACTTGATGGACACGTGTCTTTTCAGCTATGTAACTATGTTACTATATAACTATATATTATAGCCTTATAAATATGTGGTGAAGATATTTTAGTGATAATGAAGCAATTTCATAATAAATTATTTTTAAGCACACTGCCAAGTACATTGTACATTGTTCATGGTATTTAAATACAATGCTGTAAAATGATATAAAGAAGGAACCTTGCCTATTTATACACTACTACTAAAGTGAGAATGCAAAGTTAATTTACAGTAAATTTCATATTTAAGTTCAAAATATGTGAACCAGAAAATTTCTCTAAATCAGCTATGTTTTCAGCTCAGACACATTGGCCTTAAATTTGAAATTCAATAAAAACTTTCTTAGAGAGCAAGTAGTAATATAGAAATAAACAATGATATATAATACAGAGAGAGAACAATAAAATAATAATAATAAATATATATATATATATATATATATATATATATATATATATATATATATATATATATTAATTAAAGAACAGTCCAAAAAGAGTCCAGTAAAACCTTGGGATGAGAGGACAATCAAAGGTCTATCTGAGGTAGAGACGTCTATGGAGTAGTGGGATCAAGGGGTTCGTGGGATCCTTATGAAAAAGAAAAGAAAATCTAATAGTGCAATAAAACCCAAATAGGTAGCAGCCAAAAAAAAAGGTCTATATATGGTCCTACTAACGTTTTTGAGAGCTATAAACTAGCTCTAGTGGTATAATGCCCACTTATAGGATACGTGAGGGAGTGTTGTAAATATGTATAGCACGGATGACAAATAAGTAACGTATTACCGGTCCTTAGAATGGCCGGATTTAACGTACATAGAATAGTCAAAAATACTAGCCGAGGTCAGGGAACACAGAAAGGGACGCAGCGATGAGGAAAGCCAGGAGTCAGGATACCAGAATATAGAGAAGTCAATAAACAAAGCCAAAGTCAAAAACCAGGTAGAAAACTAATAACAGGAACACGCTCTTGGACAACCACAAGGGAAACCACGACAGGGCACTGAGCAGGATGAGAACTGGGCCTAAATACCCTCCTTTAGTTCTGATAGGCTGTAACCGGCCTTTGACCCCAAAGTCAGTTACCAGGTTTCATTTTCATAATTGCTGCTCAGCATTAACCCTTCTGTGGATTAGGTTGCTGCTCTGCACAAGTTTTCCTGTGTGGACAGTAAATGTCATTAACCACATTTCTATAAGCGGATGAATACGTGACACATATGTAACATAAAAAACAACAGTAGTGCTCACTGTGATAAAACCAAAGCATCCTTGGTGGGGATTATACCACTTACGACATATCATTGAGCAGTGTGTCTGCCCAATTAAATGTGAGTAACCATTTGGTATTTTTATACACTCTCCTGGTTTTATCACTATTGTTTTTTATGTTACATATGGTCCCCATCTGATGAGATATCTACTTGCAACACTCCCTCACGTATCCCATAAGTGGGGATAATACCACTGTATGCTGTTTATACTAGAGCTAGTTTTATGCTCTCAAACATGTGAGTAGGACCATATAGACCTTTTTTATTGGCTTCTACCGATTTGTTTTTTTCTTTTGCACTATTAGATTTTCTTTTCTCTTTCATACGGATCCCACGAATCCCTTGATACCACTACTCCATAGACGTCTCTACCTCAGATAGAACTGTGATTGTTCTCTCATGTCTTCTCAATAGTAATGATTCTCCTAATATAGTAGCACCATTTACTACTTTGAAACCGAAAAGTAAGTTTACCCCGTATATCCATGAATTCAAATATATTGATCTTTTTGTGGAACTCACCTGTAAGGAAATTGAAAGCATGGGCGGAGACACAGATCCACCTAATGAGTACAACAATCTGAACCAATTAGAGAGAAAGCATTAGACACCCTCAGACGAAATGATTCGATCATTATTAAACCCTCAGATAAAGGGGGAAATACAGTGATCATGAACAAGAATGATTATATCCAAATGGTACAGAGAATCTTGGATGATAAGAGCACATACGTACCCCTAGACTCTGACCCAACATCTAGATTTCTCAGGGAACTAAAAAATATCTTGGATGATGCACTTCAATCTAATCTCATAACTAATGAGGAGTATAGATTTCTATTTAATAAAAAACCTACAATAGCAACATTCTATGCATTACCTAAGATTCATAAACAGCAGGCAATTGTATCAGGAAGACCAATCGTATCAGGCAACAATAATCTTACGCAGAACTGCAGTATATATGTGGAATATATCCTTAGGGATATCGTTAAGACCCTCACTTCATATTTGAGAGATACCAAGCAGACTTTAAATATACTGCAAGATACGACTATACCAACCAATGCCAAGCTGTGTAGCCTAGATGTGGAGAGCTTTTACAGCTCAATCCCTCATGAAGTTGGTTTGAAACATGTAAAAAGCTTTCTCTAAATGAGGGATCCAACATTAAAGGAACATAGTGACTTCGTCCTAAAGCTTTTGCATTTCATACTTACACACAATTATTTCCTGTTTGGAGGTAAATATTACCACCAAGTGAAGGGCACCGCTATGGGGACGATGTGTGCCCCATCCTACGCTAACCTTCACTTAGGCTGGTGGGAAAGAAATGTTGTATTTAGTCCACAATTTACTAAATACGTAAAATATGTTAATCTTTGGAAACTCTACATTGACAGGTCCTGATGATCTGTTTAATAATTTTGTTGAGGATTTGAATGTTAATGCCATCAATCTTAGGTTTACATATGAGGTGGGTGGACATAAATTGAATTTTCTTGATATTACGTTGGAGACCACACAGAATAATATATCCACCACACTCTATAAGAAACCCACATCAACTAATAATCTTCTGTATTGGGAGAGTTATCATTCCCCCTGCACTGAAGAGAGGGATCCCAACAGGCCAATACCTTCGACTAAGAAGGAATTGTTCCTCTCAGGATGATTTCAAAATAAAAGCCCAAAGTCTGAGATGTCATTTTAAATCTAAAGGCTATCCTAACAAATGCCTTTAAAAAGCATATCAAAGGGCACTCCTGACAAAAGGAATTGAACTGCTAACTGATAATCCTCCCCAGATTAAAAAACAGAATATTATTAGATGTATTGGGACATTTGACTTAGGTTGGAATAGAGTCAAAAAGTCAATGTAAAGATTTTGGCCACTACTCTACCAGGATATACATCTCAAAGAGGTCTTGACTCCTTATGTTTCTCTTACAGTGAGAAGGGGTCGAAACCTCAAGGATATCCTAGTACCCAGCCATCTCTCTGCATATAAAGCCACAAATACATGGCTAAAATCTCCTGCAGTGGGTACTTATCAATGTGGTCGCTGTAAAGCATGTAAATATATCAAGAAACAATCCAAAACTTTCTCTAATTCAATAAATTCAGAAACCTACACAACAAAGTCTTTTTTCAATTGCCAGACAGAAGGACTGGTTTATCTTATCACATGTAGCTGTAATTTAAAATACGTGGGCAAGACCTTCAGACCATTTAAAAACCGCATCTTAGAACACGTAAATTCTGTGAGTCCAACTAGACAAACAGACACGCCAATTTCGCGACATCTGAAAGTCCAACATGGTGGTTTGGCGCAGGCGTTAAGGTTCAATGGAATTGAAAAAATGAAAATGGGCCCAAGAAAAGGAGATCTAGATAAAAAAACTTCTACAATGAGAAAGTTATTGGATCTATAAATTGAAGATGTTATCTCCCCTTGGTCTAAATTAGGGATTTTCATATACTCCTTTTATTTCTGACTAGTCTACCATCATACCAAAAATTGCACGCTTGATTGTATATTTATGTAAATATGAAAATAAATTAAGTATATAGAGTATGTAGGATTTCTTTAGTTTTAGGTTTATTTATTATCTAGGGTCCCGTGTTAACCTATGTCCCCTGCTGGAGGTTGTCATAGCTCCATATTCTCACTTTCTGTATATTCATGACCTCTTTTATTAACATATATACCAATCTGGACTAATATTGGACCCCCTGTTTAAATAACATTATGAATTGTTGATTCATAAAAATTTCAAAAACGAAAGGGAGACCGTTTTCAAGCCCCACTCCACCCCATGACTAGGTGTTGAACAGTACGTTAATTCCAAGTTGAGAGTTATTAATGTTCATTTATTTAAATAATACAAACGCTACCTATTTAGAACATTAGGATTCATTTCTAGTATTTTAGTAATGTACTGTCACTTTAAATTGAAATGTGGATTGTGGAGTTTACACGCTTTTTAAGATTGGGGGCTTTTTCTTTTCTTTTTTTTTTCTTTTTTGGTATATAACGAAGGTGCATCACAAAGGCACCGAAACGTTTGTCTGGTTTAAGGGGGGATTTTCCCCCTCACTTTCTCACTCATAGGGCACTCTATCACAATGTGCAGGCAACCAACACTCTAAGTATGGTTCTGCACATTTAGCAAGTTTTTTTTCACTTTAGCTCTCTTTCTGTCTTATAAATATGTGGCATCCATCATTATAGACATACTTTGGATACATTTTATCTACTGGATTATTCTGTATTTATTGAACACACAGTGTTTAGCTACATTTATATCATTCCTTTTTTTGTTATCATTTACTGGATAATCTGCTTATTAAGTATCCAGTGTCCAAATATGTAGCAATTATGCATGGTACTTTTCACTACTTTTCCTTGCTAGTTGGGTATTTCTCCCACTAAGGGGATGTATATCTCGAAATCACGAATAAGTAGTGGAATATAATAATATGCTTATTTTATTTTGAGCTCCACTAGGTATAATGTCTCTTATTATTATCGTCATTTTTATTGATATAAGACTGCAGGCACAGATATTGACCTATTAAGGATTATATTAAAGTCTAAACCTGTGAACTTCAGTGCTTATTCCTAGAGACATCAGGAGGGCGGTTAGCCATTAGGCATTTATTTTTTTCTTCCGTCTGACTCTTTTGTTAGTATTTTTATAATTGAATTTTCCTATTGTATGTATTTCTATTTACTATTTTCTATAACATTTATTATAATTTATTATTCCAGCGGATACTCATATTTGTTATTTTGAGTATCTTATAGTAGTTTTTGATTAGAGGTTATGCCCCAAGACACCCCTGGAGTGTCTTATAAGGTGTGATCTTCTACAGGTTGAGTGGATTAATCTGTTTTTAGACAGCCATCACCTGTAGACGTCTTTTTTCTTCTTTCTAGTACAAAAAAGATGGTTTGCATCTTTCTCAAAAGGGAACAAATGTTCTCAATGAGCAGTTCAGATTTTTCAGACAGATTGAATTGACAAGCTCAGACATTTGACATCATAGTTATGAACAATGTTAGTGCAACCATCATGTGGACCTGTTTAACAGCATGTGCAGTAGCCATTAGGCCATACTTGTAATCTTACAGATTTTCGAAAATTCATGTCTTTCTGTTTTTTGTACCATAGTCAATGTTAATTTTGCCATATGAAGACCCCTATAGCTTGCTTCAGGGGCAGCAGTTGTGCCTTAGAGATGCGTATGGGAAACGTCTGAAACAGAAAGAAAATCCTAGGTAGTATATTCATCTTTACTGCATGGATTCATCCTATCCAGGAGATAGGTCTGTCTGACCACGTCTCCATTTCCTTTATCAGCTTTGTTATCATCGGTGTATAGTTTTGGTTATAGAGCTGTTCTGGTTTTGCCATAAGTCGGATCCCTAGGTATTTAAGGGATTGGTGTTCAATGCATATACTGTGTGAATTGCGTATAGAAACCATGTCGCCCCTTAGTATATTAATCGGAAGGGCACTGGACTTGGTCATGTTGGCTTTGTAGCCAGAGATTTTTCCATATTTCCGCAGGACTTCCTGAAGTGCCCTCAGGGAATTTGCGGGGTCAGTGAACGCCAAGAGCACATGATCCGCATAAGCCGACACCAGGAATTCTCTCCCTCCCACCTTAACGCCCTTTACATCTGGATGTTTCCTCAGGGCCTGAAACAGGGGCTCAAGTGAAAGCACAAATAGAGGGGAGAGGGGGCACCCCTGTCGGGTCCCGTTAAGCTGGAATGGGCAGAGCGGGGATTTTTTTCCTGCGCACGGACAATGCTATACATAGCCTTTATTAGGGTTATGGATTGTTCAGGGAAGCCTATATAGGACAGAAGTGTAAAGAGATAGGGCCATCGGACTCTATCGAAATCTTTTTCTGCATCGATTGAAAAAAGGAGCATTAGGGCGATCGTGGCTGCCTGCTTCCAGATAACATCGATATTTATGCGGGTGTTCTCGAACAATTGCCTACCCGGTATAAAGCCCACTTGGTCTGCATCTCCTAAGGCCGCAAGATATCGGTTAAGTCTGTCTGCTTGTATCTTTGCCAGGATTTTCATGTCATGGTTTATGAGGGATATGGTTTGATAGCACTCAGGGAGGAGAGGGTCTTTGTCTGGTTTTGGTAATAAAATTATGGTGGCCAAGGACATGTCTTGGTTAGATGTACCTCCCTCCCTAAAACCGTTAAACAGTGCCGTCAAGTGGGGAGTGAGTTCTTCTCTAAAAGTCTTATAGCAGGTCCCGTCAAACCCATGTGGCCCTGGGGCCCTATTCCCCTTCAGCTCATATATAGCCTGGTCAACCTCTTAAGGCGAGATTTCTGCAGCCAATCTACTGGATGCTTCCTGAGGTAGTTTGGGTAGTCCTAGATCAGATAAGAACCTGCATGTCAACTCTACGTCTTGCGCCGCTTGAGTCGTTGTGTTTGGGGAATAGTTATAAAGCATTTTATAGAAGTCAGTAAAGACTTCTGCAATATCTGGGGGCCTGGTTTTTATAGAGCCATCAGGGTGTCATATGGAGGTGATGTGGCCATGTCTCTGTCGCGGCTTGAGGACCCTTGCCAGGAGCGTGTCCATTTTATTGGCTTTTTCATAAAAGGTGCATTTTGACCAAGTCATTGATTTATCAGTGTCATCTAGAAGCAGGGAGCGGATGGTATTCTGCAATGCTTCTAAACGTCGTAGCGTCCAGGCTTGTTGCTACCTTGGTGTTGGTGTTCCAACCTCCTAAGGTCAGTCAATAGTCCATCCAGAGAACAAGATGAAGTGTATCTAATTCATGATGCAAAATATAAGCATCAACAAAATTCAATATAGCCAACAAATAGCCTACTATGAAGGCCAGATAAAGCCACTAAAAACAAAAATAATAAAAGTTTATTGAATGAAACAAATAGAGTTCGTCTGACGAGCTAGGTGTAGCGAAACGCGCGCGTCAGAGGATTGTGGTGTGCTGCACGTGTTGGATCTTTAGTGCAGCACACAGACTGGCGACCGCGCTGTTTATTTCCTATATTTTCATTCATTATACTCAATTTTTGCAGATCTTACCTTCTAGATTTATTCATTCATCGGATCTCTGGGGGGTTGGAGCTAGGTGCCCTCGAAGGCACGGGTCACATATTTATAGAGGGTATTACTTTGATATTTTTCTCTCTTATATTGTTAACAGCTTTCCATACACATTGTGTGTTATCAAACAGATATTTTGTAGCTCTTTCTTTTGTAACCCTATTTATATGTGTATCTCTCCCCTATCCTGTTCCTCCCAGGTATCTTTATGACTGCTTTACTGTCGGTTTAGTGTATACACGCTGTGATCTTTCTACATATATACTCTGCCTATCCAGCTTACTAGCAGAATCTCTTCGTGTAGATTATCGTTTTACTACTCTAAGACCTGCTAGTTTATCAGCTTCATACTGACCCAATTATCTTTTCCTTTGTTTGCTGTGATCTATGGAGATTTAAATCCACCAATATTATCTTTTTTAGTTATTCAGTACAGCCCATGATCACGGCTTTGATTTTTAAAGTGACAGACTTTATAATCGATTTACCTATCATTAGACAGATTTTTTGGTTCAGTATATTATTTATCACTATGGACAACTAACTACCCTCCATATTGATTTATACTCTGGACAAGACATATATGGCCCATCATTCTATTATGGAGATTTAAAGTGCCAGTTTTAATATACTTACCGATCCATTGGATTGGCATTCTGCCTCCTTAGTCTGATATACTACCAGCCACAACTGACAGGAATTGTTTTCATATTCTGATCTGCTATTATATAGAATTTTGTTTTATTCGTCCTAGACGATCTACATTTTTCTTGATAGATCTGTCTAGCGATTATTTTAGATTTATTTTTTTGGTGTTTATATGGTAGCACGTATTTGGGTCACATATTTGTTTCATTCAATAAACTTTTATTATTTTTGTTTTTAGTGGCTTTATCTGGCCTTCATAGTAGGCTATTTGTTGGCTATATTGAATTTTGTTGATGCTTATATTTTGCATCATGAATTAGATACACTTCATCTTGTTCTCTTTACTTTTTATCTGGGGTTACCCCCCACTTTCTTTGTGTATCTAACTTGGCTCAATCTATTCGCTGTTTTCCAATAGTCCATCCAGTTTTTGGATTTTTTTCCTCTTTTTTGCAGTTGCTATTTTTATAAGAGTGCCCCGTATCACTGTCTTGTGTGCTACCCATATAGTCTCCCTTCTCAGGTCGGGGGTGGTGTTTATGTCAAAGAACTCTAGGATGTCTCCTCGTATTTGCTCTTTGATCTCCTGATCACTTAATAAGCAGAAATTGAGTCTCCATGTCCAAGGGCATACGGCGCATATGTTCCCTAGCGTCAGGGTCATGTCTGCATGGTCAGACCATGTGATGGACCTGATATCTGATCCCAGGACGTGGGCCAAGCAAATTTTAACATTCCGTGATTCAGGGCTTGCAGATTGGCCTTCAGCATTTCCCAAAACCCGACCGCTGGCTGGTTCAGTGCATAAACATTGATTAAGTGAATTGTGTGTGAGAGTAACGTGCCGCAGAGGAGGATATATCTCCCGTCCGGGTCTGAGTCGGTGGAGGTTATTTTCAACGGGCAGCTGTTCTGTATCAGGATCGCTACCCGTTCTGTTTACGGTGTGTTCTAGCCTCATAGGTCATACTGTACGTATGGTCCCTTAGTTTGAAGCTGGCATGTTTCGGTAGGTGCGTCTCTTGAATGAAGGCTACATCTGATTTCATTTGTTTCAGTTCCCTGAATAGGAGTCACCTCTTCCTTGGGGCGTTAAGGCCCTTCACATTTAGTGTGGTTAGTTTTAGTGTCATGTTCCCGACATAAGTACTGCGCTATCTGATATGCCCAGCCCCTCCCCCTCCCCCACGCCCCTCTGCCCCGCCACACATGGATAAAAGGGTAAAGGAAAGAAGGAATAGACAGCAAGGAGAGAAGGAGAAGAAAGACAAGAAAAACAATAATAAACACAAAGCGGTGCACTCTGTGTGCACCACTAAAATTGTCTGGTCTTACCAATGGCCAGACTGAGGTAGGGTTTAGGATCCAGCACCCCCATCGTGTCCAACGCTTGAGAGAGATGTGGGCCCTATCCAGTATATAGCACGCAAGTGTGCTACATACATGAGCTTGTGCATATTTCACAAGTAGCTACTCCTGTAATGACAGTAAGCATATTTCTTAAGTCCTGCAAGTAACATTTAACCACTTAAACAGATATAATGAAGAGAAACCTGTTGTAACCAGAAGGCTCTTCACCAGCACCTAACACTGGTAGTATCATCCCTACCCTCCTTGGGAGAGTGTGTGTGTGCCTCATGTGATCTACCGTGGGTGTATAGTCGGGCGTGGGTGGGTATCTCCTTCAGCATTATGAAGCCTGTTAGGCGCCTTTGCCTAGGGTGTATCTTGTGTCACCTGGGGTCACCCACACCGCGGGAGGGTCTCCCTCTCAGGGGGGCGGGGTAAACTCCATAGGGTCTGCCAGCGGTAATAACCCTCAATATGTTTCTGGGCAGTTCTCATAGCACTATGATACTTGTGTCTGGGTACGGCAGCACCCATCCCCCCTGGTCCCCTAACCTGCATTAGCATTTCCCCTATACAGGCATATCCATATTGTTGATTTTTTTATGGGGTTTTTCTTTTTATTATTATTTTTAATTTATTTATTTTGTTACATTTGATATTGTTGTCCCCCCTTCTCCTCTCCCTCAGTGCGCTACATAGAGTATAACTCAGCCCCAGGGCACCATGCCTCCCTCCTTCTGTGTCCCGGTATCCCTCTCTAGCAACACTTGAAACCAGTGCGCACGTACTGACATCTCCTGGTCGCTGTTACGGAGACATGGTATAATGAGAAAAATAACTGGGACATAGCAATACCAGGATACATTTTGTATAGAAAAGACAAGGAAGGCAAGAAAGGGGGAGGGGTGGCCCTGTATAGCTGAAGGATAGCATAAAATCTAGCCTAATAAAAGTTAGTGAGGCGAACATAAAGTCTGTTTGGATTACGTTAGAATTTGATAATCACACAGTAACTCATGTAGGTGTGATTTATAGGCCCTCAGGACAAATAGAAGAGTTAGATAATCTATTAGTTGAGGAAATAGCTAAAATGACAATGAAGGGGGAAGTTATCATCATGGGTGACTTTAATCTTCCTGATGTGAATTGGAAAACCAAAATAGCTGCTTGTGCCAGGAGCACACATATTCTAAACTCCCTACTGGGATTGTGTCATGGCAGCTAGTGTGGTCCAACACGCAGAACTATGTAACATCTACATAGACAGAACAGGGAAGGATAGAACGAAAAACCGGTCCTTATAAAACGTTAAAGACAGAGAATGGTCAAGAGAACGCTGAGGTCAAAGAAGCCGATACACAATATCGTTTAACAAGCCAAGTCAGGGAAACCAGAAATCAGAATAGTCAGGAATAGCCAAGGTCAAAATACCAGGAATATCAATAATAAGACAAGAAAACAAACTCTTGGGAACCAGGAACTGAAACCATGACAGGACAATGAACTAGGGAACTTCAGGGCAATGAACCAGGGAACTTTTGTGGTGATTGGGACAGATCGTGCCCTCTGACCCCAGAACGTGCGTGTACATCAACGTTGTGATGTCACATGCTCGTTCACGTAGCCCTGGGGGGGCGGGGCTATAAATGGCTGCGACAGCATGGTCGGCACCATTTTGTTTTGCCACCAAGGGGATGAACGCCTCAGTGAGATGGCTCCCTGCTCAGTGGTGAGCAGGTAAGCTCAGCTTGATAGCGCGGTCGCACCGATCAGATGTAACCAAAATAGTAAAAAAAAAAAGAATTAGCATTTAGTAATTATAAAAAAAAACAGAGTGAGGAAGACAGAATGATCTATAAGATTAGGCAGAAAGAGGCTAAGCAAGTTATAAGAGCTTCCAAATCCTGTAAAAAAGGGGACAAAACATTTTTTAGATACATTAATGAGAAAAGGAAAGTAAAACAATGATTAATTATATTAAAAACAAAAGAAGGAAGGTATGTAGAAGAGGATAAAGGTCTAGCTGACTGCCTCAATTAATATTTTTGTTCAGTATTTACAGATGAAAATGAAGGAAAGGGGCCTCAATTAGGAAAAAGGACAAATTAGTCATTTGTTACATGTGAGTTTACAGAGGAAGAGGTTCTATTTCAACTGTCAAAAGGAAAGACAAATAAGTCAATGGGACCTGATGGAATACACCCAAAGTTACTAAAATAGCTTAATGGTGTACTAGCAAAAAAATTAACAGATTTATTTAACAAATCATTGTTAACAGGAGTATTCCCAGAAGATTGGAAATTAGCAAATGTTGTGCCCATTCACAAGAAAGGTAGTAGGGAGGAGTCGAGCAACTATAGGCTAGTAAGCCTTACTTCAGTAGTGGGGAAAGTAATGGTAACCATTTTAAAGAATAGGATTGTTCAACATCTAAAAACACATGGATTTCAAGATCAGAGACAACATGGGTTTACTTCAGGGAGATCATGCCAAACTAATCTTATTGATTTTTTTGATTGGGTAACTAAAATTATATAGCACAGGGTGGTGCAGTAGACATTGCTAACCTAGATTTCAGTAAGGCTTTTGACACTGTTGCACATAGAAGGCTTATCAATACACTGCAATCTTTGAGTTTGGATTCCAATATTGTTGAATGGGTAAGGCTGTAGCGGAGTGACAGGTAACAGAGGGTTGTAGTCAATGGAGTATATTTGACGCATGGTCTTGTCACCAGTGGGGTACCTGAGGGAACTGTACTTGTACCCATTCTTTGTAATATTTTTATTAGTGATATTGAAGAAGTACTTGATGGTAAGGCATGTCTTGTTGCTGATGATACCAAGATATGTAACAGGGTTGATGTTCCAGGAGGGATAAGCCAAATGGCAAATGATTTAGGTAAACTAGAAAAATGGTCAGAGTTTGGCAACAGACATTTAATGTGGATAAGTGCAAGATAATGCATCAGGACTTAAAAACCCAAGGGCGGAGTACAAAATATTTGATAGAGTCCTAACCTCAACATCTGAGGAAAGGGATTTAGGGGTGATTATTTCTGATGACTTAAAGGTAGGCAGACAATGTAATAGAGCAGGAGTAAATGCTAGCAGAATGCTTGGTTGTATAGGGAGAGGTATTAGCAGTAGAAAGAGGGAAGTGCTCATGCCATTGTACAGAACACTGGTGAGACCTCACTTGGAGCATTGTACACAGTACTGGAGACCGTATCTCCAGAAGGATATTGATACTTTAGAGAGTTCAGAGAAGGGCTACTAAACTAGTTCAAGGATTGCAGGATAAAACTAACAAGGAAAGGATAAAGGATCTTAACATGTATAGCTTGGAGGAAAGACGAGAAAGTGGGGATATGATAGAAACATTTAAATACATAAAGGGAATCAACACAGTAAAGGAGGAGACTATGTTTAAAAGAAGAAAAACTACCACAACAAGAGGACATAGTCTTAAATTAGAGGGACAAAGGTTTAAAAATAAAATCAGGAAGTATTACTTTACTGAGAGGGTAGTGGATGCATGGTATAACCTTCCAGCTGAAGTGGTAGAGGTTAACACAGTAAAGGAGTTTAAGCATGCGTGGGATAAGCATAAGCCTATCCTAACAATAAGAAAAGGCCAGGGACTAATGACAGTATTTAGAAAATTGGGCAGACTAGATGGGCTGAATGGTTCTTATCTGCAGTCACATTCTATGTTTCTATACCGGTATCCTCGTTTCACACTAGAGTCAATCAGGATTTTTTACTAAAGTTTGAAAGGCCCAATGCCAAATGGAGCAAAACCATGATCTGCTGTATGGGGTCATTCAGAATTATGTGGCAGCTGACCAGTTCTTGCTAGCCAGTCGCTACATGAAAAAGTAAAATAAATAAAAGGCTTACTAAACCAGGGGTAGTCAACCTTTAAGTGGTACTGTGCCAAAACAAGATCTTAAAATCCTTTGTTGTGCCTGTCCTTTTTTAATTGAGGTGTGTATGTTGCTGTATTGTGTGGGCTTCTCTACTACAGTGTGGATTCCCATTCACAACTGCTCGGGGGAAGTTTTCTGAGATCACTTAGTCAAAGCTCTAAACACTTAGTCAAAAGGATTGTACCTCACCATCTGCAATCATTACTCAGGATGCACTAGCAGATATCTGAAGTCCCACTAAGACTCCTGATAGGTTAGAGCCTATATAGCTCTGGCAGCCTTGATTGCAAAGGCACACAAGTCATAGGTTGCTGACCCCTGTACTAAACAGTTAAAACTAATGAATGGGCTGGCATTGCTGCCCTTACACTAGGTAAAATAACAGATATTAGACCTACCAAGATGCCATGATAAGCTTCTATGGCTTGGACTAGAAGCTTTAGACCTCCACACCATCTCTGATTGCAGGAAATATATTTAAAGATTTGAAGAAGGCTTTTATGTCAGCAGTAATAAAGGGGTTCATAATATTGTTAGATTCTGTCTCTCTTTAAGGGGCATTTTGTGTATTTACAGAGAGTTATTGGATGCACTTAAGTCGATATGAGTTACCAGCATTTTATTAAAGAATGAGAGGCCTTAGACTTTCCACAAGAAATTGCCAGATATCATGTCCCTTAAAAAAGGCTATGTGGCTCATGATGTGTCCCATAAACAAAGTTTAGTTGAAAATGTACCATATAAAGTCTATCAAAAGTCTGCAAGTTTTAGGTACTACAAAGTTTGTTCTGTCTCCTCCACAGCTCGCTCAACCTTTCTTGAACTTCAGTATTTTGACCTGAATTTTACAATTTAATTTCGGTTTAACACAAATCATCATTCGGTAGTTGAACCCTATAATGTTATTGGGCTACTAAATAATGATTGTAGTTTTGTAATAAGGCATTTTGCATTTAACACTTCCAAATTTACAAGTACTAGCTTCCCTGCATTGTTTCACTGAAAATAATGGGAAAGAAAAGCAAAACAATAAACAATGTACTGCTTCATGAACAATTTTGTAGAACAGTTCTACTATAACAGCTTATACAAGGCACCGGCATGTAGGCATTAAGTACCATTGTTCCATTGCTCTGAAAGTAAGATTTCAATTATAGGTAAACTTTCCGGAAACAAGACATTTCCATCTCAGCCATTTTAGCCATCTTCTTAGCTGTTCATTCCTTCTTACCTTCCCCAGATTTTCTGCCTCCTCTATAATTCTTGTCACACCACTTCATGCGTTCTAAGACATGACAACTCAGGTATCATTTTCTATTGTTTGTTCAGACATAAAATGCCTTCAATTTCTAAACCAGGGTTAGAGACTGGAAAGCAGTTGAAAAAAATAAATAATAAATAAAATAAAAAAAATATCACACACTGTGCTTAGCATTTTTCTTCAGTCTGAAATGTCAAGAAAATTGAGAACATGGCAGGGCTCAGAGAAATCCAGCACAAAGCCTTCATCATTTCTAGTACTAGATGCTGCTTTTTACATAAATAGGAGGGGATGATTGAGGCTGACGTGATATCCCTCAGAGGGTCACATATACTGACAAAATGCTTTTTGTGTAAACGAACTGGAAAAAATAAAGAGTGATTTTTGTCTACGATGGTTCCGTTTCTCCTATTCTCACATAAAATAAAGATATTTAAAGAAAGAATGTTGAAAATATAGAGGGTGATTGAAAGTGTAAAAGATGACATAGATCATGGAGATCGACGTTAGTGAAGAAGATAATTATCGAAAGAAATAAAGTTAGAGTTAAGATCTAAGGAACCAGACAACTAAGCAATAAAAGTGAAACTGTGATGAGAGAATAAATAACTAATCCATAGCATAGAGAGGACATTATGAAAAAGAGGGAATATGTAGTTGTGATAATTATAAAAATATACGTGTCGTTGTGCACCACAAAATATTTAAAGTTCTAAAGTAAATTATGCAGTGAGTTCAATCTGCACTGATATACTATTTGCCTACCACCTCTTCACCTTTTTGTATTATGGAATTCATCAAATTACAGCATTTCAATATAGTCTCTGACCCAGCAAGCTATTTATTACCATGTCACCTGTTTGTGTATCTATTTATATATCGTTCATTCAAATATTTCACCATGGTGACAGTAGTTTAAATAGATTGAGGAGCATTTAACAATTTCTCGGTATAATGAGGAAGATAAATCTATATTTTAATAGAAACATAGAATGTGACGGCAGATAAGAACCATTCGGCCCATCTAGTCTGCCCAATTTTCTAAATACTTTCATCAATCCATGGCCTTATCTTATAATTAGGATACCCTTATGCCTATCCCACGCATGCTTAAACTCCTTTACTGTGTTAACCTCTACCACTTCAGCTGGAAGGCTATTCCATGCATATACTACCCTCTCAGTAAAGTAATACTTCCTGATATTATTTTTAAACCTTTGTCCCTCTCATTTAATACTATGTCCTCTTGTTGTGGTAGTTTTTCTTCTTTTAAATATAGTCTCCTCCTTTACTGTGTTGATTCCCTTTATGTATTTAAATGTTTCTATCATATCCCCCCTGTCTCGTCTTTCCTCCAAGTTATACATGTTAGGGTCCTTTAACCTTTCCTGGTAAGTTTTATCCTGCAATCCATGAACCAGTTTAGTAGCTCTTCTCTGAACTCTCTCTAAGGTATCAATATCCTTCTGAAGATAGGGTCTCCAGTACTGCATACAATACTCCAAGTGAGGTCTCACCAGTGTTCTGTACAATGGCATGAGCACTGCCCTCTTTCTACTGCTAATACCTCTCCCCATACAACCAAGCATTCTGCTGGCGTTTCCTGCTGCTCTATTTGTCTGTCTTCACCCAAAGATAGGCAGTTTAGCCAATTTGAACTAGTTGACTTAGTTATTGAAGGTTACAGACTCACTATTTGATGTGTAACATTGCATCAGCTTATTTACTATAAAGATAAAAGTATTGCATTCTGCAAAATCCCAGTGATGTGTGTCTCCTGTAAAGATGATGACCTTTTTAATCGTGGATATCGATCATTCAGTTAACCTTTTCTCTTTGTACATCCTTTTTTATTGGAATGTGAATTTAACAAGGATTTATCTTGTTATACTCAAATAAATGTGAATACAATGGCAATAAATATATAATGCTAACTTTTTGATGTATCTGAATCTTATTTGTTGCCATGTGCTCACCTATTTCTCATTCCTTTTTGTAACTTTTACCCTTTCTTTTTTTGTGAATTCCATACAGTTTAACATAAAAAATCTAGTTTTTTTTCTTCTTTTCAATATTATCACTCTCAGCATTTTCTCTTTATAGCAGTTTGTTGGATACATTAAAGGACCACTATAGGCACCCAGACCACTTCAGCTTAATGAGGTGGTCTGGGTGCCAGGTCCAGCTAGGATTAACCCATTTTTTATAAACATAGCAGTTTTGTTTACAAATGGGTTAATCCTTCCTCCAAATCCTCTAGCGGCTGTCTCATTGGCGCTCACAGTGAGAGCATGCAAGCGTCCATAGGAAAGCGGGCGGGAGGGGAACCCTGAGGGTGGGGGCACCCTCAGGGCACTATAGTGCCAGGAAAACGAGTATGTTTTCCTGGCACTATAGTGGCCCTTTAATAAAATTATTATTTTTTTTTTTTTAATATTTTAACCAATTATGTTGTAAGCATATATTTTGTAATGATTTTCTCTCTGTATTAAAATCAATAATTTTCCAGTTACTCGTTATATGTCTTAAAATGTATGTCCCATATACTTCTCTCTTCATTTAGGCTAGAATATCCTGATTATACAGATAATATTATCAAATTAGAAAATTGGAGTTATAAAAGAAACACGATAAATACAATGGAAAAATATATAGCTCACAGTGCAGTATGTTAAACAATAGAAATCAAACAAAATATGAAACTACTCTTATCCTTCATGGTATATTTTCTTCACAAATAACTTCACACAGAAATAAAAAGAACAGTAGAATAGTAGAAAATGGCATCAGGTTTGACATAGAATTGTTTTAAGATAGATAAAACCATCTCTAAATAGCAATAACTAAAATCATGGGTCTCACACTTCCAACTAGCATGACATTGAGCAATATCTTCTAAGTGAAGTCACACTCTTTGGGTTTGCCTGGGTCATCATCTCTGGATGTAAAAAAATAAAACCGGTAATGGGATAAAAGTTACAATACAATAAACACCCTACAGGTTTTCCCTTTATGATAACTCTCTTTTTCAAAGAGGTCAGTGAACAGTGGTTTGATTTTTCTATAATTTACTGTGTAGTAACTATACCTCTGTAGTAAACATACATTTTTCTGCATCAAATGGGTCTTGCACTGAAGAAAGTAGGGTGACTTAAAAAAAATAAAAAATGTTTTTGCATGTTAGCACAGTATAAGCACCAAATTCAGCTGAGCCAGACACGTGATCTAAATTCGTCTGCTGAAGTTTTTCAGAAGAACCAATAATTGTTACACTGCACAAGTCTAGTTTTAACAAGAAATGGGGCCTTGGGGAAGATGACCTTTTTTGATGTTTAAACAATCCTCATCAAACATTGGACATTATGTAAATGCAGTTAGGATAACTGTCCTGTAGTATACAGGGAGACATTAACTTTGAAAACATTATTTTATTCAATAATGAATATCTATTACCAACATTTTTGTTAAAATGTTGGTAAATGTTTAATTTCAGTCATCTGACCTGTTATTGTTATTCCAAGAATCTTGTGTAATTTTGGGTGTATGCCACTTTTAAAACATCTAATCTAGTTCTAAAGTCTCAATTACGCAAAGAAAGGGAATGGATGGGGATAGAAAGAGAAGTCAATTCAAATAGACGATATGCCAGATCGACCAACTGAATCCACAAATGGAATAAAATGGAGACGCCGCCTTAAAAATGCACCTGGTGTGATTCATACTAATGCTAGTCATTAAGCTCTGTGAATATAGTTACTTTCTAAAACACACTGGTTCTAGTGAGGTTTACTGAATTGGCCTATGTTATTATGTATTTTCCTTTGTATGTATTACTTATGATCATAGACATTGCTAGGGGACTTTGGGCTGAAGCTGTTGGGGAGTCTTTAGCCCTAGATTTCTATAGTTGGTGAAGGGGACAGGAGGATATTGGTGTTCATTTTACTTTAAGGCTACTTAGGGACCCCATGTGAATGTTGCCTGGAGGAGTTAGGGAACATAATTTTGATGCACACCCCTCTATTAAGTAGTGGGCGATCACATTGAATACATGCCGCATATGCTTGTTTTCTGGTTGTGCTTTCATTAAGATAGATGGTGGTGGCCACTGAATTTTCCTTTGGCTCAAGACCCAGATGTTTCTAGAACCTTGCAACACACTTACTTATGACTTATATGATATGTCTTCACCCAGAAGTGTAAGTAAGTTATTTTATGTTTGAAGAAGTCTCCACTTTTTACACATTATTTTTTTATATACTTCAAATGAAACAAATGTAATTGTTAATGATATATCCAGGGTTATTCATTAACTCAGAATTATAGCAAAAAGAAATCTGAGTGTATGAATCAGGCTAAAATAAAATGTGACTATAGATAAGTTGGACATTTTTTTCCAAATCATCTATGTTTGCCTACATTTCAAATTCAAGACTATGCCGGATAGGGTGAATAAACCCTTTGATCTGTGTTTTCAAAGTAAATAATGTTTGTCAGGGATACATTGCATGGCCACTTATCTGTGATTACCAGACTTCTAAGGTTTTTTGACACCAACCAATTACTTGGAATTATTATATCACGATGCCACCATACTGCATTTTGAGACCATAATGCAATAGTCTATAGTATAGCTCCATACACTTATTCATACAAAATCAGCTCAATATGTTTTTTAATTTGGCAAAGATTCCAGAGTAAAAGGTGAAATCCTCAAAAAGGTTAAATGTGCACTCTACATCAAGTTCCAGTCTCATTCACTATTTGCAAGAAAAATTGTGACATATTTTGTGGAAAGAGAAAAACAACTTAAAGGGAAACTCCAGTGCCAGGAAAACAATCCATTTTCCTGCACTGCAGGTCCCCTCTCTCTCCCACCCCCCAATCTCTGGTTGATGAAGGGGTGAAAACCCCTTCAGTCACTTACCAGTGGCAGCGACGAGTTCAACGTCGCTGCTTCTTCCTCCGCGCCGCTCCTCCCTTTGATTGTGTCAGCCTGTGGGCGAGACTGATCCCGCCCACCGGCAGGGGAGACCTAATGCGCATGTGCGGCAATGCCGCGCATGCGCATTAGCGCTCCCCATAGGAAAGCATTGAAAATGCATTTCAATGCTTTCATATGGGGAAATGAGCAATGCTGGAGGTCCTCACACAGCGTCTGTCTGTCTAGTAGACAGCCACTAGAGGTGGAGTTAACCCTGCAAGTTAATTATTGCAGTTTATAAAAAACTGCAATAATTACACTTGCAGGGTTAAGAGTAGTGGAAGTTGGCACCCTGACCACTCCAATGGGCAGAAGTGGTCTGGGCGCCTGGAGTGTCCCTTTAAGGAAATTTACAAGATAATTGGTATTCAATGTTACCTACTCAACCCTACTGATCAAAACATCTAGTGCCTAAAATATAAAACAATTGTAACCTATGGGAATGGAATAAAGTATTTTCAATGCAAGGTACTTAGTCTATCATGTATTAAAAGCTATAACATACTGTGTGAAATTCTCTGTTGTTCTAAATCAACGTAAAACTACTTTACAATTTCCTGGCTGCTAAATCTCTATTGAAGAAGTGCAAAAATCTCACTAACCATTCAAAACCCATCTAGCTATCACTAAAATATCCTACTCATTGCAGCATCATAAAGCAGAAACATTTAGCTCTCTAATATAGCAAAGCAACCAACCAAAATATACACTATTAAGAGGAACTGTAATTCCTCAGGAATTCAATAAAACGTTGAAAATCACCTATAACTTATGATAAACTTTTCATTTTTCATGAGGTGCTCGATTTTTATTTAAATTTATATTTAGAAAATAACATCATGATCCAGTTCAGACAATTTACTGCAAATGAGAAATATAAAAACTGTTTAATTTTTCCATTTCTCTATGCTTTCTCTGCAGACTTCAATGTGAAATGGACAATGGCTGGCTAGAAGCTAAGATGGAGGCATCCAGCTGCAAAATAAAGAGGTGTGAATTTCTCTATTTAGTTTTATTTTTCATGTATTACATATGTAGTTTTATTAAATATGGGAATAAACACAAATTGTGATATGTTGGACCCACATAATAACAAAGGAGCACTCTTATTAGGAAAAGCCTGGCACATGGCATTCCGCTACTCCACGTGCAGTTGGTAAGACATAATAAGTAATATTTTAGACTATAATCACTCAATCCTGCATTACCATAATTAACTAAAGTGAGTTTTGACAAGGCAAAGGTTAAAGAGATGCCCAGTTCCTTGCTGTTAATTGAAGAACACAAGGACAAAAGTTTTTAGAAAGAAGTTTTTAGAATGAAAACAGCCCAGTTGGATAGCACTAGGTCTATTCAGGGCCTAATTCTTAAAACCCTTATAGCAAATCTAGGAAAGCTCTATAGTAATAATGATTACATAATACACTTATGTAATTTTAAAGATTATGAAATATCCCATTTTACTAACAGTTAATGCTCAAACTTTCAGTGACTTGCTTAGGGAAGGCTCAATATACAATTAGAAAGTCTCTTGTGAACCCCTGACTGCTTGACTACAAGACAGGAATATTCTGCTATTGCAGCAGAACCTAGGGCCGGACTGGCCCACCGGGATACCGGGAAATTTCCCGGTTGACCGTCGGCACCTGGGGCCGGGCAGGCAGCTGGCTCACCTGCGGTCACAGAGGGAGCTCTTTAGGTGGCCGCAGGGGGAGCTGGCTGTTCTGGCGGCCGCTGGCTGTTCTGTCTCTGCTCCCCCTCCCCAGCGCACTACAAAGAGACCGAGGCCGGAATATGACGTCATATTCCGGCCCCGGTCTCATTAATCGGCATGCTGGGGAGGGGGAGCCCCCTGCGGCCGCCAGAACAGCCAGCTCCCCCTGCGGCCGCCAAGGGAGCTTCCCCACAGGTAGAAATTGTGTGTCAGTGTGAGTGTATGTGTGTCATGGTGTATGTGTGTGTCTCTGTCTGTGTCATGGTGTGTGTGTGTGTGTGTGTCTGTCTGTGTCATTGTGTGTGTCTGTCATGGCGTGTGTCTGTCTGTGTCACGGTCTGTCTGTCATGCAATGTGTGTCTGTGTCATGGTGTGTGTGTGTGTCATGTAATGTGTGTCTGTCTGTGTCAAGGTCTGTCTGTGTCATGGTGTGTGTGTGTGTGTGTTTGTTATGGTGTGTGTGTGTCTGTAGGTCATGGTGTGTGTCTGTGTCATGTAATGTGTGTCTGTCTGTGTCACGGTCTCTGTGTCATGGTCTGTCTGTGTTATGGTGTCTGTGTTAAGGTGTGTGTGTCTTTTTTAAGGTGTGTGTCTTGCATGGTATGTGTGTCTGTCTGTGTCACGGTGTGTCTGTTTCTGTCTGTGTCACGGTGTGTGTGTTTCTGTCTGTGTCACGGTGTGTGTGTTTCTGTCTGTGTCACGGTGTGTGTGTTTCTGTCTGTGTCACGGTGTGTGTGTTTCTGTCTGTGTCACGGTGTGTGTGTCTGTGTCACGGTCTGTCTGTGTCATGGTGTGTGTCTGTCATGGTATGTGTGTGTGTGTATGTATGTATGTATGTTTTTACTCACCTTTTTTTCCCCCACGTCGTGCTGGTCTCCCCTCGACTGGCCCTGCCTCTACGGCTGAGATCATCAAGCTTGATGATCTCAGCCAATCCGCACTGACACAGGAAGCACCTCTAGTGACAGTCTGAGTGTCTGTCACTAGGAAGCAATGTAAACACTGCCTTTTCTCTAAAAAGGCAGTGTTTACATTGAAAAGCCTGTAGGGACAGGCTATAGACACCAGAGCCACTACATTAAGCTGTGTGTGTGTGTGTGTGTGTGTGTGTGTGTGTGCCTGCTAGTGAGTGGGCTTGTGTTTTTATGTCAATGACCTTATGTATATCAGTGAGATTGTTTGTCTATGAGGCTGTGTATCAATCAGCTTGTGTCAGTGAGATTGTCTGTGTCTGCATGTGAGTATGCTTACTGTATAATAAAAATTTTTACTCTGAAAGGACCAATATTTTATATTGGAAAAAGATATATATATAGATATATATCTATATATCTATATCTATATCTATATCTATATCTATATCTATATCTATATATATATATATATATATATATATCTCAATCATCTAGGGTGGCAAGACATAGCCTTACATATTACATGCGACAATATATGGCGCAATGACTTATGGGGCTGGCATAGATTTTTTTTCCAGGGCTGCTTTGGAATCCCCAGTCCGGCCCTGGCAGAACTGTATAGGAAAGTTATCCATATTATTTAATTCACATAAGTATTGTTGAGTTGGATCAAATATCAGACTATTTAATTTCTAAAAATTAATTTGAATGTTTATACTCTGGCACACCCCATAAAGCAACTTTCTACTGCTCACTCAAGGTCCATGAATGATAGAAGATCTGGACAAGTAGACCTATAGCATCTGGCAGTAGCAAATTAACAAAAAAATGCCAGTATGTATAGTGGCCAATTTCTTCATAATTTGGTGATTAAATTACCATTTTACATGACTTGAAGCAAACTTTGTTTGAATGGTCTTACATCACTGATCAACAATAAGCACTACTATGTAGTCTAAAGGTGGAGGGTCTGTAAAGCTCTATTGCACATAAATCAGTGTTCTCACTCATTTTTTTCAGCTTTAAATGGACACTATATTCACTAAAACAACTTTAACTTAAGGAAGCATCTTTGGTGTATAAATCATGCCCCTGTAGTCTCAACTCTCTGCCATTTAGGAGTTAAATAACTTTGTTTATGCATCCCATATCACAATCCCTGCATGTAAAGTGAGATCTAATGGTTATACTTTAACCCCTTAAGGACTGAGCCAAATGTACACGTTTTGATCAAAATAAAATGTAAACAAAACCTGGAATTTGACTATAGGTCTGTTCAAACGTAATTCACCTCTTTCATATTAAGTGCACCCACACTTCTTATATATAATTGTATTCAGGAGAAATTGGGCTTTTAGTTAATATCAAATATTTAGCTATGAAACATAATGTAATATGAATAAAATGTAAAAAAAAAAAGAGAAATTAGATTTTTTTATTTTTTTTAGTTCTGCATGACATTTTAACTGTGGATGTCATAATACTGTTTGCTTTTACTGAAATAAAATACACATTTGTATTCAGCAATGTCTCACATGAAAAACATTACCCCCTATGTACAGGTTTTATGGGGGTTTGGGAAGTTACAGGGTCAAATATTGAAATTCGCCAGATTGCTTACATTGCCTTTGAGACAGTATGGTAGCCCAGGAACGAGAATTAACCCAATGATGGCATACCATTTGCAATAGAAGACAACCCAAGGTATTGCAAATTTGGCATGTCTAGTCTTATTTAGTAGCCAATTAGTCACAAACACTGGCCAAAGTTAGCGTTAATATGTGTGTGAAAAAGGCAAAAAAAAAATTTGAATGCCAATTAAGGCCAGTGTTGGTGACTAAGTGGTTATTAAAAAAAGACTGGACATACCCCATTTGCAATACCTTGGGTTGTCTACTTTTTCAAATGGTATGCCATCAGGGGGCTAATTCTGATTCCTACCATATAGTCTCAAATGCAACGTAACCAATCTGAAGAATTTCAAGGTAAAAAAACTGAAACACAAGCCTTATATTTGACTCTGTAACTTTTGAAAACACCATAAAACCTGTACGTGAGGAGTACTGTTATACCCGGGAGACTTCGCTGAAGACAAATATTAGTGTTTCAAAACTGTAAAAAGTATCACAACAATTATATCATCTGTGTAAGTGCCGTTTGTGTGTGAAAAAATGCAAAAAAGATCACTTTTACTGATGATATCATCCTTGTAATACATTTTACTCTTTTGAAACACTAATATTTGTGTTCAGTGAAATCTCCCGAGTAAAACAGTACCCATCATGTACAGGTTTTATGGTGTTTTCAAAAGTTACAGAGTCAAATATAAGGCTTGTGTTTCAGTTTTTTTACCTTGAAATTTGCCAGATTGGTGTCTGGTTTATCAGGCAAGTCCTGCAAATTGTAATTAATAAAATGACCTAATGTAAAATGACACAGAGCACTGTGATTGGATGGCTTGAAATCCATCCAATCACAGTGCTCTGTGTTATTTTACACAGCGTGGGAAAATTCCAAAGAACTTTCCCACGCTGTGTAAAATGACAAAGAGCACTCTGATTGGCTTAAACCCACCAGAGTGTTCTTAGCCTAATTGCAGGGCGGGGCAAGGCTTTATAAGCCTTCCCCCGCCCTGCGGAGCTCAGTCTGCGCGGAGCCCTCCATGGGTGAAGATGGATTATTTTTTTGCGCTCAGGTTTTTTCTTTTTCGACGGGTTTTTTTTTTTGCGTTCAGGATTTTTTTTTTAGTTCGACGGTTATGATGTTTTTTTATTTGGCCTTTTTTGGGGCTGAAAAATGAAGATTTGAGAAAAAAGAAGACGTTGAATGGTAAGTTTAATTTTATTTTACAGGTTAGTTATTTTATTCCCCCCTCACTATTTTTTAGGGTGAGTGGGGTAGGTAGGGACTTTTTATTTGGGTGGGTGGGTGACAAGGGGCTTGGGGACCCCTAGTCACCTTGGGGGGGAGAATTTACTTAAGGCCCCCACCCGCAGCCCAGGGGTGGGGGCCGGAGGGGGGGTGGACAGTAGGTCCCCCCCCTCATTATCAATATGGCCCCCACCCGCCGCGCAGGGGTGGGGGCCGGGGGGGGCAGTAGGTCCCCCCTCATTATCAATATGGCCCCCACCCGCCGCGCAGGGGTGGGGGTCGGGGGGGCAGTAGGTCTTCCTCCTCATTATCAATATGGCCCCCACCCGCCATGCAAGGGTGGGGGCTGGGGGGGCAGTAGGTCCCCCCCTCATTATCAATATTGCCCCCACCCGCCACGCAGGGGTGGGGGCAGGACAATAGGTCCCCCCCTTATTGTTCATTTTAGGGCCCCCACCCACTGCTCAGGGGTGGGGGCTGGGGGGGGACAATAGGTCCCCCCTTATAATTCATTTTATGGCCCCCACCCACCGCTCAGGGGTGGGGGCTGGGGGGGACAATAGGTCCCCCCCTTATTGTTATTTTTAGGGCCCCCACCCACTGCTCAGGGGTGGGGGCCGGGGGGAGGACAATAGCCCCCCCTATTAGTATTTAGGGCCCCCACTGGGCTGCTCACTGTTTAATAGACATGACCCTACTCGCGGTATTGCGAGTAGGGGCACAATTTACTAATACTAAGTAATTTTTACTTAGTATTAGTAAATTAATAGGGGGCGGACCGAACATCGCATATGTTCGCCGTCCGTGGCGAACGCGCTATGTTCGCCGGGAATTATTCGCCAGCGAACCGTTCGGGACATCACTACCCACCACCGAAATAATTGTCTCTCCCTGTCAGCCCGGTCTGGAACTCACGTGGGTTCGGCCGGCGTCGGTTACTTGCGTCAGTGACGTCATCTCTCGACGCTGGCGTCATGACGTCATCACGAGAGCGTCCAGCCGATGGCATCATGGGGAGGTTGTTGCTATGAAGTGAAGCTTCGAGCAACCTATGTTAAATGCAAACACAAAAAGAGACTGGGAAGCAAAGAAGCTATAGCTCCATTTTAGCAAGTACAGTGATAAAGAATAATTATCTATTGTAAAGGCCCAACATTAATACATAAAGGGCATCTTAGTCATACATATTGTAGGAAAGCCACCTAAAGACTACATAATAAAAACTAAATAAAAAGACTAGAAAACAGACTGAATACCTAGATGTCAGGCTATAACTACAGGAGCAGTATGCATAATGGTAGGGGATTAACAGTATATATACTTATTGTAGAATGAACCAAACAGAAAACAAAACGAAACACAACAACCTAGCTGCATATTTAAAGGTCATTATAAGCAAACCCTTTTTTTTGCCATTATACTGGAAATACCACTTAATGTTTGGGAAAATAACGTCTAGTCTATCATAAGATTACATATCATCATGAAAAAAAAAACCTGTTACTATCACCAACAAAAAAATATATACACAGCAGACAACTGGTACACATACCAAGTGTGGCTTAATACCATCATCTATAAGGCATAATGGGTATGTGCCTTTCCCTCCTGGTGGGCATCATTACCCCCGCTTCATGTCATCCGGTCCCCAAAGTGTACCCCACAATGTTACCTATACCTTAACAACAACTAAACCATAACAGCATATAAAGGTCCTTAACCATAATGTCTGGTGCCAATAATAGGTGTGTAGGTTAATAAGATCATTCCAAAATGTAGGAAATAATCATATGGGGGATAGAACATCACAAATGGTATGGATCAGGTGATACCACCCCAACAGGTGGACACCCATCTCATAATACCATGTGACCAATGTTAATCTCCCACTGCGAACCAACAACTGCCCATTACCCCCAAAAAAGGGGGGTAACCATCATGCAACAGAATAATGGAAAAAGTTGCTTACCCCAAGGGCGGGCCACATTCTCCTGCCCCAGTATGCATGAGGTTATGTGCAACCAATCCATAGAATCATAAAAAGGCAGATAATGAGTATTTTTCATTTAATCCATCTGGATAGACAGTTTGTAATGTTCTAATCCAAAATAATTCCCATTGGAGGAGCATCCTTTTGCGATCTCCACCTCTTCTAGGCAAGGGGACATGATCAATAGCCATCAATTTCATAGAAGGCAAAGTGTGTCCAAATTCTAGGAAGTGCTTGGCTACAGGTAACTCAGACTTATTGTCCCTATAGGCAGTTCTAATGCTAGATTTGTGGTTGCGAATTTGTTCTCTCAATGGTAGATCCGTTTTTCCAATATAAGTTATACCGCAGGGACACGTTAGCTTGTAGATCACGAAGTCACTTGTGCAGGTTAGTTGATGTCGTATACGAAAACTGCTGCCCGTGTGGGGATGTGTAAATGTTTTCCCAGGGATCATATGTCCACAGGTAACGCATCCTAGACAGCGGTAACATCCCAAATTCTGTGGAGTAATATCCTTAGAATAACAGTGAAACGGGTCAGTGTTTACTAGCAGATCTCTTAAATTTTTATTTCTTTTGTAACAAAACATAGGAGGATCCCGAAATACTGGAGGTAATGTGACATCATTTCTTAAGACTCTCCAATTGCCCTCAATAATTTGTTTAAATTTAGAGGATGCTGTAGTAAATGTTGTAGGAAATACCAATCTGTTGGTTGGTGTTTTTGAAGTGGGAGTGCCAGCTGTCTCAAGGCATTTATTGAGGGCTTTTAGTAAAATATGACTAGTATACCCCTGTTGTCGGAATTTGTCCCACATCATGCCTAGTTGTTCTTGTGCTCTATTGGAATCAGAGTTGTTCCTCAATACTCGCAAGAATTGTGAGTAGTGTAAAGAGTTTTTCAGTGGATTCGGGTGAAAGCTATATATAAATTAATTATTTATTTTTATTATTTTCTATTTTTAACGCATATATATATATTGGATTAAATATCATTCTATGTGTATTTTGATATTAATATATATATATATATATATATATATATACACACACACACACACACATATATACACATTATATATATAGTATATATAGCATATATATATATATATATATATATATATATATATAGTTATATATATTGGTTATATAAGGTTGGTTGGTTGGTTGTTGGTTGGTTATATATGATCTAAGTATATATTATTTAATTTTAAACAGTTTTTAACTTTTTTTTTTTTTAACTTTATTTTAGGCAGCAGGGGGAACTACCCGTCATTCCAGTCACTCCCCCTTCTGGCACTGCTATTCCATCCATGTGATCGCGAGGTCCTCACAAGGACCTCGAGATCACATAGCCCATGAGGGCCGGATCAGACGCAGAGGGACTCCATGGGATGCCAGGCAAGTCCCCCCATCACGATCACGGGCGGGGGATCGCCAGCAAGCAGATAAGTCCGCCTTCCTTAAGGGGTTAATTTAGAAGTTATGCACGGCAACTTAAAGGTGTACCCAAACAGATGCCTGAAATATTTTGTAACAGGGTTCTAATAACTGAAAATATTGTCAGTAAAATTACTACTTGAATACCACATATTAAGACACCTATACACTCTTCATCCTCAACATTAAAACCAAATACATATTAAAAAAAAAAAAAAAAAAAAAAAAAAGAGTGCACATTTCCCTTATTAAGTACAAGTACTTTAAAATCACCTATCTCAGCAAATAAATATGGGAATTTAGTTACACCGTATGGCTAGATCATGTTAAGACCACCATTACGTCATAGTATCCCAATTTAATGGGTCTTATTCTAATTTTAACATGGAAGACAAATCATATAGCAGTAGTGCTAAAAACCACAGTGTATTTATTTAACATAGAAAACAGGGATACCTTCAAAGGTGATGTGTTCAGGAGCAAATTCACTTAATATATGACTTCGTTGGTGTGATAGGATAAAATATTTAAAATGCTGGATGGTAACTATGCCAGAATGTATGGTGTGTATACCTTTAAATCTGCTATAGGCAGAATCTGTTTGGTACACACCGAATGATCTGCTTAATACAAAGTTATTGCTGAATACAAAATAACCATATAAGACCTGGTTACCTGTTATGTGTAAAATTCACACACTGTTTAAAATAGTGTGTATATTGCTTTAAGTAGTCCGTTGGGAAACTAGACAGTGCAAAGAACAGTATTATATTTTAACAAGGAGACATAAAAAACTCCATATTAACTGTATTAGTTATAATCACTTGAGAATTAGGCAAAAAACTACAAGTGAAAGTAAAAAACCACTATTAACAGAATGTATTTAAAAAATAATGTAGAAATTTATTCATCATATAAAAAACATAAAAGAATAGTCCAAATTTGGAATAAAAATATAAATACAAAAAATGGGAGCCAGGAACGATTAGCAAGTCTTTAGCCACTGCAGATCTCGCACAAATAGCTTCATCCACACTGTAACTGTTAAGGATTACAGTGGATACTATTGTATCAAAATGAAGAGAAATTACTTGCCGGCTGCTGGGGAGGTTGGCGTGCGTGCCAAACCTCACTCTGGTTCTCGGATGCTCGGCAGTCCGTCTGTCCCCAGGTCTTAGATGCCGTATGGGGGAAGGAAAGAGATGCTGCTGCTGGCGTCTGGCTGCTCCGTCGTATCCTGCTCACTAACACTGCTGGTCTAAAGCGTTTCGTGGGTGTCAGCCCCACTTCTTCAGAGACATGCTGCAGCTGGATTTGGATGTCTGTCTTATATACAGAGCTGATGGGCTGCGTGTATTATTGGTTAACTAAACATGTAAATCTCATTTTATATACATAGAGTGGTTATAAAAACAAATTGTAAATTAGGAACAAATTGTAAATTGAAAATACAATAAAATAATATAATAGAGTAAAATACAGTGGTTTGATACTTATTAAAATGATACATACACAAATACAGTATTGTATGTGCAAATTAGAATTACTATATCATAATTAATTAGAAGTTAGTAAGCTTATTGGCAGTTATAGAATTGATTATAATAAAAAGTAATAAAAAAAATAAAAAATAAATAAATCCAAAATGAAATGGATATGTGCTTAGAAAACGATCTGTGGGAAAATGGATATATTATAAAAAGGTCATGGAGAATTTGAAGTAGAGGCTGTGCCCCAAGTTACATTACAAACCCAAATGGTATCATAAGTGATTAATAAAATGTTAGAGGATCATAAAAGCATTAGAATAGAAACTGTGCACAAAGTCATTTTATAAATGTAAATGATATCGGTAGTGATTAGTGCATACTAAGAAGAATAGATTCAAATAGAAGCTATACCTGAACTTATATTGCCAATGCAAGTAGTGTCAGTATCCCAGTGAAATAACCAGATTGGGATTTTACAGTTTCATTATCATAATGAAATATCTGATTAGAATTATAGAGAGAATATGTGAAAAAAGAGAAAAATGTGAATGCAGTAATATTATACTACATATATAGTGTCTCTACTGAGGTAGATAATGGTTGGATAAAATATCCTAAAATGTGAATTGCGACTATATACTGAGTAGAAGAACTTAGTGCAAGGAATTAAAAAGTGATGGATAATATTACTCAATATAAAGTGCGCAGTGTGAAAATGTGCTTGTGTATGTATAAAAAACTGGGTTATGAAAAAAAAAAAAAAAGGTAAACTTTATAAGAATGCATTGAGTTCAAAATCCAAATTAAGACCCTTAGGGGCCAAAGTCTCTAGGTGGAATATCCACCTAGCTTCTGTTTGGTCCAGATTCTTATCTATATTGCCCCCTCTCCAATTGACATCTACCTTTTCAATCGGTAGGAATCTTAGTCCTGTGGGGTCTCCTCCGTGAAAGTCTTGGAAATGTCTTGACAAATTATGGGTTTGGAGACCTTTCTAATGTTCCTTATGTGTTCCGCCATCCTCGTCTTCAATGCCCTTTTTGTACGTCCTACATACTGTTTAGAACATGGACATGTGATGAGATAGATAACTCCTTTTGAATCACAATTCATGTTGATCTTAATATCATATTCCTTCGTGCCATCCATAGATGTGAATTTAGTCATTTCAAAATCCAGAGAAGGATTATTAGTACACGCAACACATTTTTTACACCGCTTGAAACTTTTTGTGGCCATCGTGTCTTGTTGGATCTTGCATTGCTTGAGAGTTGGAGCCAAAAGTAATTGTAGATTGGGTGCTTTGGTAAAGATGATACGTGGTTGGTTCTCCAGAATACCTATCAAGGAAGGGTCACTCATGAGGATATTCCAATGTTTCTTTAAGATTTTCTCTATAATGCGGGACTGGTGGTTATATTGGGTTATAAAAGCTGGTATGGGTTGATTCATCTCAATAGTTTCAACTTTATTTTTAAGGGTATCTTGTCTTGGAATAGTTAAAGCTCTAGTTTTAGCCTCAGTAAGTAATGTTAGGGGATAGCCTTTGTTGATAAATCTTTGCTGCATCTCCTCCATTTGTTCACCGCATACTTGTATGTTTGAGCAGTTCCTTCTAATCCACCTAAATTGGCTATACGGGATGTTTCTGAGCCAAGTATTCTTGTGGTGGCTATTAAAAGGAATAAAACTGTTGCAGTCTACTGATTTTTTAAAAGTTTTGGTTTGTATCTGGTTGCCTTCTATATAAATGTTTAAATCTAAGAACTCAATTTGATCACGTGACTGATTAAAAGTAAACTTTAGATTGTAGGGGTTGTTGTTGAGGTAGGTCTTGAACAGTTCAAGGGAGTTTTCATCTCCCTTCCAGATAAAAAAGCAGTCATCTATGTATCTTCGCCATAGGGACAGGTTTGCGCCAAAAGGGCAATGTTCCCATATGAATTCTTCCTCCCATTTGCCCATGAATAGGTTCGCATAGCTTGGCGCAAAACGAGTCCCCATGGCGGTCCCCTCAATCTGTAAATAAAATTGGTCATTGCACCAAAAATAATTATGAGTGAGTATAAAAGCAATGCATTGTATTAAGAAGTCGATTTGGTCATTCTTTAGTTCTGAATAGGTTGCCAGTGAATATTGTATTGCCTCGCATCCTTGCAAGTGCTCTATCACTGTATAAAGTGAGGTGACGTCTGCTGTGACTAAAATCATGTCCTTGGACCAGTTAAAATCAGATAAAAGGTTTAATAGTTGTGTAGAGTCTCTCAGGTAGGATTTGAGACGTGGTACCAGATTTTGTAGGTACTGATCGACGTATTCGGAGAGGTTAGCCGTGAGGGATCCAATTCCCGAGATAATAGGTCTGCCTGGGGGTTTAGTCAATCTTTTGTGAATCTTTGGTAGATGATAAAAAACGGGTATTCTTGGAAACTTGTTGTAAAGATATTTAAATTCTCTTTCATTGATAATCCCTCTGGTTCTACCTTGGTCGAGTATCTCTTCTAATTTGCCCTTGAAATGGGAGGTAGGGTCTTGTTTAAGTTTCAAATAGGTGCTTGTGTCTTCCAATAATCTAGTGTTCTCTTCTGTGTAGTCAGTCGTATTGAGAATGACCAAACCACCTCCTTTGTCTGCCGCTTTTATGATTATGTCCTCTGAATTCATCAGCTGCTTCAGAGATTGCCTCTCCCTTTTAGTTAGATTATCTTTCTCTATCTTGTTTTTAATCCTTCCTCTAAAATCTTTTTCTACCATTTTTTCAAATACTTTCATGGAATCAGTCTTTACAAATTGTGGGTAAAAAGTAGAGGTGGGATGTAGATTGGTTTGTGTGTACTCCTGTATTGGGGTGGGTGGCATCTTGTCCTTACCATGAAAGAATTTCTTGATTGAGACTTTTCTCATGAATTTATGTAAATCTATACATGCATTAAAATTGGAGCTTTTAGACGTCGGTGCAAATTTTAGACCCTTTTTTAGGAGTGAGGTTTCTTCCAAATTGAGTATTCTTGTTGATAGATTAAATATGTTCATTTCCTCCTTTTCAGCTGGGTAACTTCTTCCTGTTGTTCTGGATCTTCTTCTGTTTCTCTTATGGATCTTTTCTTTCTCAACTCCGGGGACCTGAAATCTTCCATTGCAAATCTTTTGGGGGGAATCCTTCCCCGCTTGTCTAAAAAATCGTTCTCTGTATGTGTAGTTGGTTGACTTTTGGTTTCTCTTGGAACTACGTTATTGGAATCCGATCTTATTTGGTCAAATGTTGGAGTTTCTGCAGTTGGAGTATATTGGTGTCCATGTCCCTGTGTATGCCAATCTCTCCTTTGGTATCTCATATATTGTCGGTTTACTAGATCTGTGTGTCCTCTTTTTGTATATTGGGATGGACGGTATCCTCTATGGTCCTGGGATGGACGGTATCCTCTATGGTGCTGTCCTCTATAGTGTGTTGGTCGATATTGCATCCACTTTTTGGTGGGACTTTGATTAGGGGTTCTTTGAGAGATATCTGTATCTCTAAATGTTACCTGTCGTTGGTATCTTAATTCGGTTCCATATCTTTGTGGGGGTTGATATTTTAATGTTTGATCCTTCTTCCAGTTCCTTTGTGTTTGTGTTTTATAGTCGGCCTGATCTCTCATAATCTTCTTTCTTTTATTTTCTCTTATATTCATCTCAATATCCTTAACTCTTCTTTCTATCGTATCTAGAAGTTCCACATAATCCCCATTCTCCACTAGGGGGCGGATAGTGCTTTTCAATTGTGTAATTTCTTGATCCAGTTGAGTAAGATCTTTCTTTTTCTCATTGATGAGGAATACCATTAATAAAAGAGATCCTTTATCTAGAAGTTGGTCCCACTTCTTAAGTAATGTTGGATCATGGCGTTTATAGGTTGATCTTTTGAAGAGTCTTAATCCTCGTGGTACAATGTTGTTGTTAACATAAAAATCAAGGGTGGCTATATCCCACCAAATTTGTACCTCTCTCTCCATTAATTTTCCTAGTTGGTGGATAAAAGATCTAATATCTTTCCGTTGATCCTTAGGTGGCAGAGCAGGTTCATTTTGACATTTCCAAGACTTTCACGGAGGAGACCCCACAGGACTAAGATTCCTACCGATTGAAAAGGTAGATGTCAATTGGAGAGGGGGCAATATAGATAAGAATCTGGACCAAACAGAAGCTAGGTGGATATTCCACCTAGAGACTTTGGCCCCTAAGGGTCTTAATTTGGATTTTGAACTCAATGCATTCTTATAAAGTTTACCTTTTTTTTTTTTTTTCATAACCCAGTTTTTTATACATACACAAGCACATTTTCACACTGCGCACTTTATATTGAGTAATATTATCCATCACTTTTTAATTCCTTGCACTAAGCTCTTCTACTCAGTATATAGTCGCAATTCACATTTTAGGATATTTTATCCAACCATTATCTACCTCAGTAGAGACACTATATATGTAGTATAATATTACTGCATTCACATTTTTCTCTTTTTTCACATATTCTCTCTATAATTCTAATCAGATATTTCATTATGATAATGAAACTGTAAAATCCCAATCTGGTTATTTCACTGGGATACTGACACTACTTGCATTGGCAATATAAGTTCAGGTATAGCTTCTATTTGAATCTATTCTTCTTAGTATGCACTAATCACTACCGATATCATTTACATTTATAAAATGACTTTGTGCACAGTTTCTATTCTAATGCTTTTATGATCCTCAAACATTTTATTAATCACTTATGATACCATTTGGGTTTGTAATGTAACTTGGGGCACAGCCTCTACTTCAAATTCTCCATGACCTTTTTATAATATATCCATTTTCCCACAGATCGTTTTCTAAGCACATATCCATTTCATTTTGGATTTATTTATTTTTTATTTTTTTATTACTTTTTTTATTACTTTTTATTATAATCAATTCTATAACTGCCAATAAGCTTACTAACTTCTAATTAATTATGATATAGTAATTCTGATTTGCACATACAATACTGTATTTGTGTATGTATCATTTTAATAAGTATCAAACCACTGTATTTTACTCTATTATATTATTTTATTGTATTTTCAATTTACAATTTGTTCCTAATTTACAATTTGTTTTTATAACCACTCTATGTATATAAAATGAGATTTACATGTTTAGTTAACCAATAATACACGCAGCCCACCAGCTCTGTATATAAGACAGACATCCAAATCCAGCTGCAGCATGTCTCTGAAGAAGTGGGGCTGACACCCACGAAACGCGTTAGACCAGCAGTGTTAGTGAGCAGGATACGACGGAGCAGCCAGACGCCAGCAGCAGCATCTCTTTCCTTCCCCCATACGGCATCTAAGACCTGGGGACAGACGGACTGCCGAGCATCCGAGAACCAGAGTGAGGTTTGGCACGCACGCCAACCTCCCCAGCAGCCGGCAAGTAATTTCTCTTCATTTTGATACAATAGTATCCACTGTAATCCTTAACAGTTACAGTGTGGATGAAGCTATTTGTGCGAGATCTGCAGTGGCTAAAGACTTGCTAATCGTTCCTGGCTCCCATTTTTTGTATTTATATTTTTATTCCAAATTTGGACTATTCTTTATGTTTTTTATATGATGAATAAATTTCTACATTATTTTTTAAATACATTCTGTTAATAGTGGTTTTTTACTTTCACTTGTAGTTTTTTGCCTAATTCTCAAGTGATTATAACTAATACAGTTAATATGGAGTTTTTTATGTCTCCTTATTAAAATATAATACTGTTCTTTGCACGGACTACTTAAAGCAATATACACACTATTTTAAACAGTGTGTGAATTTTACGCATAACAGGTAACCAGGTTTTATATGGTTATTTTGTATTCAGCAATAACTTTGTATTAAGCAGATCATTCGGTGTGTACCAAACAGATTCTGCCTATAGCAGATTTAAAGGTATACACACCATACATTCTGGCATAGTTACCATCCAGCATTTTAAATATTTTATCCTATCACACCAACGAAGTCATATACTAAGTGAATTTGCTCCTGAACACATCACCTTTGAAGGTATCCCTGTTTTCTATATTTCCAGACAGGTTTTGGGTGTATTCCTGTCTTTGTTCAGTTTTGAGCTATTTACTTTAAGTCAGACTCCCTCACCCCTCTGTGTTTGCATCAAGCAGACCAGTTTCTATTTTCTTGTACTTTAATAATTCACCCAGTGAGGTTTTAGAGGACGACTATGGCTCTAAGCAGAAATATTGATACAATTAGATCAGATAGGAAGTCCTTTATGGGCACTTGGTCCACAGATGAAACTTATACTAATTCAAATGAACCTGCTCTGCCACCTAAGGATCAACGGAAAGATATTAGATCTTTTATCCACCAACTAGGAAAATTAATGGAGAGAGAGGTACAAATTTGGTGGGATATAGCCACCCTTGATTTTTATGTTAACAACAACATTGTACCACGAGGATTAAGACTCTTCAAAAGATCAACCTATAAACGCCATGATCCAACATTACTTAAGAAGTGGGACCAACTTCTAGATAAAGGATCTCTTTTATTAATGGTATTCCTCATCAATGAGAAAAAGAAAGATCTTACTCAACTGGATCAAGAAATTACACAATTGAAAAGCACTATCCGCCCCCTAGTGGAGAATGGGGATTATGTGGAACTTCTAGATACGATAGAAAGAAGAGTTAAGGATATTGAGATGAATATAAGAGAAAATAAAAGAAAGAAGATTATGAGAGATCAGGCCGACTATAAAACACAAACACAAAGGAACTGGAAGAAGGATCAAACATTAAAATATCAACCCCCACAAAGATATGGAACCGAATTAAGATACCAACGACAGGTAACATTTAGAGATACAGATATCTCTCAAAGAACCCCTAATCAAAGTCCCACCAAAAAGTGGATGCAATATCGACCAACACACTATAGAGGACAGCACCATAGAGGATACCGTCCATCCCAGGACCATAGAGGATACCGTCCATCCCAATATACAAAAAGAGGACACACAGATCTAGTAAACCGACAATATATGAGATACCAAAGGAGAGATTGGCATACACAGGGACATGGACACCAATATACTCCAACTGCAGAAACTCCAACATTTGACCAAATAAGATCGGATTCCAATAACGTAGTTCCAAGAGAAACCAAAAGTCAACCAACTACACATACAGAGAACGATTTTTTAGACAAGCGGGGAAGGATTCCCCCCAAAAGATTTGCAATGGAAGATTTCAGGTCCCCGGAGTTGAGAAAGAAAAGATCCATAAGAGAAACAGAAGAAGATCCAGAACAACAGGAAGAAGTTACTCAGCTGAAAAGGAGGAAATGAACATATTTAATCTATCAACAAGAATACTCAATTTGGAAGAAACCTCACTCCTAAAAAAGGGTCTAAAATTTGCACCGACGTCTAAAAGCTCCAATTTTAATGCATGTATAGATTTACATAAATTCATGAGAAAAGTCTCAATCAAGAAATTCTTTCATGGTAAGGACAAGATGCCACCCACCCCAATACAGGAGTACACACAAACCAATCTACATCCCACCTCTACTTTTTACCCACAATTTGTAAAGACTGATTCCATGAAAGTATTTGAAAAAATGGTAGAAAAAGATTTTAGAGGAAGGATTAAAAACAAGATAGAGAAAGATAATCTAACTAAAAGGGAGAGGCAATCTCTGAAGCAGCTGATGAATTCAGAGGACATAATCATAAAAGCGGCAGACAAAGGAGGTGGTTTGGTCATTCTCAATACGACTGACTACACAGAAGAGAACACTAGATTATTGGAAGACACAAGCACCTATTTGAAACTTAAACAAGACCCTACCTCCCATTTCAAGGGCAAATTAGAAGAGATACTCGACCAAGGTAGAACCAGAGGGATTATCAATGAAAGTGAATTTAAATATCTTTACAACAAGTTTCCAAGAATACCCGTTTTTTATCATCTACCAAAGATTCACAAAAGATTGACTAAACCCCCAGGCAGACCTATTATCTCGGGAATTGGATCCCTCACGGCTAACCTCTCCGAATACGTCGATCAGTACCTACAAAATCTGGTACCACGTCTCAAATCCTACCTGAGAGACTCTACACAACTATTAAACCTTTTATCTGATTTTAACTGGTCCAAGGACATGATTTTAGTCACAGCAGACGTCACCTCACTTTATACAGTGATAGAGCACTTGCAAGGATGCGAGGCAATACAATATTCACTGGCAACCTATTCAGAACTAAAGAATGACCAAATCGACTTCTTAATACAATGCATTGCTTTTATACTCACTCATAATTATTTTTGGTGCAATGACCAATTTTATTTACAGATTGAGGGGACCGCCATGGGGACTCGTTTTGCGCCAAGCTATGCGAACCTATTCATGGGCAAATGGGAGGAAGAATTCATATGGGAACATTGCCCTTTTGGCGCAAACCTGTCCCTATGGCGAAGATACATAGATGACTGCTTTTTTATCTGGAAGGGAGATGAAAACTCCCTTGAACTGTTCAAGACCTACCTCAACAACAACCCCTACAATCTAAAGTTTACTTTTAATCAGTCACGTGATCAAATTGAGTTCTTAGATTTAAACATTTATATAGAAGGCAACCAGATACAAACCAAAACTTTTAAAAAATCAGTAGACTGCAACAGTTTTATTCCTTTTAATAGCCACCACAAGAATACTTGGCTCAGAAACATCCCGTATAGCCAATTTAGGCGGATTAGAAGGAACTGCTCAAACATACAAGTATGCGGTGAACAAATGGAGGAGATGCAGCAAAGATTTATCAACAAAGGCTATCCCCTAACATTACTTACTGAGGCTAAAACTAGAGCTTTAACTATTCCAAGACAAGATACCCTTAAAAATAAAGTTGAAACTATTGAGATGAATCAACCCATACCAGCTTTTATAACCCAATATAACCACCAGTCCCGCACTATAGAGAAAATCTTAAAGAAACATTGGAATATCCTCATGAGTGACCCTTCCTTGATAGGTATTCTGGAGAACCAACCACGTATCATCTTTACCAAAGCACCCAATCTACAATTACTTTTGGCTCCAACTCTCAAGCAATGCAAGATCCAACAAGACACGATGGCCACAAAAAGTTTCAAGTGGTGTAAAAAATGTGTTGCGTGTACTAATAATCCTTCTCTGGATTTTGAAATGACTAAATTCACATCTATGGATGGCACGAAGGAATATGATATTAAGACCAACATGAATTGTGATTCAAAAGGAGTTATCTATCTCATCACATGTCCATGTTCTAAACAGTATGTAGGACGTACAAAAAGGGCATTGAAGACGAGGATGGCGGAACACATAAGGAACATTAGAAAGGGTCTCCAAACCCATAATTTGTCAAGACATTTCCAAGACTTTCACGGAGGAGACCCCACAGGACTAAGATTCCTACCGATTGAAAAGGTAGATGTCAATTGGAGAGGGGGCAATATAGATAAGAATCTGGACCAAACAGAAGCTAGGTGGATATTCCACCTAGAGACTTTGGCCCCTAAGGGTCTTAATTTGGATTTTGAACTCAATGCATTCTTATAAAGTTTACCTTTTTTTTTTTTTTTCATAACCCAGTTTTTTATACATACACAAGCACATTTTCACACTGCGCACTTTATATTGAGTAATATTATCCATCACTTTTTAATTCCTTGCACTAAGTTCTTCTACTCAGTATATAGTCGCAATTCACATTTTAGGATATTTTATCCAACCATTATCTACCTCAGTAGAGACACTATATATGTAGTATAATATTACTGCATTCACATTTTTCTCTTTTTTCACATATTCTCTCTATAATTCTAATCAGATATTTCATTATGATAATGAAACTGTAAAATCCCAATCTGGTTATTTCACTGGGATACTGACACTACTTGCATTGGCAATATAAGTTCAGGTATAGCTTCTATTTGAATCTATTCTTCTTAGTATGCACTAATCACTACCGATATCATTTACATTTATAAAATGACTTTGTGCACAGTTTCTATTCTAATGCTTTTATGATCCTCTAACATTTTATTAATCACTTATGATACCATTTGGGTTTGTAATGTAACTTGGGGCACAGCCTCTACTTCAAATTCTCCATGACCTTTTTATAATATATCCATTTTCCCACAGATCGTTTTCTAAGCACATATCCATTTCATTTTGGATTTATTTATTTTTTATTTTTTTTATTACTTTTTATTATAATCAATTCTATAACTGCCAATAAGCTTACTAACTTCTAATTAATTATGATATAGTAATTCTAATTTGCACATACAATACTGTATTTGTGTATGTATCATTTTAATAAGTATCAAACCACTGTATTTTACTCTATTATATTATTTTATTGTATTTTCAATTTACAATTTGTTCCTAATTTACAATTTGTTTTTATAACCACTCTATGTATATAAAATGAGATTTACATGTTTAGTTAACCAATAATACACGCAGCCCATCAGCTCTGTATATAAGACAGACATCCAAATCCAGCTGCAGCATGTCTCTGAAGAAGTGGGGCTGACACCCACGAAACGCTTTAGACCAGCAGTGTTAGTGAGCAGGATACGACGGAGCAGCCAGACGCCAGCAGCAGCATCTCTTTCCTTCCCCCATACGGCATCTAAGACCTGGGGACAGACGGACTGCCGAGCATCCGAGAACCAGAGTGAGGTTTGGCACGCACGCCAACCTCCCCAGCAGCCGGCAAGTAATTTCTCTTCATTTTGATACAATAGTATCCACTGTAATCCTTAACAGTTACAGTGTGGATGAAGCTATTTGTGCGAGATCTGCAGTGGCTAAAGACTTGCTAATCGTTCCTGGCTCCCATTTTTTGTATTTATATTTTTATTCCAAATTTGGACTATTCTTTTATGTTTTTTATATGATGAAATAATTTCTACATTATTTTTTAAATACATTCTGTTAGTGTTTTTTTACTTTCACTTGTAGTTTTTTGCCTAATTCTCAAGTGATTATAACTAATACAGTTAATATGGAGTTTTTTATGTCTCCTTATTAAAATATAATACTGTTCTTTGCACGGACTACTTAAAGCAATATACACACTATTTTAAACAGTGTGTGAATTTTACGCATAACAGGTAACCAGGTTTTATATGGTTATTTTGTATTCAGCAATAACTTTGTATTAAGCAGATCATTCGGTGTGTACCAAACAGATTCTGCCTATAGCAGATTTAAAGGTATACACACCATACATTCTGGCATAGTTACCATCCAGCATTTTAAATATTTTATCCTATCACACCAACGAAGTCATATATTAAGTGAATTTGCTCCTGAACACATCACCTTTGAAGGTATCCCTGTTTTCTATATTTCCAGACAGGTTTTGGGTGTATTCCTGTCTTTGTTCAGTTTTGAGCTATTTACTTTAAGTCAGACTCCCTCACCCCTCTGTGTTTGCATCAAGCAGACCAGTTTCTATTTTCTTGTTATTTATTTAACATGTTGTAAGAGCATCGTGAATATATCATGCAAAATTAATGTGATTAAAAACACAATAAAAATACAATACATATCACTGACAGGTGAAGTGAATAACAACGGTTATATTATTACCATGGCACCTGCCTAGGAGTGGGATATATTATGCAGCAAGTAAACAGTCAGTTCTTGAATTGTATGTGCTGGAAGCAGGAAAAATTAGAAAGTGAAAAGATCTTTGACAAAGGCCAAATCGTGATGGCTAGATGGCTGAGTCAGAGCATCTTAAAACTGGAAAATCTTGTGTGATGTTCCCGGCATACAGTGGTTAGTACCTACCAAATGTGGTGCAAGGGAGGACAACCAGTGAACCAGCATCAATGCCATGGGTGCCCAAAGACTATTAATGCATATGGGAAGCAAAGACTAGCCCATCTGGTCCTTGGCCTCCAAATTCTACAGATCTCAATATGATTGAGCATTTTTGGGATGAGCAGGAATATCCATGGAGGTCCCAGCTCTTATCTTGCCAGACCTTAAGTATCTGATGCTAATATATTGGTGCCAGATACCACAGAACATGTTCATAGTACATGTGGAGTCCATTCTTTAGGTGCTAAAAAGTAAATTTGGGGCGTGCACTTCATATCTGAGAGTCAAATAGAACCATCAAATGCTGTTGTTACAGCACATTTTTAAACATTTAAATTCTTTAAGTGCTAAATAGTACATTTGTGGCCTGCACTTCATATCTGAGAGTCAAATAGAACCGTCAAATACTGCTATGATATTGCAGTTTGCCTAATTCACATTTTTTTGGTGCTAAAAAGTAAATTTGGGGCGTGCAAGATTATAGCCAGATAAGACTGTATTAACTACTGCAATTGTGCACTTTCATATAGCACTTTTTTCAGAATTTTTTACATTGAATTTTATAACATTGAATTTCTAACTACATTTTGTTTGTTTTACCAGCTATTTAAATATTTATACTGCATAAGGGTTGCATTTAGTGTGACCAACTGAGAGTCTGAATACATAGTAGTATTTTCTGTTTTACTACTATTGCTCCTAAAGTATATTTTGTTCAGTTTTATTTCATGTGATATTATTCCTTCATTTCTCCTGGAACCACATTAGAGCCATATCTAATATCTTATCCTCATGTGGAGTCCATGCCTTATTTATTTTATTTATTTCTGCTATTTATAAAGCACCAACAGATTCCGCAGCGCTGTACAATTAGTGGAGAAATGTACAATATACACAGAACAATACAAGAGGTAGAGAGAGCCCTGCCCGTAAGCTGATATCTAGCCATTGGAGCTCTTTTATACAAAGTGCTTGGCTAGATGGCCCGTGAGCTTACAATCTAAAGGATACCATGGGGATTTGAGACAAGAGGTAGCAGGGGAAGTTTGGAGGTGATGGCTGAAAGAGTTAACAGAGAAGCAGCTATTGGTAAGATGTTAGGGCAGCATGAGGGGGACCTACAAGATATTAGGCAGGTGGTTTTAATGTTGTGGCTGATTAATGTATGGTGTATTGGAAATTTTTATGAAATTTGGCTATCATATTATTAAAAATATCATTCAAATATAGTGGCCTCTTATGAGCCAAGATTGTCAACATAATGTTGCTTTGCTATCACGTGTAACTATTTGTAGCTATTATGGCATGTAGGGGCTGTAATTTGTGAAATATTCTCATACAAATACATTTTTAGCTACAGTGCCATCCATCTACTTGGTTACCTAGAACGATTTTAGGTTACCTAGAATGATTTTACCAATGAAAAGAGTGCAAATTAATTCAAAGAAATTAAAAGACTATTTGGAACAGTGATAATACTGAATAATTCCAGATCAATTCCTTATTTAACTGCAACATAGCTGAAGTAGTCTATCTACTTGCCTGCAGTTGCCAGCATAAATATGTGAGGAAAATATGTTGTCCCTTTAAGTGTTGAATGTTGGAATTCATTAACAGAGGGAATTGCCTATGGGTACTGGACACATCCATAGCCTACCTTCTTAGAACTCATAACAGAGGTTATTCAAGTGGACTTTGATTTGTAAAGATGGGTAAGCGCTAGGGCACTCTCAACAAAAGACTGAGATGGAGAGAATAGATGTGGAACTAATGATCACCTAAAAACATTCTCACCTAATGTTCTTAATGAAGGCTTTTCTTGTCTACCATTTACAGTGGATTGATATATGAAAGAAAAACAAATTAATCCATATCATCAGTCAGGTGTCCTTTTATATGTATACACTTAATTTTTGGTACAGTTTAGTAAAACGATGAGATACAGCTGCAAGATATTTTGGCTCCTCTTTTAAATATTCCATATGACTATGCTTATTGATTTAGAGGATTTACCCTCAATTCTCGTTTCAGTAAACATTATCATTAGCTTGATCCTGACTGCAGTATTTTTTTATTATTTATCAATTATTACTTATTTTTCAAAGTTTATAGCAGCTATTGTTTGATTGCCACCCTGTCCTTTGCAATTTTGGTTTGGAAGCATCATGCAGTGTTAAACCAGGCCTCATTAATGGGTGATCTATTATATGAATATATGAATAGTCGTAACGTTATTATCACCATATTGATTTGTCAGTATACTTACCTATAGCTGTTCTTTATAAAGACCTTCAGTAAACTAATTATACTCGGGACCTCCCTTCCTCTTTCACTAAAACCATGGGTATGTGTATTTAGTAAAGTGGGGCAGCTTTTAATTCTTTAGTGACCTTGCCTGTTGCTTTGCTGGTTATTAATAATTGAAGTAGTCACATATTTTATTATAATAGTGCTAGTAGTCTCCTTTCATGACTGGATAGGTAGGCAGTAGTGATGTCGTGAACACGAAATTTTCAGTTCGCGAATGGCGAACGCGAACTTCCGCAAATGTTCGCGAACCGGGCGAACCGCCATAGACTTCAATGGGCAGGCGAATTTTAAAACACACAGGGACTCTTTCTGGCCACAATAGTGATGGAAAAGTTGTTTCAAGGGGACTAACACCTGGACTGTGGCATGCCGGAGGGGGATCCATGGCAAAACTCCCATGGAAAATTACACAGTTGATGCAGAGTCTGGTCTAAATCCATAAAGGGCAGAAATCACCTAACATTCCTAAATCACAATGGATATGGATTGATACCTGACATACGACATATTGACACAGAGCAGAATAGAGACTGTTCCTCCTACATAGGGTCACTTGGCAGATATGGATTGACACCTGTCCTCAGAGACTATGATACACACTGACACAGAGCAGAATAGGGACTGTTCCTCCTACATAGGGTCACTTGGCAGATATGGATTGACACCTGTCCTCAGAGACCATGATACACACTGACACAGAGCAGAATAGAGACTGTTCCTCCTACATAGGGTCACTTGGCAGATATGGATTGACACCTGTCCTCAGAGACCATGATACACACTGACACAGAGCAGAATAGAGACTGTTCCCCTACATAGGGTCACTTGGCAGATATGGATTGACACCTGTCCTCAGAGACCATGATACACACTGACACAGAGCAGAATAGGGACTGTTCCCCTACATCGGGTCACTTGGCAGATATGGATTGACACCTTGTTACAAACTGCTATTTGTAACGGGCCCTTTAAATGGCAAATTGCCCTGCTTCCCTGGGTTGTGGAGAAGCCTATTTGCCAGCCTCCTCCCGCATGACTATGGCCCCTGGGAGATTGTGAAAATGTATGCACTTTTATTTGGTGTGTATGGCCTTTAAGACTGTCAGTGGGCATATTGGGGCTTATGGACTCTTTATGTGACTGGTGCTGGCCCTTTAAACACCTTTTTTTCTATGTTTGGATTGGGAGCAGTACTGAGCCAAGTCGGAGCAGATGGTGGCGAGCAACCCGGGGCTTATCTAAGCCGGAAACTTTTGCCCAGGGAAGTAGATACACTGCCATTGAAAAGGAGTGCATGGCGGTGGTGTGGGCCCTCAAAAAGCTGCAACCTTACTTGTATGGACAACCGTTTACCTTACTCACAGATCACAACAAATTTGGGGCACTGCGCGTGCAATCTAATGTGCCACCAGATAGGAGTGGTGTGTTAAGTAGTACTATTCTTATCAGTTTAATCCCTGTTACGTCCCCTATCCGTTGATGTGGAGCAAGACGCAGCAGCAGAAGAGGACTCAGCCGAGGAGGTTATGGAAGAGGATGGAGTAGGAGGAGTAGAGGAGGTGTCAGCAGGACTGCCTGCAAGTCGTGGCGGTGTCACCAACTCCTCTGCAGAGCCATGCATTCCATGCTTGGCAGCAGTCAGCAGGTTTACCCGATGCGCAGTGTAGGTGATATACCTGCCCTGACCATGCTTTGCAGACCAGGTATCAGTGGTCAGATGGACCCTTGCCCCAACACTGTGTGCCAGAGATGCTGATTCCTTTTGCACAATTGAGTACAGGTTGGGGATTGCCTTTTGCGAAAAGTAATTTCGGCCGGGTACCTTCCACTGCGGTGTCCCAATAGCTACAAATTTTTTGAACGCCTCAGACTCCACCAGCTTGTATGGTAAAAGCTGGCGGGCTAATAGTTTGGACAAGCCAGCTGTCAGACGCTGGGCAAGCTGCCAGCTTCTGTGTCAGGCTCACAGTGGCTACTGTGCCCATTTGCCCAGTCAGTGCCACCACTCATATCTGGTGTCACAATAGCTTGCATTTAAAAACAAAAAACTTTTTTCACTGTTATAGATTGAATAGCAGTCAGTTGTCTGCCACTGCTGCCAGCTTCTGTGTCAGGCTCACAGTGGATACTGTGCCCATTTGCCCAGTCAGTGCCACCACTCATATCTGGTGTCACAATAGCTTAAGCTTGACATTTAAAAAGAAAAAAAAGTTTTTCACTGTAATAGATTGAATAGCAGTTAGTTGTCTGCAAGCGTCTGGGTGTCAGGCCTCCTTCAGCGTGTGCTCTGCAGACATCTGCCAGTGTACTTTGCCACTCATATCTGGCGTCACAATAGCGTGCATTTAAAACCCAAAAACTTTTTTCACTGTTATAGATTGAATAGCAGTTAGTTGTCTCAAAGCAGGTGTGTCAGCCTTACAGCGTGAACTCTGCCAGTTTACAGTGCCACTCATATCTGGTGTCATAATATCTTGCATATAAAAACAAAAAACTTTTTTCACTGTTATAGATTGAATAGCAGTTAGTTGTCTGCCAGCGGGTGTGTCAGGCTCACAGTGGATACTGTGCCCAGTGCCACCACTCACTCACTGGTACCCGGACGAAATTTCTTTTCACAAAAGGCAATCCCCAACCTGTACTCGATTGTGCAAAAGGAAATAATGGCATGTCTGGTACACAGTGTTGGGGCAAGGGTCCATCTGACCACTGATACCTGGTCTGCAAAGCATGGTCAGGGCAGGTATATCACCTACACTGCGCATTGGGCAAACCTGCTGACGGCTGCCAAGCATGGAATGCGTGGCTCTGCAGAGGAGTTGGTGACACCGCCATTACTTGCAGGCAGGCCTGCTGCCACCTCCTCTACTCTTCCTACTCCATCCTCTTCTATAACCTCCTCGGCTGAGTCCTCTTCTGCTGCTGCATCTTGCTCCACATCAACGGATAGGGGACGTAACAGGGATTAAACTGATAAGAATAGTACTACTTAACACACCACTCCTATCTGGTGGCACATTAGATTGCACGCACAGTGCCCCAAATTTGTTGTGATCTGTGAGTAAGGTAAATGGTTGTCCATACAAGTAAGGTTGCAGCTTTTTGAGGGCCCACACCACCGCCAGGCACTCCTTTTCAATGGCAGTGTATCTACTTCCCTGGGCAAAAGTTTCCGGCTTAGATAAGCCCGGGTTGCTCGCCGCCATCTGCTCCGACTTGGCTCAGTACTGCTCCCAATCCAAACATAGAAGCGTCTGTATGGACGAGAAAGCGTTTAGTTGGATCAGGAGCAGAAAGTACAGGTGATTTAATGAGCGCCGTCTTGAGCTGTTGGAAGGCCTGTTCACACTCTGGGGCCCATACTACTATCTTGGGGAGGTTTTTACGCGTTCCTACATGGCACTTACTGGGCTTTAGGGTCAGTCCGGCCTCCCTAATCCGGTCTAGTACGGCTCCTATGTGGGTCAGGTGTTAGGGCCAGGAGCAGCTAAAAATGGCTATATCATCCAAGTAGGCGCAGGCATACTCCTGAAACCCATCCAGTAGCCGATCTACCATCCTCTGAAAGTTAGCCGGGGCATTCTTCATCCCGAATGGCATGGCCTTAAACTAATACAGGCCAAACGAGGTGACAAATGCCGACTTGTGGATGGCGTCCTCGGCTAATGGAATTTGCCAGTACCCCTTGCACAGATCTATTGTGGTGAGGTACTGGCCTCTGGCCATTTTGTCTAGGAGCTCGTCTATCCGGGGCATAGGGTAGGCGTCTGAGGTTATTTTATCGTTTAGCCTCCGGTAGTCTACACAGAAACGGGTCGTGCCGTCCCGTTTCGGTACTAGTACTACCGGGGAGGCCCAGGGGCTGTCAGAGTGTTCTATCACCCCTAACTGCATCATTTCCTCAATTTCTTTCTGAATATTTTCTTTAACTGCTTCGGGTATGCGATAGGCGGGTATGCGATGGTCTAGGGTTTCAACGGACTGTACCCAGGTAGGTTGGAAAACGTGGCCCCCTTGTCCTGGATTAGTCTTTGGACCTGGGTTCGCTCCTGGGGGTCTAACCGTTCTCCTAACTGTACTTCTCCCAGGTCTCCGCTCTGGCCCTCTAGGTCTAGGAGATCTGGGAGTGGCAAATTATTATAATCTTCAGTGGCAGGTGCACAGATCGCGGTTACCTCCGTGCGCTCGTGGTATGGCTTGAGCATGTTCACATGGAGAATGCGCTTGCCTCCCGTGCCTCTGACCGCACCGATCACAAAGGTGGTATCACAAACCTGCTCTACCACCTTGTATGGGCCCTGCCAGGAAGCCTGCAGCTTGTCCTTGTTGACAGTGTCAATCCATATCTGCCAAGTGGCCCTATGTAGGGGTAACAGTCCCTATTCTGCTCTGTGTCAGTGTGTATCAGGGGCTCTGAGGACAGGTGTCAATCCATATCTGCCAAGTGACCCGATGTAGGGGGAACAGTCCCTGTTCTGCTCTGTGTCAGTGTGTATCAGGGACCCTTAGGACAGGTGTCAATCCATATCTGCCAATTGTAGGGGGAACAGTCCCTATTCTGCTCTGTGTGAGGAGGAGGAATGGGAAATGAGTAGCTCGGCATCCAACCTTGTGCAAATGGGGTCTTTCATGCTGTCGTGCCTGTTGAGGGACCTTCGTATAAAAAGGCTGAAGGAGAACGACCTGTGCTGGGTGTCCACGCTACTAGACCCCTGGTATAAGCAGACAGTGGCGGAAATGTGACCGAATTACAAGTCGGAAAGGATGCAGCATTTGCAAAATAAATTAAAAAGTATGCTTTACACAGCGTATAAGGGTGATGTCACAGCACAACGGGAATCTAACAGGGGAAGAGGTGAAAGTCATCCTCCTCCTCCAACGACCACGCCATATCTGCCAAGTGACCCTATGTAACAGTCCCTATTCTGCTCTGTGTCAGTGTGTATCAGGGCTCAAAGGACAGGTGTCAATCCATATCTGCCAAGTGACCCTATGTAGGGGAACAGTCTCTATTCTGCTCTGTGTTAGTGTGTATCATGGTCTCTGAGGACAGATGTCAATCCATATCTGCCAAGTGACCCTATGTAGGAGGAACAGTCCCTATTCTGCTCTGTGTCAGTGTGTATCAGGGATCCTTAGGACAGGTGTCAATCCATATCTGCCAAGTGACCCTATGTAGGAGGAACAGTCCCTATTCTGCTCCGTGTCAGTGTGTATCAGGGATCCCTAGGACAGGTGTCAATCCATATCTGCCAAGTGACCCGATGTAGGGGGAACAGTCCCTATTCTGCTCTGTGTCAGTGTGTATCAGGGGCTCTGAGGACAGGTGTCAATCCATATCTGCCAAGTGACCCTATGTAGGGGGAACAGTCTCTATTCTGCTCTGTGTCAGTGTGTATCATTGTCTCTGAGGACAGGTGTCAATCCATATCTGCCAAGTGACCCTATGTAGGGGGAACAGTCCCTATTCTGCTCTGTGTCCGTGTGCATCGGGGGCTCTGAGGACAGGTGTCAATCCATATGTCAAGGTGTCAATATGTCATATGTCAGGTGTCAATCCATATTCATTGTGATTTAGGAATGTTAGGTGATTTCTACCCTTTATGGATTAAAACCAGACTCTGCATGAACTGTGTAATTTTCCATGGGAGTTTTGCCATGGATCCCCTCCGGCATGCCACAGTCCAGGTGTTAGTCCCCTTGAAACAACTTTTCCATCCCTATTGTGGCCAGAAAGAGTCCCTGTGTGTTTTAAAATTCGCCTGTCCATTGAAGTCTATGGCGGTTCGCGAACATTTGCGGAAGTTCGCTGTTCGCTAACCGAAAATTTTGTGTTCGCGACATCACTATTTACAATATGGACCGGATTGATATTTGGTTTGGGTAACTAATATAATGTGTTGTTGTTACACTATTTTAGCCCATTGGTCTGCAATTTTGCACAGAGAATTGGGTGGCTCAAAGGGGAGTCTCTATTTAGTATGTAGGCTGACAGATATTTAAGATATATCTTAGAGGTAGATTTTTCATCTATTACCAATAAAGAGTGTAAGTACTGTGACATAGAGGCAATGTCTTTCTTCATGAAGTTTCCTCTGTGGCATATGTAATATTAAAGCAGTGTTGAGGTGCTTCACAAATATGTTATCCCCTGATGTTAAGAAACGAATGGTAATTTGACACAACTTATCTAACAGAAACAATTTGTTGCAGTACACTTTAATCAGAAGGCAAATACTTTGTGAATATTTTCCTTGTAACTGAGAAATATCTTATTTTTATTATTATGTATTGATTAAAGTGTATATGTTCACTAGGCTAGATCATTCTGCGTTGATATAGAACTTTCCTATAGAATTTTGCTAAAATAGGAGAATGTTCCTGCCTTGTGGCAAAGTATTCAGGGGTTAATAAGTCACTTTCATTCTAATTGTGCATTGAGCCTTCCCTAAACTGGTGCCTGAAAGTTTAAAAAATGACATCCCTTACACTTAGGAAAATTAGATATTTTAAAAAATTTAAATAACCTGTAAAATTACACAATTGTATAATTTCCTTATCCAGTGTTACAAACTGCCATTTGTAACTGTTATTTTATTTGACAAATTGCCCTGCTTCCCTGTGTTATGGAGAAGCCTAATTGCCAGCCTTCTGCCCCATGACTATGGACCTAGTGTGTATGGCGATTTGACTGTATTTGTGGGATCTGAGCGCTGTTTGGATATATTGAGCGCTCAGATCCAAGCCATCTGGGGATAGGTTGAATGTGGGGGTTCTGTTCAGTTCAATAGGAGTTATGTATTTTGTGTCTTTTTGTGTCTTTTGCTAACATGTGGTTAATGGAGTCTGCCTCTATCCCTGGATAATTGGATTACTTTCCCCATTGTCCAGGATAGAGGCCTCTGTAAAACCGGTTTGGGCCAGAAAACCATGCTGCCAGCCAGGCCCCAAAAGACACTTTTGCTAACTTTTGAACCCCTTGTCTGATTTGTGCCATTTTTAATATGTTGCTCCCCTTAATGGATTGATTCCAAATATGTAATTTTTATGAAGATTGGATGTGTAGTTTGGAAGTTATAGTACATGTATAAAAACTGTATTTTTACTGTTCTGTTTTAATTATGTTATGTGATTATCTGAGGGATGGGAATTTCCCCGAATGTATATTGTTCCGATTGGTTATACTGCTAATTATGTGGGTGTCTCCCTTGCATGGGCAGAATCTCATAAAAGCAGAGTGTGTGCCATTAAACATCAGATCTTCTTGACTCTCAATACGTAGCCTTATCTCGTTATTGGAGGGAACTGCTATATCACACTGGGGATTGCTATGCTCTGCATATTCCCCTGAGCTTTTAATCACTTAGCTCTTTTAAGAGCTGTTCCTGTTATGCTCTCCTGGAGGAGAGGTCTTCCCCACACGGTCCTGGAGGACAGAAGCTGATCCAGGGTGGAAGGACTCCAGTTAAGCTACGGCGGTTGTGGAGTCTGCAGTGGTTGTGGTGTCTGCTGCAGTGTTTGGAGCATCCATCAACGGAGGGTACTCGGTCAGAGTACAGGGAGCTCCGTTACATTGGTGGCAGCGGTGGGATGGCGTCCTAGTGCGAGGAGAAACAGCTCGGAGACACCGGAATCATTACGGAGCGATATGGAGCCAGCAAGTCCCTGGACAGCGCTCAAAGTGGAGGATGAGTTCGACTGGAGGTTACAGAGCCTCTTGGCCTCAGTGGGTGAGCCAGTATCAGAGGCAACCAGGTTGGACTGCAGAGAGGGCGCCAGGAAAGAGATGTGGGACGAAGCCCTGGAGGGTGTCCAGCGTTGGCGAGGTGAGCGTCTCCCCAGCGAAGAGCAGCGACTACAGGCCCGAGTGGCCCTATGGATGCCTATGATGGGAGAACAGCCCAGGTGGGAGTTGGTAATGCAGCTTAATTCTCTGGCATGGAAGGAACTGGGGCTCGAAGATGCATACCAGGCACTACATTGGTATGCAGTTCAGCGTGTTCCCGGGATGGCTAAGTGCGACAGACCAGAGGGCGAGGATTACAATGGCCCTGGCGTATTATGGTACGCCTGTACCGGACCAAGGTTCGGGGATGCTGCAGAGTCACGGCTATGGGACATATATGAATCCAGAGAAACCATTCTAGATCTCCCTATGGATGAAGACCTAGAGCCAGACCTGTTTGAATTGGCCATCCAGGAATGGGAACTGGAACAGGATTACCAGTGCCTACTCAGCTCCAGTCAGTCCCAGTATACCTTGGAGGTACCACCAGGGCAGTGCAAGTTACAGGGAGCCGAAGGTGTCGTCCTTCCTCCCCAGCGGCAGTGCAAATTCCAGGGGGCCGAAGGTGTCGTCCTTCCCCCCCAGCAGCAGTGTGTCCTACAGGGAGCAGAGACAGTTGGTCTCTCTCTCCAGCAGCAGGAAAATGTTATGGGAGTGGAGACAGGCGGTCTCCCTCTCCAGCGGCAGCCTGTGTTTCAGGGAGAGGAGCACAGCACCCTATCTCCCCAGCGGCAGCTTACCCTACCAAGGGGAGACACTAATCTCCCAGATGGCGCAGATGGGACCGTGGTCTCTGTGCCTGACCTACAGGGATGCTGGACAGCCTGTCCAGATCCCCAACTACCCTCACAGGGACAACAGGAAGAGGGGGTAAGTACGAATTCCCCTCCCCAGCTAACTCCTAACTTGGCCCCAGGGTTAACAGAGGAGATGTTAACCCCCACTGACTCCCATGTTCCCCTGGCTACTGAGCCGGACTATGTTCCCAGCACCCCAGCGGAAGAGCTGGCAGCTGGGCAGAGTGCAGTTGGCCTCTGCCCTCCCTTTGTCCCTTGTCCAGAGCCTGATGTCCTGCAGGCTATACCAGCGAAAGAGCTGGCAGCTGGGCAGAGTGCAGTCAGCCTCTGCCCTCCCTTTGTCCCTTGTCCAGAGCCTGATGTCCTGCAGGCTATACCAGCGGAAGAGCTGGCAGCTGGGCAGAGTGCAGTCGGCCTCTGCCCTCCCTTTGTCCCTTGTCCAGAGCCTGATGTCCTGCAGGCTATACCAGCGGAAGAGCTGGCAGCTGGGCAGAGTGCAGTCGGCCTCTGCCCTCCCTTTGTCGCTTGTCCAGAGCCTGATGTCCTGCAGGCTATACCAGCGGAAGAGCTGGCAGCTGGGCAGAGTGCAGTCAGCCTCTGCCCTCCCTTTGTCCCTTGTCCAGAGCCTGATGTCCTGCAGGCTATACCAGCAGAAGAGCTGGCAGCTGGGCAGAGTGCAGTCGGCCTCTGCCCTCCCTTTGTCCCTTGTCCAGAGCCTGATGTCCTGCAGGCTATACCAGCGGAAGAGCTGGCAGCTGGGCAGAGTGCAGTCGGCCTCTGCCCTCCCTTTGTCCCTTGTCCAGAGCCTAATGTCCTACAGGCTATACCAGCGGAAGAGCTGGCAGCTGGGCAGAGTGCAGTCGGCCTCTGCCCTCCCTTTGTCCCTTGTACAGAGCGTGACATTCTGCCGGCTACCCCAGCGGAAGAGTTGACATCAGGGCAGAGCGCCACTGGCCTCTGCCCTACCGACCCCCTTGTTACAGGACCGGTCTGCAACCCCCTCTCCCCAGCAGAAGTGCGGGCATCAGGACAGAGCGCCACTGGCCTCTGCCCCCCAAGTACCACCAGCTATTTGCCCAGCTGCACCAGGAAGGCAGAGGATGCTGCATTTTCATCCTACAACCTGGAACCTACAGGCCAGTACTGTTTATTGTGGGGGGGCTACTTTGCTACTTGTTATTTGTGGGTGGGTTGCAAGACTAACTTAGGCACTGACCGACAGAAGGTCAGGTGCCTGGTTAGTCTCCCTCCAAAAGGGGAGATATGTTACAGACTGACATTTGTAACTGTTATTTTATTTGACAAATTGCTCTGCTTCCCTGTGTTATGGAGAAGCCTAATTGCCAGCCTTCTGCCCCATGACTATGGACCTAGTGGGTATGGCGATTTGACTGTATTTGTGGGATCTGAGCACTGTTTGGATATATTGAGCGCTCAGATCCAAGCCTTCTGGGGATAGGTTGAATGTGGGGGTTCTGTTCAGTATGATAGGAGTTAGGTATTTATGTGTCTTTTGCTAACATGTGGCTAATGGAGTCTGCCTCTATCCCTGGATATAAGTGGATTATTTTCCCCATTGTCTCCTGGATAGAGGGCTCTGTAAAACCGGTTTGGGCCAGATAACCATGCTGCCAGCCAGGCCCCAAAAGATACTTTTCTAACTTTTGAACCCCTTGTCTGATTTGTGCCATTTTTTAATATGTTGCTCCCCTGAATGGATTGATTCTAAATATGTAATTTGTATGACGATTGGATGTATGGTTTTAAAGTTACAGGGTATGGGTAAAAACTGTATTTTTACTGCCTGTGTTTAATTATGTTAACCCATTGTGTACCATAATTAGATCACAGGCAGATGGGAGGATTTTTGTAATTGCTGGGAGTGTTTCTGTAATGTACGTTTATTTTTGGTTGTTGTGTAAAACCCTGTGGGTGGTCCTATCTCAGGGAAACCTGCATAAAAGAAGGTTCTTTGTGTGCCAATAAACAGATCTTCTTGACCCTCAATACGTAGCCTTGTCTCGTTATTGGAGGGAACTGCTATATCACACTGGGGATTGCTATGCTCTGCATATTCCCCTGAGTTTTTAATCACTTAGCTCTTTTAAGAGCTTTTCCTGTTATGCTCTCCTGGAGGAGAGGTCTTCCCCACACGGTCCTGGAGGACAGAAGCTGATCCAGGGTGGAAGGAAGATGGCGAGACTCCAGTTAAGCTACGGCGGTTGTGGAGTCTGCGGTGGTTGTGGTGTCTGCTGCAGTGTTTGGAGTCCTCAGGAAGCGCTAGGAGCATCCATCAACGGAGGGTACTCGGTCAGAGTACAGGGAGCTCCGTTACATCCAGTAATGCTAAAGTCCATCTTCTAGTAAGAATAATTTTCTTCTGCATAAAATGTCTGGTACAAACTATTGGTTACTGTTATTGGATCGCTACAACTCAGAAGCGAATGTTATTCATTGCTACATTTCACCCAGAGTTTGACTACAATATTGGGATTTGATACCTAACTCCCGAACTACGGACCTGCTGGCTATTAGTGATACGAACGACAGACCACCAGGATCTTGGTGTGTGCCGCCACTTAACCCCGGTCACCCCGGGAACAGCCGACCACCCTACGAGCGGAGTGTGTCTCCACTTTATCGCCTGGAGAGTTGCGGTCAACTGCAGCTACGCCGCGGTAGAAAAGGAGTGTTTGGCCCTAGTGTGGGCACTAAAGAAATTGACTCCCTATTTATATGGACAAGAGTTTTCGCTGGTAACTGATCATAACCCATTGGTATGGCTAAACCAGGTCTCGGGAGACAATGGCAGACTACTAAGGTGGAGCTTATCCTTACAACCCTTTAACTTCACGATTGCCTACAGACCTGGAAAACAGAATGGCAACGCCGATGGGTTGTCCAGGCAAACAGACCTCAGCCCAGCGTAACCACCATCTGGACAGCCTTAGTCTACCCCGAAAAGGGGTGAGACGGTGTCTGCCAGAGTGTTCCACAAAGAGGGAGCACTGTTACAAACTATTGGTTACTGTTATTGGATCGCTACAACTCAGAAGCGAATGTTAATCATTGCTACATTTCACCCAGAGTTTGACTACAATATTGGGATTTGATACCTAACTCCCAAACTACGGACCTGCTGGCTATTCGTGATACGAACGACAGACCACCAGGATCTTGGCGTGTGCCGCCACTTAACACCGGTCACCCCGGGAACAGCCGACCACCCTATGAGCGGAGTGTGTCTCCACTTAATCGCCAGGAGAGTTGCAGTCTGCGGTTAACCACAACCTAATTGACGACAGCAGGGAGTCCACGTTCGTGCCCCATCACCCGATACTCTAACTACCGAACGGGTACCGAACAAAGGGCCACCTACAGCCTGGCGTGTGGCTCCAATTATAATGCTGGTTTCTGCGGTTAACCGCAGGTTAAGTACCCCCTCCCGGTGGTCTCCATTCGCCTCCCGAACACCGGAGACTTCCAGCGACGGAGCGGGGATTCGTACAGACTTCTAGCCGGTTCCTGTTCCACAAGTTTGAGAGCGAAGTCGCGCGGCCTATTAGCCCACCTCAAAACATGGCCGCCATCACGCGCTCAGAACCCAAAGACACGAACGGACTTTGGTTCGAGGAAATACCGCATACCATTCGTGGGTTCTGAGCGCTCTTCGGTTAATTGTTTTGCATCAACCAAGGCTATGTAATGAATGGTGGAAGACACGAATTATGTATAAAACTGTTTGAGTTATGTATTTTTATTCTGTTTTCTATGTGGCAAAACACGTGGGGTTTTGGGCGCTTAGAGATAATTGTATTGAAATAACCGTTGGATTCATTATCTCTAAGCTGGGCAGTGACGATTTCAAACGATGCATTACATTTCTATTGGTCCCCCACTTGTATTGTCCCTGTATCCCATCAGGTCCAGAGGGGGCTGTTCCTGGACCTGAGATTTTGCATAAATATGGTCCCCTGTGTGTCATTAACCCCTTAAGGACACATGACAGAAATATTCCATCATGATTCCATGTTATTCCAGAAGTTGTGTCCTTAAGGGGTTAAAGCCAGTTCTTGCTTGACCTTCAAATCGCAGCCTCGACTTGTTTTATGGGGAAAAAGGTATCCTAGCTGTATGATAGCTAGTGGGATTGCTCTACATTTACAGGAGTCGTATGGAATAACTACCGACGTAGCTCTCCTCTTTCTCTGCCTTTGGGATCCAGATCATCCAAGCGGTCCAGTTTCCAGCTAGCCTGGAGGTAACCGTAAGAATGTCTTTTAAAGGCAAGCTATGATTATTAAAAAAACTATCATATGAGTAAAATGTTTTTAAATATAAGTAATATTAAAGGAACACTATAGTCACCAAAACAAATTCAGCTTAATGAAGCAGTTTTGGTGTATAGCTCATGCGCCTGCAGTCTCATTCTGAGAGAATTAGTGAGTTGAGAGAAGCTGAGTGTATCCAGTAGGGTAGACTGCATGGATCTGGACAGATCTGTGATCTTGGGGATGTGATTATTCTTGAGATAGAGCTCAGAGTACAGTGAGTACCGCCCAAAAGACGCATGTGAGCAGTGCATCGTTGCCTTGCTTGGATGTTGGGGTTTTTTGATATTGGAAAGAGAGTGTCAGGACAGTACAGTGTCCAAAACACAGAACTAAGTCAAACACTGTAAAATAATAAACTAAGGAAAAACATTACTGGGCCTTAGAATGGCCAAAATTAACGTAAACTGAATAACCAGCCAAAGTCAGGGGTACAGACAGGAGCAGAGGAAGTCAAAAGCCAAAGGGTTAGGAAGCTGGAAGCTAGAAGAAAGAACAAGCCAATATAAAAAAAACAGAATATCAAATACAGGAACGAACTCTCGGATAACCAAACAATAATGGAAACCAAAACAGTGCAAAGAGGAGATACAGAACGTTAACAATATGGAAAGGGATTTGGGGATGCCTACCTCCAGATGTGATTCCCAAATATTTCCTCCTACCTCACCCTAACAATAGCGGGTCTATATAGCAGAAACTATCTTCCCCTCTTGGAGAATCTGCCTGCAGACCTGGGAAAATGGAATCTTCCATTATTCTCCCTATTTGGCCATAGTAATATGTTGAAAATGTTGGTCCTGCGTAATATCTATTACCTCTTCCAAACTCTCCCCATTTCCTTGCTGCAGCACTTCTTCAGCAAAGTAAAGACAACCTTTTCCACTTACATCTGGAGTTGGGCATCCCCAAATCTCTTTCCATATCCTGAACAGGAACAAGGTTAGGGGGCTGGGGGTTGCCCCCTAATTTTTATTACTATGTCCCCATGCAATATTTTTCCAGATTAAGGGAGTGGACAGGAGTCGACCAGGAAAAATCTTGGCAAGCACTTGAGCAGAGCCTCCAGGTTCTCCTCCATACCAGTCATTGCATACCTGTCCTATACCACAGATGTGCCTATCTGTGTTTCCTGTAACATAGGAAGTACTCAAGATGTGGAGAAAATGTAGATCTTTATCCAGGGATCTACCTCTCTGTCATGGCCCCTGGCCGCACCCGATCATTGTGGTCACTTGAATAAATACAGATACTTACATAAGTCGCGGGCAGATCATGGCCAGATCCACCGGCGCATCCATCCCCAGCGAGCGCGGCGTTCCTATGGACGCCGGCCGCTGCGATATTAGATACATATGGAGCCATGCTTCTGGCAGGGTCGGGGTCATGTGGACGTGTGTGCGCGGCCAAGTAATGAGCGCGCATGCATGTTCTGGAGTCACTGATTCCTGTCCACCTATGATAGTAAGGAATGGGTTATATAAGCATTTTCGTGGTTTCCATTACTGTTTGGTTATCCCAGAGTGCATTCTTGTATTTGATATTCTGTTTTTTTATATTGGCTTGTATTCTTTCTTCTGGCTTCCTAACCATTTGGCTTTTGACTTCCTGTGTTTGCTCCTTTCTGTACCCCTGACCTTGGCTAGTTACTGATTATTCCGTTAATGTTAAATCCAGACATTCTAAGGCCTGGTAATATGTTTTTCCCTAGTTTATTATTTTACAGTGTTTGACTAAGTTCTGCATCTTGGGCCACTGTACTGTCCTGACACTCTTCCCAATATCAAAAAACCCAACATCCAGGGAAGGTGTCTTTTGGGTGGTACTCACTGTACTCTGAGCTCTATCTCAAGAATAATCACATCCCCAAGATCACGGATCTGTCAAGATCCAGGCAGTCTACCCTACTCAATACACTCAGCTTCTCTCAGCTCACTAATTTTCTCACAATATCAATAATACCCCACTGGGAACCCAAATAGTTTACCTCTTTGAAAGAGATGTGTTTTCCTTCTAGGGTAATTTTTAAAAATGCATGCTAAGATTCAGAAGGGCTTTGTGGCTGGAGACCCCTTATCATTTCAGAGATTTTGGGTGGCAACACTGCACATACACTTGTACCCAGATGATTGGACATACATGAGAGTGATGTCCTCTTCAGTAAGCTTAAACATACAGGAGGCATTTTATAAGAGGGTGGTTAGGTGGTACACAACTCTAGCTCCCCTCATTTTTCCATGGTGAGTGGCACTTGCAGGAGAATGCAGGTGAGTGCAGAGAGCTCATTAAAGCATATTTGGTGGTTTTGACCCAAGATACAGCACTTTTGGAGGATGTTTTATACAGTCCTACAGAAGGTTCTGCATCCCCTGGCCATGCTAACCCTTTCACAAATTCTCCATGAGTAGCCAAACTCATTCCCTGACCAGAACAAGCAGAAACTACTTTGGCTACTCTTTAAATAAGCCAGTGACGTGATCCCTGCATTTTGGAGACAAACTCAAGTTCCAACGATAGAGCAGTGGGTGATTAGAATAAAGACCACTAGTTGTATTGTGGGGATATTTATGGGATGATAATATTAAGCAGTCGAGAATTGCCCACTATTTCAATCCTCTTAGATCTTAGAGATCGTTTATCAAATAAGTGAAATGTATTCCATAAATAAATCACAATCTGTTATAAAAATAGATTTATTTGTATTGTAACAAATTAATTAACAAATAATATTAGGCAGCATGCATGATAGTAATCAGTGAATATTTAGTATAACATAAATATGCAATACAACGAAATAGCTAAACACGTTTTGATGGCTAACAGTACCATCTGACACTTAAGATTTATGAGGGTATCCTTACAGACAAAAAGTAAAGCTTTTCACAGCGAAGAGCCATAAAACCTTGGCTAACAGTTAAATCAACTGAGTAACCCTTTCAATGCTGGCTAGATCATCCTAGGCATATAGTATCCTATTCTCCTGTGATTTTCAATTAAAATAACTTTTGAACCAACTCATTAATCATTTCCTGGAACCATCCAATAAGAATAATCTACCAGATTTTTACAAAAGCCGAATTTTAATTTGACTAAAAATATATTTTATCTTATTTTAGAGCAAATCAATACACCTGGATAAAAACAGCGGTATGCTAACACGTGATACTATCATATTAATATATAATTATTCTTAATTCCACCTGCAGAATGGAATGTTTATAACTATATATTCTTTAGTTAACTAAGATTTCTAAATATGAAATCTGACCATGATTTACCAGTCATATATCATGCTATTAGTAAATTTTAATTAATTTAAATTAATTAAATAAAACCAGCAAATTACCAGTTATGTAGATATTCTCATCAGATGAGTAGGTATTTCCAGAAACTTGATTGGTTGTATGGAGGTGCGTGGGTAATAGAGAAAAGTGGTGTTGGTTAGAAAGTATCAGTAAAATTCTAAGTGTTAAAAAGTTGTGTCCAAGAGAGTTGAAGAGTAGAGTGTTAGTCCCAGATATTGTCCTGGAGTCTCTCTCTACTGCATGTCCGAATCGGATCCCCAAACTTCAACTCGTCTTTCTGTGTATATCCAACTTTTCCCTTTGTCCTTACTTTCCTATTTTTTTTATCAACTAATGACGTACTCTCTGTACGTCATTAGTTGATAAACCAATAGGAAGCCGTAGGTGGATTCAATCGATGGATCGCAATTTAGGTATTTGATCCATAGAGGGCAGTCTCGTCTAACTAATCCTTCTTATCCAGGAAAGAGTTAACTTTTCCTGATGATGATTTTGACGTCATTTGGCTTATCTAAAATGACTACCATAACTTAGATTTGCTGTCAGTTCAAAGCGTTTGTCCCAGTCTTTGTGGCAACTACTTTGATCGTAACTTGTAAAATTGACAGTTCTAAACTCAGTTTCACCCTTACAATGGAACCTTGTAAAATTTAGAAAGTAAAGTTAATTACTTAGTCTTCTGTCACTAGTGTCTGTGTTTAGGTAATACATTCCTTAACATTTAGACAGAGCATACCATCCCACTGCTTCATTGCATATCTTTTGGTTAGTGAAAGTAAGAAGAAACTATGTCTCTGATATCCTGAAGATAGTAAAATGGAGTCTGCTCTGTCTGAGTGACTTTGGCAATATACACTTTTAATTTCTTTTTAGCACAAAATGTCTGTTGATATAAATATTCTGACAGTATGGAAGAGATGCACTAAGCAGACAAGGGTAAAAATGCAGGTATCTTAGAACCTGGAATCCATGAATAAACACTTTACCTGATCCCTCAAAAGTACATTAGGTTTGACCCAAGATCATGCAATATCCACCCAGTACTCCTGTATCAATTCAAACAGTTCCCTTATGATTGCCCATCAGATGATCACAAAACATTTCTCACCCTAACTCTATTAAAACAATGCCACTTGCCCCAGAGACACTACACTTTATTTTCCCATGGACCTTAGACCACACTCATATTTCAACCTAACAAATTGGATCCTGAACTATCAATTATGTTCATTTAGGTTTCATTTTATGTTTAATTAATATATGCCTGTACTCCTGTAAAACCCTATTTACCCTATATCTACAATATTTCACCAACATTGTTCTTGTACTGCTTTTTTTCAACTCTCTCTTAATAAAAACTTTCAAATAAATAAATATCTAGATTTGTGATGAAGACTTTTTTAAATGGTAAAATAAAGCTATAGACAAATAATCATAGTTCCAAATCTTTTGCTTATTAAACATGATTTAACCAGATAATCATTAAGCTAAATAATAAAGCAATATCACAGCCTTAGGCTAATAACAAAAAGCATAATTTAAATGTAGCTTATTTTCGAATATATTATGTCCATGGGGAGCATATTGGTAATATGATTTTTATATCCTAGAGGGATAGGGTTGGAGATCCCTGCTGTGGTTTTCTTCTGCAAGATCTATGTATAATTCTTGTTATTTAACAGACAATCTAACTGTCTCAAAGTTATCTTTGTTTCTGAAGGGTGCATTAATTAATGAAGCATAATACTTATAATTTTACAAAACAATTCAAATCAATCCAAAACTGCTTTTGTAAAATGGACCCCATGTGATATTGCACATTAGAAATTTCTCTCTTGAATACATGTAAATAATTCTATTCAGGGCTGGCCTTAGGGGTGTGCGAGCTGGGCAGCCACACAGTGTGCCATGGACACTGTACAAGAATCAAGGTATCTAATTTTATGAAACCCCTCATCAATTGACTTTATCAAATTTTGCAATTTAATAAATTGGATTTGAGAATGTTGGATACCTTAAGGAACCTTTAAAGTCACACATGCAAATGAAAGTAGAGCTGATATAAGAGCTTTGATAAATGTGAGTGGGAGACTTATAAGAATATTTGCTACCTTAATGCTTAAATTTTTGCTACCGCATGCACTACATGTGTGTCTTCTCTCTCTTTCATTTGCAATATGGGGAATCACAAGAAAATATTTGAATTGCATTGCATGCTTTTAAGTATTTTGTTATCTTTCGATATGGTGTGCATAGAGACTGGATAACTATTGTTTTGAATTGCTCCACTTTTCTCATATATGTTTTAAGACATGAACTATGTTTATTGCCTACCAGGAGAATTTCTAGGAGGCAAAAAGCCAAGGCTAAATTTTACAGTCCCTCCTAAATATATTGGCTTAAATCCCTCCTAAAATCAGCCCTATATAAAGTCCTAACTCCAACCATCAACATTAATGTCTTATGTAAATAACATTGTGACAAATTTTGAAGTATTAAATGAACAAATATTTCTAAACACCACACCTGCTACCTACACCTAAACCATGCTTTATTAACCCTTGAACTCACTGTATTAAAACCATGCACTCACATCAATACCTCTCTGCTGTACAACTGTGCTGAATAAATAACTTTGACTATGATACATTAATGTAGCATTGCCACATACAGTAGTGTATTTTGGTTTTGTGCCGCCCTAAGAATTACTACATTTGGGCACACCTCTAATCTAAATTTGCCCCACCACTTCCCAACAAGGTTGCATCTCTTCCTATTTCCTGTCTAGGACCCACCTCTTCCTTATTATGTCCCACCTTTTCCTCTTAGAACTCCATATCTTCGTACCCCATCCTTTTAACCAACACAAACTTTCACTGACTGACAACATGCCCTCACTAATGCACATACACTGACATATACTCACTAACAGACACACAGTCATGACTCACACACTGTCTAACCAACACACACTTTCCCTGTCAGACACACACTGACAAACAACCAATCACTGACACTCTCAGATACATATACACTCACTGACAGACACAAACCCTCACTGATTTGACACTCTAAAAGATGCACACACATTCACTGACACTGTCACTGACAGAAACACACTTGACAGTCACACACTTTAACTCATTGACACACACTAACAGACATACACAAATTCACAGACTCACACTCACTGACAGACACACGGATGTCATTGACAGACACATACTAATTGATTTGTCACTCACTGATGGACACACACATTGACTGACAAAAATACGCACACATGACACACACACATGACAGACACAGTCACTGACAGACACAGTCACTGACAGACACAGTCACTGACAGACAGACAGACCCATACACATTCTCTCACACGCTCACAAATTATTTTTATTATTTTAATTTTTCATTTATTTTCACCCATCCTAGAGTTGAAGTGACTCCTGTCCCTGGGATCCAGTGTGGATCCTGTCCCTGGGATCCAGTGTGGCTGCTGTGCCTACAAGTTAGGTGTGTGCCCAATTGAGGCAGCAAGGGAGATGCAATCTTCTTGCTCTGCTCCCTTGTGGCCTCCATTTTGCACACATGTACCCACCCAGGAGTAACCTACGTTGGCCAGGTGGCCAGCTCTTGGGGCCCCCATGACAGACGAAAGCCACGGTACACAGCTTGAGAATGACTGAACTTAAGACACATTTCTCTTTTTCAGGATATGCAACTATGGGTGTTTGGGGAAGGCATTTTTTCCAACCCTCTCTAGATAGTGGTACCCAAGCCTTGGGTAGGATACATTTCTGGTCAAATATATTATGGAATATGTTATTTCTCTATCTGTATTACAAGGGACTTGGAGCAAACAATCAAACAGTGCCAAAATTAGACCCAGAGCTATTCAGGACCCCACTTGTGCTCAGAACCCTTAGCTGATGTCCCTGCCTACTAAAATATCAGTGATAAAGTTAGCATTCATATGCATGTAACAGGATTAACAGTTTTTTTGTTTTTTTTGTTTTTTAAATATAGGTTTTATAGAAGAAATATCCTACACATTAATACACGGAACTAAACTCAAGAGGCAAGCAACTGTCCAGAACACATGCCTTGCAAATATGTCTCAATGAACCGTAATAAAGTTCATTGAGACATCTGCGATTGGTGAGTTCTAGAAACATATGAAAGGATTATCACACAATTTAAAAATGTACCTAAAAATAAGTAGTTTTTTACCCTTTTGTTGTATGCAATTTCATTAAAAAAATAAATACTATAACTGAAATATCAGAATGAATCCTATGTATATTAATAATAACAATTATTGTTCCAATAAAAGTATACTTATTATTGTACCAACAGACTATACAAATAGGTTAATTGCGGGTTTTTTTCTATTTTTGCTCTGGAGTATCTGATTAAAGTAACATACCATTAAATAAGAATCATACTGTGACGGACCGCCTGGCACCCGACCGCCAGCATATTCCGTAGTGCTTTACAATATTATCAAAAGGGAGAGATTTAACAATAAATGAGACAATTACAAAAACTTACAGGAACAATAGGTTGAAGAGGGCCCTGCTCAAACGAGCTTACCTTCTATAGGAGGTGGGGTGTAAAACACAACAGGACAAGAGGTAGCAATCAAACAAGGTGGAGTGAAGCAGAGCAGGAGGATAGAATAGAGTACAGCCCTTTAGGAGAGAGCAAGGGACAGGTATGTGCGGTAGAGGTTACTCTGGGAGTAATCTTAAACTATCCTAAAGAGATGGATTTTGAGGCACTTTTTTAAATGATTGAAGAATAGGGGAGAGCTTGATGGTCATAAGCAGGCTATTCCAAAGGAAAGGTGCCACCCACGAGAAGTCCTGCAAGCGTGAGTTGACTGTACGGGTAAGAGCAGCGGACAGGAGAAGGTCACGGGCAGAGCGGAGAGACCGAGAAGGGGCATACCTGCGGATCAGTGAAGAGATATGGGAGGGGCTAGAATTTGTCAGTGCTTTATAGGTGTGGATTAGTACCTTGAATTGACTTCTATAGGATACAGGAAGCCGATGTAAGGACTGACAGAGGGGAGAGGTGTGAGAGGAGCGACAGGAGAGGAAAATCAGTCTAACTGCAGCATTCATTACAGACTGTAGCGGGGCAATATGACTTGTGGGAAGACCTATTAGGAGAGCATTACAATAATCCATACAAGAGATTACTAGAGCAAGGACAAGCTCCTTGGTAGCATCTTGTGTAAGAAAGTGGCGGATGCAGACTATGTTTTTAAGGTGGAATCTACAGGATTTGGTAACAGACTGGATGTGAGTCTGGGGGGACTCCAGAGACAGGATGAAGGGAGGAGGTATCATTAGAAAAGGAGACACTGAATGAGCATTGGGAGAGATAGGAGGAAAACCAAGAGAGGACAGTGTCACAGAGACTGAGTGATTGAAGAGTTTGGAAAAGGAGAACATGGTTAACAGTATAAAAGGCAGCAGAAAGGTCAAGAAAAATTAGTATAGAGTAGTGGCCTTTGGATTTAGCTGGGATTAGGTTGTTAGTGACTTTAATAAAAGCAGTCTCAGTAGAATGGAGGGGGTGGAAGCCAGACTGAAGAGAGTCATGAAGAGAGTTGGAATTGAGGAAGCAAGTCAGACAGGTAAAGACAAGCCTTTCCAGAAGCTTTGAGGAAAAAGGGAGCAGGGATATGAGACGAGATAAGAGATTTTTTTTAAGATGGGTACTACAGTAGCATGTTTAAGGCCAGCAGGGACAACACCAGAAGAGGAAGAGCAGTTGAAGATGTGTGTTAAGGAAGGCAAAAGACAGTAGGAGGGAGTTCTGATAAGGTGAGATGGGACAGGATAAAGTGAGACGGGACAGGATCAAGCGGGCAAGTGGTGAGTTGGGAGGAAAGGAGTAGTGCAGCCATCTCTTGTTCAGTAGCCTGGGAGAAAGTCTGAAGGGTAGGAAAGGCAAGACCTAGGTGTGGTTGAGAAAGAGAAGGGCAAGGTGAGGAGAATTCTTTCGTTAGCTGTTCAATCTTGTTGGTAAAGTAGCATGCAAAGCTATTGGCTGTAAGGTTAGATTAAGGGGTGGCCACAGCAGGGCAAAGAAGGGAGTTAAAGGTATTAAAAAGATGCCAAGAATTGCAGGAGCATGAGCTAAAGAGGGAGGAAAAGTATGATGGTTTGGCAAGGGCATTAGGTTCACAGCCAACTGTACCATACATCAACATGCCCACATAGATTGAACTAAGACATAAAGTGAGGCTAAAGTGAGGTTGCCGACTCTTGTCCTAGACACAGATTTTGCTGTACATTTTGACTTTGATATGTATGCAAATCTGCAATTCAAGAGTTGTGTGAACAGATACAGTAAAAGTGAAAACAGGTCTTTTTTATTAACACTCTGGAGTGTATATGTATTACCATGTCAAAAAATAGATAACAGCATAATGGAACAGTGCACAATAAAGTAAAATGTGTTCAATGTGTTTTTGACCTTCTGTTCTTGTGACCCATTTTTCCAAAGGGAAGCTGATAAAGCATCAAATCCCAAAGATGCTGAAGATATATGTAACACTGCAGTTATGTCTCTAGAGTGATATGATAGTCGTGTCTAAAAAATGTTCTAATGAAAATTTAGCAAGCAAGTTATAATTTCTAGACTCTATTGATTGACAGGAAGATGTAAAAGGAAAAGGGATGAAAAGAATCAATATAATAATCAACACCTCGTGAATCATGTCAAATTCACCATTCAATTAGACCAGACAAAAATGATTAAGTAAAAGATTAACATTATTCTTAAGAAGTCTTATTTGTTAATAATTAATTGAAAGATGTATTGGGAATACTTAGACATTTTGTTGGATAGTAGTGTGATGTGATGACAATTTGGATCATGCATCATTAAGAAAATGACTAAAGAAACATTTTTGAAAGACATATGTAAAAAAAAAATACAATGATTACAAAATAATTCTACTGAAGCCAGAGATTTAATTGAATCAACAGAAATTTGAGGAAGTATAACAATGCTGTTGATTCTTAGAATAAACATTTAGATAGGAGAGGGTTGGAGTATGTCAAAGGGGTTTATTATATCAAATTTCACATGATTTTGTGACATACTCGGTATGTCCCAATACAAAAAAAACCAAAACATCTAATCAAGAACATGCAAGTTATTACAGTGCGATCAATGCTGACATTAAATATTGCCTTAAATTCAACAATATTAAGTAAGTGAGGATTCAGTTTAATTGAAATTATTCAGATAACTTTTGTCATTACTGAAAATACTGAGACTATATGAATTGTGAGAATTGCAATTTTGACATGTATTATATGTGTCTACTAGAGCTAATCTGAGGTGAACATAGATACCTTGCTGAACCTAACAATAGGGCTGAGACCGTTTTTGTCATTTCGACTTTTGTTATTATGGGAAATACTGAGACAAGATTAATTGTGAGATTTGCAATTTCAACATGTATCATATGTGTCTAACAGACCTAATATTAGGTGAACATAGAGACCTCGCTGAACCTAACAATAGGGTTGAGATCTGTTCTTATCATTTTGTGTCTTGTGATCCATAAGGGAAATTTCCATAAATAATAGTATTATGTTAAGGTATTCACTTTTAATTTTCAAAAGGAGTGTACAAACATACATGCCATGTACACAATAGTGGAGGGCATAAGTTATTATTCTACAATTAAAACGATTAAATAAATTGCATAATTTATATTTACAACTAAACCTGAGAATTTACTTCATTCACCTGAATAGGTTTTATGTCTTAAGTCAATTAGAAATAGTATTTAGAATAAAGTATTTTTTTCCCTCATTTTATTTAAATTTAATTTAATTACCCTACAATAAATGTAGCTGTATTTATAATTTTGATGTTAGCTTCTCAGTTTGCATGTGAAAAAATGTAAAGTTTCTAAACTCTTTTATGACTTAATTTAGCTGCTCAGGTTGAGTGATAACAAATAAAAAATTCATGATGATAATTCATTTTCTAGGATGTGTAGGGTAGATTAATGCAGCATTTTAGTTGCCTTCAGATGAAATGTGCTTAGAATACCCAAGTAACCATGACAAGAAGTCCCAATTCATTAAACATATTTTCTTTAAGTTTACTTAGAAAAGTGACTAGTTAGATTTTCAAATTATTAACACATGGTATAAATATAAAATGTGACATAGCCACTCTAACAGCATTTACTGCAGAACAGGTTAGTGTTATTTACTGGGGCAACAAGTCCATACTGCTGCCATTAATTGCTAACAGTATTGTCACATTTAAGCGATTATGGATACATTTAACTGACAGGCTTACATGGTCCAACGGCTGCACATTACTCACATCTCTGTTGATAGCATTCCCCACTTAGCATTTATCCTTTTTGTAACATGGACATCCATCACGAAAAAAAGGAAATTTTATATACATAACCATAGCAACTCCCCCAGAACATTATAATTTTTTTGCTTAGTTTGAGCAAACTTAATCTGATTGTCTATTGCTTAATGAGTTACATAGGCTGAGAAAGCAAAAATACTTGCATTCATCATGTTCAAATGCAAAGAGTTGGAGTGAGGCTTCGAAATAATGGCGGTACCACTCCAGCAGGTGTGGATCCTCCTTCCAAGGTAAATAAATTAATATAATGAGAAAATGTTACCAAGTTCTAACCTAGCATGAAGTCAGATTAGAACGAGCTGAGGAAGAACCGAAACAACTAAAAACACATAATTCTTTGTTTCAAACAGAAGAAAGAAAAATAAAAAGAAGAAAAACACTAAACATGTGCATCATAAAATTTCATATATATCTATATCAGGACAAGAAATGGCTGAGAACCACCTCTTCAGACAGAGAATTTCACATATGTATTGTTCTTTCTATAAAAAACCCAAAACATTTCATTTGTCTTAGCTGAAATCTAATTTCTTCCTGTGTAAATGCATTACCTTGTATCCTATGTATAGTTTTGTTTATAAATAGATTTTCAGACAATGGTTTGTATTGGCCCTGACTATATTTGTATAATTATATACCCTGCCGTTTTTCTTTTAGAACAGATTTAAATTTGTTAACTAACTAAAATTCTCCATTCCTTTTATTATTTTCTAGCCCAACCTCTGCATTTGTTCTAGTGCCATAATATCCTTCTTTAGAACACGTGCCCAAAATTGCATAGCATATTCAAGTTGTGGTCTTACCATTCATTTGTAAAGAGGCAAAATTATATTTTCATCACATGAATTAAAGCTCTTTTTTATACACGACAAATCACACAAGTGAAAATTAAGAAACCACTCCCCTAATTAACTTAGCTTAACCCATTAAGGACCAAACTTCTGGAATAAAAGGGAATCATGACATGTTGCACATGTCATGTGTCCTTTAAACGTACACTAAAACATGTTTTTAAACCCTGTAAACACACAAGAAGCTTGCACACTAAATAGCAATAGGTCATTACCTATTACCACAGCCAGCAGATAACTGCAAATCCTCCTCATGTATTGTTACCCCTAATTCACTACTGTTTAGGGTGTAAGTTGCTTGTGCACTATTTTCTCCAAAGTCAATAACTTTGCATTTATCTACATTACATTTTATCTGCCACTTGATTGCTCAGACCTGCAATATATCTTAATCGTTCTGCAGTGAAGTAATATTATGCTCATGTGTCATCTGCAAATGCTGAAACATGACTTTTAATGCCTATTTCAAGATCATTTCTAAATATATTCAATAGAAGCAGCCCTAGAATGGAACTCTGAGAGACACCACTTGCCACTTTTGTCCAGCTTGAAAATGTACCATTAATGACAACTCTATACTCTTTCAGCCAATGTTCTACCCAAGAACAAGAATTGTTCTAAGCCAATTCTTTTTAGTTTGAACACTAACTTATCGTGTGGAATTGTATCAAGTGCCTTGACAAAATCCAAATGGGTCTAGTCCACTGCAACACCTTAGTCTATACTTCTATCTATTTCTTCATTGAATGCAATTAAAGATTCACCCCAGATCCCTAAAGCACTTTAGCTTGTTGAAAAGCTTTATATGTGAAGAATGTGTCCTATTTTTATTTAATTTTTTGCAAAAAAAGTGCAGATTTCAACAGAAAATTACACTTATGAATTTACCTGGTTACACCTTCTGGATTTCAAGGAGACAATTGGTTTTTACTTCCTGGTTTGGTTAGCTCAGTGGAGCTAAACTCAAGAGGCAGCAATTATGAGAGCACCTGCCTTGTAAAGACTTCTCATTGAGCTGAACTGGAAGTCTGTTATTGGATAATCACAGAAAGTCTGGGCAGGGTTAGAAGGGGAAGGTTTGCACAGGTAGCAGATGAGAGAAATAGTGTTTTTTAAAATCTAACTCCCATGAAAAAAATGCATAATTAAATGCATGCAAGTTTACATCTGAGGCATATCAACTAAACAGTGAATTGTATTTATTTTGTATTTTGGCACTGAAGTGTCCCTTTAAGTTAGTTCGACATGACCTGTGTTTCATAAAACCATGTTGATTTTTGCTTATAACAATGATTTTCCAAACTGTGGCAGGAAGAGAGGGCCCTGGTGCAAAAATATTTTGGGGCCCTCCTATTGCAAGGATAGCCAAAAGGTAGATGCCCATCTGTTGTACAACTCCAGCAATAAGTTCCTAGCTAGGGATCTACCATTTTCCCATCATTGCAGGGTTGTATTTAGCACTGAGCAGTGTTTGTGTGTTTGAATGTAAGTATGTGTTTGTATGGAGTTTGTTTGTGTGAATAAATGGGTTTGTTTGTGTGAATGTATGGGTTTGTTTGTGTGTAGTGTTTGCTTTTTAATGTAGGGTTGTGTCTGTATATATTGTTGACATTTGAATGAAGGGATGCATCGGTTGGTATGTATGTGTGTATACACATATACACTGACACTTACACACATGTGCCCATGCAGACAAACACTGACACACATCAAGATACAGATACACAGCTACACTCACTGACACACACAGAGATGCAAACACTGATGCACTTACATACATACACACACATACAGATATGCAAAACAAAGAGATTTACAGACACACAGATGAACACACTGACACATATGCAATTACACAGATGCACAGATACACAAACTGAATTGAGCAAATTCTTTATTTGACCTAGTAATGTAATGTCTTTATCAACCCCAGCATGAAAATAAGATCTGTACTTGGATCAAAAAATTGATCTCAGATCAATAGAGAGGTTTTTTTTCGGGGTGGAGCGAGATGACGTAGCGTGCGTTGCTGCGTCCTCGTGGAATGCAGCTGAGGGAGCGATCGAGGGAGCCGACTAAAGCAGAGGAGATGACTCGACTTACCTGGAGCGTCACTCGGGGTGCCACACAAAACAGAGAAGTAGGGGGATGTAGGGAGCTACCTTTGCAACAGATAGATCTACAGCCAGCCTGATACCCCAACGGATAAACACAAGAGAGCCTAACAGGAGAAAACAGCAACAAAATACACAAGCTAAGTGCCAGTGGCTACTAATCTGTCTGTTTATTTACACTATACTTTCACTATGCAGGGGTTTGCATAAACATTGGGTCTCCTGAAAATTAGAGGACTTTTATTTAATTATTTTATTTATTTATTAATCTTCATAAGTCCATGCAGGTCTTTATAAGCTGTATAGATTACAATTTTGCAGTCTTTTTAGTCGGTGGAACGCATCCGCAGGCGTTCCACTTTCTGGTTCCATTCACGTGGATGGAACGCACCATGGTTATAAAGACCTGCATGGACTTATGAAGATTAATGAAGCCAACTGAAGAAGCCATGTTGGGCAAAACGCGTTTTGGCGATGTTTTATCTAATAGATCGTATCTACATTTATTTTTATCTGTATATTCAATACATTTTCTTTTTTTTACTCATTTGGATTTCCTGCTGTTTACTGCTGGGAGGTGACTACTACAAGTATCCAGACAAGGTATCCAGGCATCCAGACCACCCACAGAGGGATTTGGATCACCCTAAAAAGATGAGTGCATCCTATATATGAAGTATCTCTATATATGATTGTGAGTTATCTGCACTTTTGTATACCTCTCTGTCTTTGCAGCATTGCTGGACTGATTGAAAAGAGAGGAAAAGTATACAACTTGCTCCACCTATTGTGTTTGCATAATTAAAGGACAAGCGGAAGAAATTCAAGAGAAGGAAGAAATGAATATGACAACTTACTCAGACACTTGGATACACAATTTGTAAATTTGAGAGAAGAGATCCAAGCTAATACTTTACACATAAAAAAAGAACTGTTGACTCTCAACCAATGTTTTCAAGGAATAGAAGAAAAACTAAACGGGTTGGAACAAAAGGAAAAAGACTACAAAGAAGAATATCTGGTGCTGGAAAAAAAGATGGCTGACATAGAGAACAAACTGATAGATCTAGAGGACTGTTCAAGATGGAACAACTTAAAAATTAGCGGAGTATCAGAACAAATTAATCTAAAAAATCTGGAACCATACATAGAGGAATTCTTTCAGCATCTGAAGGTGGAATGGGACCCCAGAATTTCCATAATGGAAAGATGCCACAGAGTGAACAAACCCAAGGACGCCCCAGAACATCTTCCTAGAGATGTATTGATATGCTGTGCCTCCTCCAAAATGAAGCCGCAAATTCTGAGAGCCATAAGAAGCAATACATGCACAGAAGAATATGAAACATTGAAAATATTCCAGAATTATCATATCTCCTGAAGGGAAAATTATGCAGAAGACCTAAAAAGTTGGTTACGTAAGAATAAAATCAGAAACAGCTCCAATCATTAGTTAACAAATGGGTAGACCCCAAATATTAGAGGGGAGAGAAAGGGAAACACAAAGGAGAAAAATGGCACTAGTGGCACTTAACCTTGTAACAATGGAAGACAAAAGAATTTATAAGAAATAAGAGAAATTACAGATTTTTTGCTTTCTTGCAGTTAATAGCACAAGGGGATTAAAGGGATATTAGGGAGATATAAAAAGTATAACCAATAATCTAGGAGAAAGAAATTAAAACAGAAATGTAGAATACTTTAGAAAATTGATTAAACAGGCACTTAACAAGATAAGTAACGCACAAAATGAAGAAAAAATTCTTCCTTTGAAGTTTACACTAATTAGAATGAAACGACTTAATGTACACTGAAAAATTATATTAAACAAAAATAACTTATAAACATACAAAGGGCACACACCTACACAAGGAAGAAAAGAAAGAAAGGGGTAAGGGAAAGAGTGATAGATTTAAGAATAACACAAGTTTTGTAAAATGAAAATGTAAAATAATAATTAGTTAAAACACTTTAGAAAAATAGACTCAACAATAAGCTGAAAGTGTGTGGGGTGTAGATTTACAGGGTTCCCCCCTATTCCTACTTCTACACACATTAGAAACATTAATATGTGCTTGGGTGGTTCTCTTCTTTCATATTTTTTTAATTACTTTATTTAATTCTACATATCGTTTACTATACTAGTAGTACCTTTAGGTAGGCTCCCCCTAGATTGTCTACCCTCAGTACACTTTTCCCACAGGACATGTGGGACCTATATCTCAGTAATGTTTTGTATTACTTGAGATACTGTATGGCGGGGGCTTTTTGCCACACATCACTTTTGTCTTAAGGTTGACACCAATGCTTGGGATTAACCCGTCTTATTTTTATGTAATCACAAACAATGATCTTTTTAACTTTTTTATAAAACTTTGGAAACTCATGGAGAGAGAGAGCTTTGAGAATAGATAAGAAAATACAATTTAAGTTGATATCAATAAATGCCCGGGGGATCAACACACCATGTAAAATGGCTATAATTGTGGACTTCCTGATAAACAAAAATCAAATACAAATTTGTGCCTTGCAAGAAACCCACTGTATAAGATTTAATCAAAATATAATTAACGCATCAAGATACCCTACTATTATAAGTGTGGCTCTAGAAAACAAAAACAAAAAAAGAAAGGCATAGAATTTATGACAAAAAATGTCTCGTTGATCATTAAACATCAAGATATAGACCCAGAAGGACATTGCATTATTCTAATATGTGAAATAAATAATAAGCTGTTCACATTAGTTAACATTTATGAACCAAATAAATCTATGATAAAATTTATCACAAAAGTGTTAAAGAAAATAGAGCAGATTAAACAAGGGTTGGTATTAATTATTGAGGACTTTAATTGGTAGTAGATAGTGATGTCCCGAACGGTTCACTGGCGAATAGTTCCTGGCGAACATAGCGTGTTCGCGTTCGCCACGGACGGCAAACATATGCAATGTTCGGTCCGCCTCCTATTAATTTACTAATACTAAGTAAAAATTACTTAGTATTAGTAAATTGTGCCCCTACTCGCAATACCGCGAGTATGGGCATGTCTATTAAACAGTGAGCAGCCTGTGGCTGCTCACTGTTTAAAAAAAAAAAAAAAGGGTCCCCCCGCCGGTGGGGGCCCTAAATACTAATAGGGGGGGACCTATTGTCCCCCCCGTCCCCCACCCCTGAGTGGTGAGTGGGGGCCCTAAAATGCACAATAAGGGGGGGACCTATTGATAATGAGGGGGGGACCTACTGCCCCCCCCGGCCCCCACCCCTGCGCGGCGTGTGGGGGCCATATTGATAATGAGGGGGGGACCTACTGCCCCCCACCCCTGCGCCGCGGGTGGGGGCCATATTGATAATGAGGGGGGGGGACCTACTGCCCCCTCCCGGCCCCCACCCCTGCGCGGCGGGTGGGGGACATATTATTAATGGGGGGGACCTACTGCCCCCCCGGCCCCCACCCCTGCGCGGCAGGTGGGGGCCATATTGATAATGAGGGGGGACCTACTTCCCCCCGGCCCCCACCCCTGCACGGTGGGTGGGGGCCATATTATTAATGGGGGAGGACCTACTGCCCCCCCGGCCCCCACCCCTGCGCGGTGGGTGTGGGGCCACATTGGTAATGAGGGGGGGACCTACTGCCCCCCTGGCCCCCACCCCTGCACGGTGGGTGGGGGCCATATTGATAATGAGGGGGGACCTACTGCCCCCCGGCCCCCACCCCTGCGCGGCAGGTGGGGGCCATATTGATAATGAGGGGGAGGCTACTGTCCACGGGTGGGCGGCAGGTGGGGGCCATAAAGATAATGAGGGGGGACCTACTGTCCTCCCCCCTGGCCCCCACCCCTGGGCTGCGGGTGGGGGCCCTAAGTAAATTCCCCCCCCCCAAGGTGACTAGGGGTCCCCAAGCCCCCTCTTATTGTTCATTTTAGGGCCCCCACCCACCGTTTAGGGGTGGGGGCCAGGGGGGGGACAATACACCAAAACATTTTAAAGAAAATTTTCCCAGAGTCGTCAGGCAGATGCTGGAAATGTAATCCCAATGAAGGCAATTTAATCCACAGTTGGTGGCAGTGCATACCCATAAATAATTTCTGGAAAGATGTTATCAAAGTAATATATCAAATAATGGAAATAAAATTAGTTTTAAGCCAGAAGTGGTTCTGCTAAACTTGCACTGGCAAAAAAACAAATATGATAATCTTACATATAATTACAGCAGCTAAACTACTTCTAGCACGAAACTGGAAAACAGTGATAATTCCACGCACTCAAGAATTAATATCACAAGTTATATGGCAAGCAAGAATGGAAAGGGGTATCCTGGTGAACTTGGGAAATAGATATACCCAAATAGATGACTAGGATACATGGATATGCAAAATGGAAATGATAACCTAATAAATACCATTATGATTACTTTCCTCTAATAATCAAATCAGGCATAGCTAAGGTCTAGACTAAGTGAGCCCAAGGACCAGAAAAGAGGAGGGGAGGAAAGATCTCAATCCCTAAATGGGCAGACAAAACAGAAGAATAACATAAGAAAAATACACTGGGCATAAGTCTCTCTCTCTCTCCAAAAATAAAAGGGCAAAGCAAATTGATAATTAAGAATATACAATAAAATTAAACAAGGGATGGGGGGGTGAGTAACGGGGATTCGGGTGGGGGGTCACAGGGTTTTTAATAGGATAGCACAAGATATTTATGATGACAAGAGTACCAAGACCTGAAATATAGAATTATTAGCAAAACTATACAAGGCAGGTACATGTCTGACATATAAAAAAGAAAAATGTATCTTGGATATTAAATATCACATTCCTGAATATTGTGTTTTTGAAAGAATTCATCAAGTTGCTGTTTAAAAATTTGTACAGACTGATAAAAGTATCTATTCAGGCAGATAATTCAACATCTTTATTTGTTCTTACTGTAACAAATGCCTTAGTCCAAGTCTTCCTTCTTTTCGTCTAAATGGGGGACTGTATCCTATGTATATTACTATTTATGAACAGGATTCCAGACACTGGTTTGCATTGGCCCTAAATATATTTGTATAATGTTAACATATCAGCTCTGAGCTCTGATGAGCCATAAAAAAAAAAAAAAAAAACACACATTTAAATGTTAGCCTTTCTTCAAAAATAAAATACCCATTCCCCTAATAATTTACTGACCCACCAATGCACTTTTCTTCTGCCATATTACTCTTTAGAACAGGTGCCCAAAATTGCATAGCATATTCAAGATGTAGTCTTACTACTAATGTATAATCATGATATTTGATTTACGGAATTAATCCAGTAATGTAGAAGTGAAGATGATCTGCACTATAAGCGTTTTATATATTTTTACAGAGTATTGTACAGTATTTTTCAATACCTATGGTGAAGTATTACTGTATGTATATCCATATCGAGCGCAACACTAGTCTTTTGGATTCTATCTTTGTGTTGGGGGTGAGTGCCACTGGTTTTATTACCATCACTCATTGAGTTTGTGCTGCACATTTTTAAAGTTTTAAGCACTTTCCACTTTCTGGTTAATGTGAAATAATTAAGAATTGCAGTTTCTTACAATACCAGTTTTTAGACTAACAGAAATTTGTAGTGAGATCCTCCTTTTATCAAGTCTAAAGCATTTTTGGCCACAGTGAAACAAGCAAACTACTTTACAAATTCCTGTTAGTTTAAAAAAAAAAAAAAAAAGTGTAATACAAGAGCCTGCAATACTTCTACATTGAATTATACATAGACATAATTATATTTCTGTCCTGAAAATTAAGACTTTACCAGACTTAGCAACTGCTGATTAACTTTGCATAGTTTGTCGTCTATAACTATTCCCAAATCATTCTCATATTTTGCTTTCCCCAACTAACAACCATATAAGGAGTAAACTGCTTAGCATTTCTCACCCCAAGAACATAACTTTATATTTATCTACTATTTGAGTGCCCAGCCCCGTAATTTAGCTAAATCCCTCTACAGAAAAGTAATATCCTGCTTACATTGTATTATCCTTCCTAGTTTTATGTCATCTGCAAACACTGATACATTAGTTTCAATGCCTATTTCAAGAGCATTTATAAATAGGTTAAATAGAAGTGGTCCCAGAACAGCCCCTGAGGGACATCACCTTTTTTTACAGTAAAATTTATTTGCCATTTGAATGCCCTGTCCCATAATCTAAATCCCTCAGCAGCAAAGTAATATCCTCCTAACATTGCATTACCCTTCCCAGTTTTGTGTCATCTGCAAACACTGACACATGACTTTAAATGTCTATTTCAAGATAATTTATAAATAGGTTAAATAGAAGTGGCCCTGTGAGGGACAGCACTTACCATTTTTGTTCAGCTTGAAAATGTACCTTTAAGACAACTCTCTGCACTCTATCATTAAGCCAATGTTCTATGCAAGAACAAGAATTTTCATCTAATCTTTTAAAAGATAAGCAAGGGAAACTCAGCCACATGATTCAGGGAGTACAGGATTCAGGAAACAGTTAGAGCAAGATTCTGTATGAACGGAAGGCAGGCCTCAGAATATAGGAAAGTCAGGCTAGATTCACACAGCAGCTGGGTTTTCGCTTTAACAGCCATCTTCCCCACAGCTTAAGCCTTTGGTTTAGATGGCCACTGAGCCTGATGCTGAGACTTCAGAATTTGCTAGATAAGAAGGGGGGTTAGGGACAGAAAGCAAAACATACAAACAAACTATTCTCTGGAAATAGTCAAAGGAAAATTCTGGTCTGCAGAAGGGGAGCTGATTAGCCAACACTAGTGGTTTGTAGATTCATCACACTCAAGTGGCCCCATGAAGTACACCAGACTGAAGAGAGCTAAAAAAAATGGTGAATTTCTACCTGTACAAGTGTTGATTGCATCCGAATATATATACACATGGCAGGACTCTCTCCAGGTTTATGCTGTCCATCAATTACAGTCTACAGATCTCCTAACTAGCAAAATGTAAATGTGCTACAGAGACCGCAACTTGCAGTCATACATAATTTGGATATATTATTATTTTTAACATATGCTCCTGGTTCTGCAGATACCAAACATTAATCTTTGTATTACTTCCTATCAGGTTTAAGGTGATTTCCTCATATGATGTAACCCCATTCTGGCATAATAACTGAATTTCTTTTTTGTTTTAGTTGTTTATTTAGTTATTAATGTTTTAAAATAATATATCATACAAAATTGGCATTTATATAATGCCTTATGAACCATTGTCCAAACTAAACAAGCAATTGAATAAAATACACTTACGTATTATAAACATTTGTTTATGAAATAAATAAACTATGTACAGAAGTAAAATAAAAGTTTCAAGTAATTAATGACAACAGGGTACTAAAAAAAAAAAATCAGGAAGCAGAATATGTATTCAGTCAGGTGGGAACATGATTATTGTCCAAATGTATCTTTCACATCATCTTACCACATTGACCATTCATGTTGCCCTATAGATGTGAAAGTAGATCGATCATGAAAAGCCAATTCACACCTTTTATTGTCAAAAACGAGAGATAAGACCTCACCCACAGTTGGTACAGTGACGAGAGATGATGGAATTAGCTGATATGAGAAGATGGCCTAGTATAATTTTTTTTGTTTCTAGGCAGGTTAGATGGAATTTTATTAAAGAGACAAAGACACAGGGAGAATATTACATCAAATTCTAATATGCGATAACTAATTTGAGAATTTTCAGCCAAAAAGTTTTACTTTTGTGACACGAATAGAAGACATGGAATAATGTACCAATTTGACCGCAGTCTCTCCAACATTTATTATTTTCGCTAAGGTGCGTGTTAAAAAATTTGGAAGGGTTTAGGTACCATCTAGAAATTAATTTGTAATGGGATTGCAAATAGTTTGTGCATGGAGTGATACCTTTTAACGATAATAAAAATTAATTCTACTCATCTGCTGTGTATTTTCCATCCAGCTCACCCACCTCAACATGTAATTTGTTTTATCACACATGTCACCTGCAAAACTATTGTAAAACAAGGAGATGCTTTGTTTCCAACCAGGATTTAATAAATAGATTTTTTTCTAGTTTTGCCATATTCAATTTTAACACATTGGGATCCTGATCGGAAAGAGCAAAATGTTCTCTAATTGTTGTCACAAGTCACTCATGTGTTGGGGCATCAAGTAAACTTAAATCAAATGTATCTTTCAATTGATCGAAAGGCAGAAGTCCATTGGAAGCAAATAGATCATTAATATGGACTATCAAATGGGAGGCCCAGTAATCTACATCCAATTCAGGTAACGCATTAAAATACTGCTGATAATGGTGTAGCTGTGGAACACGTGGCAGAAGGTTGAATTGTTTTTTTAATAGGTTCCAGATATTAATGGTTAATTTAGTAGAGGGAAACATGTCCGCCGCCTTAGGGCATTGAGATGAAGGCAACCATAATAAATCTTTAAAAGAAGAAGGTTATATGCCTCCATCTCAATCAGGCCCGGCATTATCAAAATTAAATTTAAGTGCCATTGCTACATTTGTAGCATAGTAGTAATGAATAAAATCTGGCAAATCCATATCTCCCCCAACTCTGGGTTTTTGTAACATGGATAATTTAATCCTACTAGGTTTTTTGTTCCAAATAATTGAAACAAGGGCAGAGTGGACTTTTCTAAAAAAGCATAAGAGGTATAGAGAGGGGAATTGTTCTAAGTATATATAAAATTTTTGGAAGGAGAGTCATTTTGACCAAATGAATCCTACCTAACCAAGAGATTTCGAGACCACACCATCTCTCAATGTCTTTCCTAAGTTCGAACCAAACCTTTTCTATATTACATCTATTCATTTTGGACAAATTCTTGCACAGATTGATGCCCAGATAAGAAATATAGGAGTCCCTCCAATGGAAATCATACATTTTCTTCATGGTATCCAAATCGAACCATGGTATAAAAAACTGAAGAGCTTGAGTTTTTGTCGTATTTAATTTGTAATAGGAAATATTTCCAAATTATTGCAGATATCATCTGCAAATAAACTAATTTTATGTTCTTCATCCCTTACAAAAATTCCCTCAATGTTAACCTCTGTATCATTTCTGCCAGAGGTTCTATTGACAACACAAATAAAAGTGGCGACATTGGAGATCCCTGTCTCGTGCCGTTAGACAATTTAAATGCTTCAGACATGAATCTAGCCTCTGAAAATCTACTCGTAGGCCTGCAATATAATGCAAACACAGCCCTGATGAAAGGATCAGGCAAATTGAAACGAGACAGTACCTCACTAAGGTACTCTCAATGAAAGAAAGAAGCAGAGAGGGCATGCAATCCGTACAAATTTGGTGTATCAAATTTATGAATGTACTGTCCGGTGCCTGAGGATTTATAATAAATCCTGCTTGATCATTGCTAATCAATGACGGCAAAATTTGAGATAATCTATTTGCTAAAATGTTTGAGAATATTTTCGAGTCATTGTTTATCAATGAACAGAAACAGATGAGTGGGTGGAGCCAGCTATATGGAAAAGAATGCAGACAATCCACTGTCTAGAGGTCACTCCCAACCTCAATAGAACAAAAAAAACACAACTGAATATGATCAGATAACAGGGCGCCACAATCACTTTAGTTGCCAACTCGATTTTTCAAAAAGGAGGAAACAGTGGATAAAAATCAATAAAGATATAACATCCAATTTACTTACATGGAAAAAAACCAAAATATAAACAATGGCACAATATATGTGCAAAAATAGCAAAGACCCTTAGGAATAGCAGCTTAATGCAACATGATTAAAGTATAAAGTGTATGTGCTCTAGTGCAAATTAAAAAATGCAGGGTACTTGTTAAGCAGCTCGAAAATAGCAGCTAACTCCCACTACTCTTTGACAGACTGGAATAAAAGCCAGAAAAAGCACATATTACAAAGTATATAAAAACCATGTATAAAAAAGACTGCTAATGCCAAATATTAGGGTTCTTGCTGGGGCTCTACGCGTTTCGTTGATCCGACTTCCTCAGGAGCTTCTAACTTCTTCCCAGTCTTCTCTCGTTTAAGTTTGTCGGTCCGGGCGTCTTTTCATGTGATCGCGTGTTGTGCAACCAACGTCACGCGCACAGGCATACATAATGATGCGAGGGTGACCGATATGTGCATGCGCGACCACACTGGAGTGCAAATCAGTTTTATTGATAATTTACACAGCCGCGTCATAATTGTTTATTAATGATATGAGACGAAAAGTAAAACTCGCAATGGGTGCTTGCCAGTCTTAGGTAATGTAATTATTTTGGCATTCAAATTCTCTTCCGGCATTTCACCAGTTTTCCAATAGTCATAATTGTAAATATTGGAGTTATATGATGACGAAAAGTAAAACTCGCAATGGGTGCTTGCCAGTCTTAGGTAATGTAATTATTTTGGCATTCAAATTCTCTTCCGGCATTTCACCAGTTTTCCAATAGTGAATAAATAATGGAGTTAAATACAGGATGAAAACTTCTGAAAAAGATCTATAATAAGACATGGTAAATTCACTGCATTTTATATTTTGAATCATCATAATTGGAGTAACCCCAGATTGACCCAACTTAGGTATGGACCCTTTTGATCATCATTTTGATCAACTTTCCGCATCTCCCAATGTCAGGAAATGGCTTTTCACATTTGAGGGACTGCAATCATGCACACTGGTCCATACTTCATATTGGAATTAGCCATTATCATCTCACATTTGCATATGACTGCAAGATGGGCAAGCAATTATATTTACAACCACTCTCACAATTACAGACAGTACATACTTCTATGTAAACTTATTTATTTTTAATATACAATGTACTTTTTTGAACTAAGATGTATTGAGAATTTTCAATCGCAAAGTTGTCTTTTCTTTACACATATTTGATGCAGATCAGAACAGCCAAAATTAAAAAAATGTTTTTACTTTTTAACTTGGTTATTTTGGCTTACATTTTGTAAAAGAAAAAAAATGATTTATCTATCTTTATAATTTATAATTAAAGAGCTAATTAACCAAAGATGCCAAAGAAAAAAAAAACTGCTTGGATGCAAGAGTTTTTTGTTTTTTTTTTGTAATAGGTTGGAACATAGAATGAAGTGAATAATCCAACTGACTTTAAAGGTTACATGACATTACTTATTTATGTTATTAGGATTTGGTAATTGACCTAAATCCTGTTCTTTAGAGGTTTCCAAAACAACTGACCATACCTGTCATTTCAAGGAATGTTTCTGTCATTTGGGAGTGCTCTTAGATCTTTTAAATTATATTCAAGTAATTTAATGATGGTTGATCAGAATGACAAGACATTTTCAGAGATGAAAAATATATTACATTTGACATACTCTAAATACAAATAATTTGCTTCAGCCTGCTTTTACCACTTATTTACCACAGCATTTCAGACTCAGATTCTGCACCTACTGATAGATAAAGTGCTAGATAAATTTGCCAGTGTAAATATAAACAAATTTTAAAGGGACACTGCCCCAAATGCAAAATATATAACAATCACTGTTTAGTAGATATATCCCACATAAAAACTGCATTTTTTTCATTGGTGGTATATATAAAAACAGCTTGCAAAACATGCAGTTCCATTTTCTGCTGCCTTTGCAAGACCTGCCCTTCTAACCCTGCCCAAACTTTCTGTGGCTGTCCAATCACTGATTTCCCAATGCAGCTTAGTGGGTTATCTTTCTAAGGCAGGTGCCCTTGCAATTTCTGCCTCTTGAGTTTAGCTCCATGAGCTAACAAAACAATAAAGTAATAGAACCTGTTGCCTGGTTGGTGTAACCAGGTTAATTTATAAAAGTGTCAATTTCTATTGAAATTTGCACTTTTTGCTAAAAGAAGAAAATAGGACACACTCTTCACGTATAAAGTATTTCAACAAGACAATGTTCTATAGGGGTCAGAAGTGTCACTCCAATATACACTTTGATAACTCCGTTCTAAAAAAATGACACTTTCTATAAAATGACAAACTAGAAAGAGTATTAATCTCGTATGGTGCGAAATATTTAGCTTCTTTCAAAACACTTCTGCAGATTTTCTTTGGGGTGGGAGGGCAGCCAAAAATAAATCACTACCTGCTCATAACCTACCTATTCCATTTTTTGAGCTGGTCCTCCACCCTCGATGGTGGGCTCCGCCTTTCAAATCCTGTGCCATTCTTATGTGTGACACTGCATACCGATCCCTGTGCCATTCGTATCCAGTGAGAGACTATACTTTCTTCTCCAACAGCACAACTGCTATTCCTGAATAGACCATTCTTGCAGACAGGCTATTATTTCAGAATGGTACGGAGTGTGTTGTCACACCAGTCCATTGTGGTCAGACCACAATGCAGTGGTTCTGTCCCCAATTTCACACAGCTCATTTCACGGTAAAGGGATATAGAGAGTCAATGACTCCATATTGTCTGATAAGTCAGACCAGGTATTCTTTACTTCCCTTTTGAAGGAATATGTCTCGTCTCCTACCTTCTGGAATGGAATGCACACATGCATGCTTTTGGGGAGAGTTTAAAAAAATATGCCTTAAATATATGTTACAATTAGACTATCCTGTTCCTCTCCATCCTGGAACAGGATAGGGGACTAGCTCTATACTATCCCAGGGACTGGACAGTCCTGGGGACTGTAGTCCTTACAAGGACTTTCTCTGCTGAATCCTCCACGAGCTGGAGCCAAATGCTGAGTAGTGTATAGCCCTTTCCTTCTTGAGACTTCTGTGAAACAGCTCTATAAAGTAAAATAAGATTGTGCCCATTTGATGCACTCATTGTGTAATGTTAACATTCTGCCAAAGCAAGAGTTCAACAGCAGTACTCTGCGCATGTGCAACCCTGACTTGGGCTCTCTAGCACTGCTGCTAATCAACTTGATGCTCATGTAGATAATGCTATCATGCTCTTTTTGGTAGGATCCACCATATAAGTAGTGATGCTCTATCATGGTTATTCATTAGTGAGAATTTCACATTTTAGACTAAAATAGTTGGAATTGGAAAAACTCTCCAGACAGCTTAGCTTAAAGTTCAGCTATTTTGGCAAAATTTGAAGTTCACTTTGCATTCTCTTAGAATTTTTGACAATTCTCACTATAATGAATAATCCTGTATGTTTCAGGGACATGCCTTTTGTGTGTCTGGCACTTGTCTATGCCACTATCTGCAGTAATAAGAGGTAGTTTGGAGTCAGCATCTCAAACCGACGAGTACTGCAGGGTGGTGATAGACATTTTATTTTTTTAATCTTGCATTCAGCACTTCAACATTTTTTTATGTGAGTTTATATGCTACGTCTGCTGTTCCTATTTATTCTGTATAATATTGCATCTCACTTGACCATCACAGGATAAGAATGAAACCTTTTTCTGTAATACCTGGTTTCTAACAACATTACTGAGGTCAAGGTAGGTTAAAATTAAAATCAGGATATCTCAAGGGTAATTTATTATTACTAATCAAGGTTGAAGGACTTATGGTTATTTTTGTGGGTGCTTAGAATTATGATACTGTAATGTTTAGGGGTACTTGGCTGTTTTGCTCGACTATAACTCCCAACACATTTTAAACAATATGAAGTAACACAAAAGGTGCAAAAACAGTCTTAAACAAAATAAATCTCATATTTGAAAAAGATTAAAAAAAAAAAACTTTTAAAATCTTAAATTATTGACAAGTAACAAAAATCAAGAATAAATAAAAATAAGAGCTCAGCCTGAAAAAACAGATAAATATACTGTGTGTAAAGTATTTTTCTGCAACTATGCAGAAAGCCTTCCACGATACATAAATGAGAAAAAAAAAAAAAAAGTGTTATGTTCCTTGCCAAAGGAATGTGTCCAAGTTCCAGCGAAAGAATCCACAGATATATTGAAATTAACTACAATATATATATAGTATCACTTTAGTAACTTTCTGTAGCTAATGTAACCTGTTATTAAATGTCACTTAATACCCATCCAAGATGATTTTCTGAAATTTCAGGATAAATTGATTACAGTAATCTTAGCTTCAAATTGTAGCAAGAATATTAGAGAAAAAAAATAAAGTATCATAATAATATGAACATCAATCTAGAATTATCCAAATGAAACAATTAAGATCCATTTACAATAGCAAGATGTGCGGTTTCATAAAAAAAAAAAAAAAGACACCACTCACCAATGCAGCATAAATTAAAAGACTCTGCAGAGCACATGTTACCACCAGGTGTTTTCCTGGCTAACTTTCAGCAAAGCTCCTGTCATGTGGAAGCACTTCAGCAATCCACTCCTTGCAAGTAAAATTAGGATTTCCTCAAGCTCACTATGTTAATCCAGCATTTTCGTCCTTCATTCCTAACGTGCCTGAGAATGGTGGGATTTACAGTTCACAGACTGATTTTCTTGAGGGCAACTACCTGGTGACCAATCAGGAACTCCTAAACAGAAGTTCTATCCAGTACCAACAATCCAAGCATATTAACTACCCTTACCCACACTGCATAGGCTCTTTAATCCTATTATTAAATTCAATATTTTTTATTAATGGAAAATAAGTTCACATATTTTGGATGAAACAAGTTACCGCTTTAACAAAATTCATGTGAACCAAAATGGAAGAAAAAATTGGAATGAATGATTCTGGTGAATCAAATTATATTTCTGTACACAAGTCTATTTAGTACTAGGTGCTCACAACATAAAGCACATGAGCTGTACACATGGAGTTAGACTCTTGTAAAACCCATTGAGTCCTTGATTATATTTATCTTGATGACCTTCAATAAGAACAATTTCTCTACAAGAGATGGGAAACAGCAATTGGTTTGTAGATGTTTGTGGGCAATTGTTGAAGAATTTTCTCCATTAGTGAAAGCCTGAACAGTTTGGAGTGGTACTCATGTGAAATGTTGCTTGTGATTTATAGCCATCTGCAGAATAAGACACCAGAGGTACAAATGGTTGCAGTGGACAAAATACACTGATTGCTTTCATAAATCAGGTGCACTCAGAGTGCCATCTCAGCTGTGTAAACTACTATATCATGTAATATTCTTTCCCAATAGGTCACACACCCATGACCACCAGGATCTACTAATGTCTGAGGGCAGAGAAATAAGAACCATTCCTATAATGCTGGCATGTTCAGGTCACGTTCAATTATAAATCTAATAAATAGATTGAATAGTTGGAAACATGGACTGACCTTTATGGGCAAATGCTGGTGATAAAATATATTATCCATATTTACTTGAAGAAAAAAAAATATTTGATATGAAATTTGTAAATGCTAAATCACGTACTCAAGTATGCATTCTGTAAAAAACACTGGACGATCTACTCATTAATACATTAAAATGATTTACCTTAGTAAAGAAATAAAACATGAATTGATGTAACCATTGGGTAATCTTCTTACTTTAAAGTGGCACTGTCACACCGAACTTACCTTTCTCCTATTGTTTCCTCTTCTCTTCCTCTTTCAGAATCTGTTATACACTTACATATTGTAGACAGGGGCGTCACTATGGGGCAGTGGCCAGAGGGGGCCATGGCCTACCCTACATCATGCAGTGCTCTCCCTTGTGCCCCCCCAATTGAAATTGAAGTCAGGAGCACAGAGTCTCCCTTCACAAGCCGCAGCAGCACTGTCAATGTGGAACTGTGTTCCAACATTTTCCCACAAGCGGCCAGAGAGCCACTGTGCTGGGAGGACTTCCTCCTGGGTCATAAAGAGCAGTGCAGAGGAGAAGAAGCTCAGTGTGGAGGAACCAGGTATCCAGGCAGTTGCTGGTAAGTGTGAGTCAGTGTGTGTGTTTGTGTGCATGGGTCAGTCTGTGTGTGTGGGTCAGTCTGTGTGTGTATTGGTGTGGGTGTGGGGTGGCTCAGTCTGTGTGTGTATGGGGAGTTAGTGTGTGTGTGTGTGTGTATAGGTCAGTCTGTGTGTGGGGAGTTCAGCCTGTGTGTGTGTGGGGGGAGGAGGGGTCAGTCTGTGTATGTGTATGGTTCAGTCTGTGTAAGTGCTTGAGCGCCAAGAGAGATACCTCTCATCTCATGACCTCCCCTATACCCGATGGATAGGCAGACTTCTCAACCCCCGGATATAAATATGAATATTGTGACCTGGGACCATACAACCACACAGTCTTAATGATAGGAATACCACACAAATCATATTTCTGCACTGTAAATGCAGTCTTTTTCTTTATTAAGAGGTCTGGCAATTTAAACATAAATAAAACAAACAAAAAGAAAAGCCTTGCTCTTCTGAGCACTAACTGACAGTTTTTCTCTAACTGCTGTTGGGTGGCTTACCCGCTTCCAGCAATACAAAATACAAATTTTAGCACAAACCTTTTTTTTCTCCTTCAGAACATGAAGACTCTTGTAGAGAGAAATGCAGTCTCACACACTGCTTGTCCTTCTCTCTGTGAATACCTGACAGGGAAATTTTATAGCAGTCTTGTGCTAATCATTGCCAACAGGTGAAGAACTATCTGGGTGATCCAGAACTCCTGGACTGGAGTGCTCACCTGCTTTGCTGCATGTAAACTGTGGAATGGATCACTGGTCCTCCCTTCACTCCAAATGCTCTACTCCAGGAACCCATATTAAATTACAAAATTGCTCTGACTAAAAGAGACAGACCTTCTTCCTGGGGCTATTAATTCACATATTCCAATAATTTTGGAGAAATATACACTCCATCAATAGCAATGCCGTGCACTCTGTCACAATATATAACTACAGCTCCTTGATAAGCATACTATGCAACCCCAGTACACATACACACAATGCAGCTCCTAGATGTACACGCACACACTTTACAGGCCATTTCAGCACAAACACAATCTCAAAAGCTCCTATACATGAGCACGTGCTCACACTACAGCCCCTAGTTACACATAGTTCACCATAAACAGACTCCTCTATACACACTTCACCACAGCCCCTTCTAAACACCATGAAAAATTATCTTGCATCTCCTAATAAAAGGTTTTCCAGTTTCCGTGAAAAGGTGTCTTGTCTGTAATAAGGAAGGCACAGTGGTGGAACCACAGGGAGTGCTGGTGTTGCGGTTACACTGTTGCCTATCGAGTGGCCCGTGCAATTAGGGCCACCCGATGGGCATGTGTCTTCAGGGGTCCAAAACTGTTTTTGCACCAGGGCCCACTCTATGTTAGTTCCGCTACTGTGCAGCAGCTTCCCCGGCACACAAGCTCTGCCCCTACATGGAAGGTCGCCTCCTCGTACGCAAGCTCCGCCCACAATCTCTGACTGAGACACACACTGACAGACATACACAGATTCTGACAGACATACACACATTCTGATAGGCACACATTCTCTGACTGAGACACACACTGACTGAGACACATACACACACACGCATTTTCTCACACACTCACAAATTGCTATTTTTATTTTTATTTAAATTCACCCAGCGTCCCTACCTTTGGGAGAGCTGAGTGAATCTTTCCCTGGTGTGTCTCCTCTCAATCTTCCTGGAGTTTCTCTCTGCTCCCCTGCATGCTCTTTGTAGTGATGCTAGGGCCGGAGTGATGTCATGTCACTCAACAGCGCACAAGGGAGCAGAGAGGAACTGCAGGAAGGTTACTGCTCTCTTGCGCGCTGCCTCCATGCTCCCCGCTGTCAGCTTTAATGTTTTCTGCGCGGCTTAGCAAAGGGCTGACAAATGTCTAGTCGCCATGGCGACTTGGCGCCTGGAATTTGTTGAGCCCTGTGTATGTGTGTTTGTCTATACATATATATATAAACAAAAAAAGCAAGGAGTCTGGCACTCTACCGATAAAATAATGAAAACAACTTACACCAAAGTGCTGCTCTGCCCTGGATATGTAAACAGATAATAAAAATGAAAGCACCTAATGGATTTCAAACAAAAATAAATGTATTAAATGTTGCCAATAAGAATCAACGTTTCGACCAGATGGTCTTTATCAAGATGGCAATACAGTGCTAAACTTATGTATTATATAGTGTCAATAAAATAAGTGACCTACCCAGTGCAGGTGATTGAAGTGAATAAACAGAGTATTGTGAAACCCCAAAGTGTCCCATGCGTGTTGATGTGATGACGTGTATATGCGTTCCATTGTCATAGTGATGAAAAAAGTTGACGGAAACTGTGAGGTGAATGCAAGGGAGCAGGGGTACAGAATGTTTGTACAAAATTAATGTGAGAAAGTGACGTCCAAAATAAAATGAAATTAAATAAATGATAAAATCTATCATGGAGAAGACAATGGTATATGTAGGAACTGAGTGAACTGTGTGGTGGACAGTGTGTGAAATGTGCCGAGCATAAAAAGTGGAGTGTAGGCAGTATTTATGCAAATAAAAATATAATGCTCACTGTTGATAAGAAGAGGTGATAAAAGAAATGTAGAGGTAATCACTAGTGAGGAGCTGAAATAGGTTTTGCTCAATCCACAGTGCTCAGGTGTTCTGTCAGGTGTTAGGGTCCTTGCCAAAGGAATGTGTGCCCAAGTTCCAGCGAAAAAATCCAAAGATATATTGAAATGAACTACTTTATTAAATGAGATTGTGATAGAAAATAAAATTGTAAGAGCAATATAAATACAATGGGACTTCGGTTTACAAACTCCTTGGTTAACATAATTTTCAGTTTACAAATGAAAATCCATTGAAAATAATGCTTCGGTTTACAATTTTTTTTCGCAATACAAAGCAAGTTTCCCCAGGAAGCATTGCACCTGGGAGGTTTACAGCACCGCCCCCTGCATTCTGGAGCTTGTGGGTAGCACGTGGCGTCGAGTGTGGAGGTGTTGGAGCGGCTTTTACATTGAGTTTTTGAGCCATTCTGGAAATTGTTTGCATTTGTTTTGGGACTTTTTGGTGCATTTCTCAAGCTGTGGAAAGGAAAGGAGCTGAGCTTCATCGTTTGCATGCCTTTTATTGTGTGTTCTGCATTGTGGGTTGGTTTCCATGCCAGCTCATTTTGACTTTTTTCTGACTTCCAGAACAGATTAATTGGTTTTCAATGCATTCCTATGGGAAACCACGTTTCGGTTTACAAATTTTTTTCAATAAGAAACATCTCGAAACGCATTAAATTTGTAAACTGTCCCACTGTAAATAAAAAACCACAACTCATTTCACCTACACAAAGGCTTTTTTCACACTTAAATAAAGTGGGGGGAAGGCGGTGGAGAAAAATGCTGTCAGCCAAAGATGAAGAATTTAATGTTGGACATGTAAGGGGCATGTAACAGCAGTCAAATAAAGTGACAAGACTAAGAGGTTAGCTTATTGCTTTTGGGGGGCTTGTTTTGCTTTAACAGAAGGGGAGCCATTCAAACTACTAATACAATTACTAATTATCACCTGCCTTCCTGAACAACTTTTAAAAAGAAAGTAGTACTCTTTCTGTACCATTCATAGGTATCACGTTTAAAAGAGAGTAGATGTCTAAGGCAGGCAGACAGAACATGCACTTCATCACAGACATATAAAGTGTTTCTAGTATGCAGCATGCTTTCTTGTCTGTAATAGCACATTTGTGGCGGCTACATGTTCCTTGTGCAGTAGCTGGCACATCAGGTGGCAAAAAGCAGTGATGGTGTAGGGTACACTTTTGATCCTGCTATATGCTAAGGTTATGGATTAGCAGCTCATCTCAGCTAATATTCTGACAGCTCTATCAAGTGTGATAGAAAAGTGAGTTGGACAGGCAGCATGCAAAGCAATATACATATACATTAGTGAGTGATGGAGGAGCCAATGTGGTTAAAGCTAACATATATTCAAACTTTATTGGTGTGCAATGTACATATTGTGGTGAATAGTGCACTGCCCACTGATGCAGTGCTTGGTAGTTTGTGTAGCCTGTTAATGAGATGTAAGATTGCCAAGCACTTACACAGCAATGTGAAGGCTAATCAAAAGTTCAGTATCAACAAACTGGTTTGCCACAGCCTCATCTTCACCAAGATGTTGTGACATTGCAAACTCCATTTTGAGCAGATGGAATGTATCCTCGAGCATTACTTGTCATCCAAAATGATGAAAGAAGTGACATGTCCACTGGTGACAAAGGATTTGGAAGGTATAGGTCAGAAAATGGCATTCATTAAGTCTTTCATGGATTTCACAGATAATTCAACGCAAATAAACAGCAACAGCAACATTTTTACAGACCTAAAGAACAAAATGGAAGGAATCCTAGAGAGCACCTAGAGAGATGATGCACCCAGAAGTGGCAGCTTTCATTAGGAGGTTGAAGGAAGAATTGAATAATACACTCCAGAGCTACCACCATCAAGAAGTGTCAATCCCCCCAGTTGTCACCAGTGAAAACTGCAGAGAATTGGCTTTATCTATGAAGGATCCCACAGTCTCGCAGAATGTCAGCTCTTGGGGCTGAGGAGGACCTGCCGAAAGAAGATAGCAGTGCCTACAAGGGCAGGTTTAGGTAAGTGTAACTTACCTTTACTGGGACCACCAGCGGGGATGTTATCATGGTTGGTCTTTGCAAATTATCAAAGTCCCCAGACAGTGATGATTTAATAAATAAAAATTAAAATAAATTCAAGGTACAAATAAATTGTAGAGCAATTAAATGTGATGTGAGTGGTAGTAATGTAATACAAGAGCAGTTATTATATCAAATGCACAAGTCATTCTGTTGGTCAATGAAAATATATTTAAAGGACCACTATAGTGCCAGGAAAACACTCTCGTTTTCCTGGCACTATAGTGCCCTTAGGGTGCCCCCACCCTCAGGGACCCCTTCCCGCCCGGCTCTGGAAGGGGGAAAGGGGTAAAAACTTACCTTTTTCCAGCGCTGGGCGGGGAGCTCTCCTCCTTCTCTCCTCCTTCTCTCCTCCTCCGTTCCTCCTCCTGGGCTGAATGCGCACGCGCGGCAAGAGCTGCGCGCGCATTCAGCCGGTCGCATAGGAAAGCATTTACAATGCTTTCCTATGGACGCTGGTGTGCTCTCACTGTGAAAATCACAGTGAGAAGCACGCAAGCGCCTCTAGTGGCTGTCAATGAGACAGCCACTAGAGGTTTTGGGGGAAGGCTTAACCCATTCATAAACATAGCAGTTTCTCTGAAACTGCTATGTTTATAAAAGAATGGGTTAATCCTAGCTGGACCTGGCACCCAGACCACTTCATTAAGCTGAAGTGGTCTGGGTGCCTAGAGTGGTCCTTTAAGCCTTCCTATCCCTTTTAGGTTTTTAGTGTCTATATCCCAATTAGAAAGAAATTATAAAAAAAAGAATTGATAAAAGCAAGCAAACAAGGTAAAAGTTAAGAAACGCATGAATTAACAAATATCTTCTTAAACAGAAGATAAAATCTATAGCACACATTCAGATAAGAAGAGACTTAAAACTAGTATTTTTAAAACTAGTCGTAATCTCAAATACAAATTTCTCTTTCTCCTTTCATTCTTTTTCAATAAAATGTATAAAAGAAAAAATACATCAAAGTAAAGATTTTGACACGTAGTAATTAATGGCCATGCTGTAAATTCAGGAAAGCTATTAAGTAGTTTTAAAATTCTGAAAAATCCTGGAATAAGTATTTCAAGCTTGGTTTGTGTTTTACTAAATCTTTAAGTGTATCAGAAAGTGGATTTTTAAAATTATGCCTTTAGTCATGTTCTCATCTCTATTTCTTTGTTCTAAGTAAACGAGGACCACTTCTATTATGATGGATACAAGAACAAAAACACTACCTTAAAGGGGAACTGCCCTATATATCTTATATATATTTAATATTATGTTTACTTATCCCTGTATTTAGCAAATGTCTATTCATGAGATATGAGAAGTAGAATTATCTTTATAAATCCACACCTCTTTTTCCTGCAACTGGATGCCACCATTTTAGGTCAGTGTCAATCATTGTTATACGTTTTGTTCTTCCCACCTGACAATCTGCACAGAACAAAAAAAAAAAAACATACAGGGAAGATGAGAAATGAAACACTGTTTCTTTTTAATATCTTCATCTGCAATGTTTACATTGGCTTTGCCTTTTCTAAACTGATGTATGATGTAATTTGCTAAATATTTAATCTAGAATTAAGTTATAGCTGAATTTCAGTGGTTTATTCAATTGTATACATTTCAGAGACGTTACAGTTTCCCTTCAAGATGATAAAATAAGTAAAATAAAAACAATTATCTGCAAGTACAAAAAAAACCATAAATTAGACACAGGATTAAGATGGTGCATGCTCATTACTATTGTTGATTTAATAAGCAGTGTGTATCACATTTTGGAGGTGCAAAGCATTATATCTGTCAAATAATCTAAAATGAAGATACAACTGGACACTTTTACTACATTTGTATTCTGTTAATGGCTTTGTGAATTTAGTGCGGGCAGCTTTGAATCATGAAATATATACTTCAACAAGAATGAAACAGATCATAGTTCAGCTACTGTTAGCATCATGAGAGAAGTAGGAGCCTTGGAATTATCTGCAGGAAAGGCAACTAATTAGGTAAGTTTTACACTAGGTTTGGAATATTAAGACAGATGGTGTGACCCACTGTTTTAAAAATTGTTATCTATTTTTCACTCCAGCAGTCCAGCTGTATTATTTATTATTTTTATTATGTTGTATGCGATCAGATTTTCTTGTAGCTTTTTTTATTACATGTATTTTTTAAGTTTTTTTAAATTATTCTAAAGACAATTTCAATTAAAAGAATGTAGCCCCGTGGAACTTGAGCAGCATAAGTGGAATAGGGCCTTGACAGGGGTTGGAGGCGGGCTTAGGGGGGAACCGAGTGGGTGTATCTGGTAGTTGTCTGGGGGAGCGGCTTAGATAAATAGGCCAGCCATTTTAGCTCCTGTCACCATTAACTTCCCTAACAGTTTGGAGCTGGTTAGTTTTGTTTCTGGCTCTGCCTGGTAGGGGTTTCAGTTTGTTTTCCAGATGGATCAGTCGGTGGAATCATTGATTGCTGGGATCAGAGCAGCGGCAGCGAGAAGGGGATCTGACTGGATGCAGGAGCGGCTCAGTGAGGTACTGCAGGCGGCAAGTCAATAAGCTGGGGAGACCACCCGGCCGGCTAGGAAGAGGCGGCCTCCAACGCGCTTGGCGGCGGACAAGGATGCCAGAGCAATTGGCGGGAGTACCGCAGAGGCCAGTCCGGTGACCGGTAGTTGTGGCCGACAGCCTGGAGTAAATCAGGCGGGAAGCAGTGTAGCACCCGGACCGCGTGGCGCGGCACCTGAAATGCAGACCGCTGCAATCGGCAGTGTGGGTCTTGGGACTGCAGCAGTGATGGGGCCGACTGGTGGTGATCGGGCCCCAGGCGGGATCACAGATGGTGGAGCGACTGGTGGACCCGGTGGGCAAAGTCGCCAGCTGGAGCACCAGGATGGTTAGGCAAGTGGCTATACCTCTCCCAGGGCAGCAGGCCCCTCTAACCTGGGTGGCGCTGCTGGGAGAGGGTCACTGGGATCCCGGGTACTGAATAGGCTGCAAGCAGGGGCTTGCACAGGGGGCCCCAAGACAGGGGTGCCCCTAGGGAGTGCAGCAGACAGGATGATAGGCCGGTTGGGCCCTGCAGTGCAGCTGATCCCATAGGGAGCAAGGAGTGCTTAAGGGTGAACAAGGGGGTGCAGGCCCACGCCCCTCGGCGGAGCCTAGGGCGACGCCATGACAGGGATCGCAGCGAGCAGTTCAGCCGATCTGGTCGCACCTGGGATGAGTCAGCAGACGAGCAGGGGGCTCCGCAGGTGGACTGCAGAGGTTGTGCTTCGGGGAAATCCTGGGTGTCACTGGGGCGGTGCAGGCAGCCCAGTTCTGCAGCCAGACGAGGCAGGTCTCGAAGCTGGCATTCTGGAAAGGACAGATGGCGCCAAGCTGAAGAATTAGGATGCTCAGAGGTCAGTGAGGATAGAAGTGGCCCCGGTTGGTCCCAATCCCGTTCCCGATGACTGTCAGGGTCTAGTGAGTCATCCGGGGGTCAGTCAAAGGGTGCCAGGAGGGCCAAGTAAAAAGGCAGATCTGGCTTAGGACAAAGGAGTCGGGCGCCCGAGGCCAGCAGGGCGGCCCAGCATGGTGCGCAGGCTAGGACAGATGTTACGGGATGCGGGAAGGGCCTCTCCGTGATCCCTGGGCTGTGTTCGTGCATCGGGTGTGGAAGGGAACAGACTACCCAGGAGTCCCTCTTGTTATTCCAGGTACAGCGGCAGGTCGGAGTCTGGACGGTCAGCGCACCGGGTGGGCGTGCCGGTTGGCGATGGGAAGTCGAAAGTGACGGAGTTCAGATCGGAAGGTGTCCTGGGAGCAGCCCGCAGGCAATCGGAGGTGGAGGGCTTGGCTGGTGAGTGTGAACCTGCTACACCTGCATGAGGCCTTATTGACACGTTGCAAACCCTAATAAACACGTGGGGACAGGGATGGACAGTTAGCGCGGACGCGAGTCAGGTTTGGGTCCCGGGCGCGGTAGGAAAACACAGTGTCGCGGTGGCGGTAGATGTGGGTACCATGGGGGAGTCGTTGACGGGCCCGGGGCAGTGGCGGATGGCGAAGGGGATCGGGCGGCGTTGATGGGTGGAGTGCCGGGAGCCGCGTGGCAAAATGCCTATGTTTCCTTCTCGGGTCCGCTGGGGGTGCATCTTAAAAAGGAGGTTGTACGGAACCGCTGGCACCCCGAACGGGTACCTTCTGCCGACGGATGCTCCTAGTGCTTTCCGAGGACTCCAAGCACTCTGCCTGACACCATAACCACTGCAGACCCCACGAACCGCCGCAGCTTGGTTGGGGTCTCGTCGTCTCCACCCACTCTGGACCCAGGACCAGGGTCCAGCTTCCAGCAGGTCGACCTCTCTCCGAATTCCAGAGAGCAGGAACAGGAACAAGCTCTTAGCAGAGCTTAGTGATTATACCCTGGGGAGTATAGTGATTATAGCAATCCCCAGAGTGTAGTTTCTCCAATCCCCCAAACATGAGCCGAAACTTCATGAAGGTACAAGATGATCTGACTTTTAATGACCACCCACTGGCTTTTATGCAAGTCCCCATGCAAGGGGACATCCCACAGGGTGGAACACAGTACAACCAATCGCACAATGGTTACATCCCACACATCTCCTCCCCTTAGCCTGAGAGGTGACCCAATTATCCATACATTTTAAAACACACTTTTTACTCAACTTTCATAACTCTAAAACCATACATCCAATATTAATAAAAGTATTATTATTATTAATATTATTAATCAGCACATCCCAAATACAAACATACCCAAAAATCATGCAAATCCTTCCATTAGTTTAAAAGTTAGATATAAGTCCTTTGTGACCAAAGGAAGCATGGCTTTTCCTGCCCAAACCAGTTCCCACTGGTCTGGCAGTGTCCCTGGGACAACTCCCTGCTGGAGAACAATGGAACTGGGGGAGGGGAAGAGGCACACCTTCCCATGAATTCAAAGGGGCAGAAAAAGTGTCTCAAAAGTTTCAGTATGTCCATACACTGTTTTTAAAGGGCCAACACCATACAATAAAAGTCCATAAGCCCAAATAATGTTTGTAAAGGGCCATACAACCCAGGGCCACAGTCATGAGGCAGGAGGCTGGCACTCAGGCTCCTCCAACAGCCAGGGGCAAATGGCAACTTGTCACCTAAAAATCTGGAGATGAAAGGCATTTCGTCACAGAGGTCAAAGACAAAATATGGTAGGGTGACTTTGTGGAGGTGTTTTCCCTTCTTCCTTTAGAGGAGTTCATAGACCTCAAGGAAGATGATAAAAAGGATAGTAAAAAGGAGGAGGAAGAGAAAAAGAGCTGATTCCTAAGTCGTTTAGTAACTGGCTAAGGGCGTTCTGCATCCTAGCCAACGTTCTGGGCGAAAAGACGCCTGGGATCTGTTCCTAGCTTTTCTGCTATCTCGATGGCATATGGGAGGCCTACCGTACCTACGGTGGCCTTGACTGGTGGAAATACGAGGAACAGTTCCGACAGCGACTGGCGTCCAACCCGGGCCTGCCGTGGGACCAGATGGACCTTTCGCTGTGGCTTAAGCTAATGATGGCGCAAAAAGCGCCCCCCTTTCAGTCCGGAGCCGGCGCGGGAAACCAGTCCGCATCGTCGGCCGCAAGCAAGAGGGACAGTGCAAATGGGGGGCAACATGCAGGTTCAAAGAGGGAAAAGGTAGTTCAGCCGGAGGTACTTCCACCACAGGGGCAGCGTCCGCTAACCCGAGGCATAACCCCAGTGAGGTTCGGTGCGATGCTGCCGTGGCTAAACCGCTACGGTAACTCAGCGAATGCAGCGGTGCTACGGGCGGGGTTCTCGGAGGGTTTCATCATACCCTTCCGGGAGAGGGAATTTCCTGTGACGTTTCGTAATTTACGGTCGGTGGTCGACTACCCACAGGTGGTGTGTGAAAAACTTGGGAAGGAGGTTCACTTGGGCAGGATGGCTGGACCGTTCACCGTTCCTCCTATCGGTAATCTTTGACTCTCACCGCTGGGGGTGGTCCCAAAGAAGGAGACGGGTAAGTTTCGGCTGATCCACCATCTATCATTCCCAAAAGGGGGGTCGGTCAATGACAATATAGACAGGGAGCTGTGCTCGGTGTCTTACGCATCATTCGACCGCGTGGTCGAGCTGGTTAAGAAGGCCAGGCTGGCTGCATTGATGGCAAAAGTGGACATAGAAGCAGTATTTAGGCTACTGCCAGTACACCCAGACTGTCACCACTTGTTGGGTTGCTTCTTTGAGGGACACTACTTCGTGGACCTTTGCCTCTCGATGGGCTGCTCCATCTCTTGTTCCTATTTCGAGAAGTTTAGCACTTTCTTGGAATGGGTGGTCCACACGGAGGCGGGGAATAGGTTAGTCATCCACTACCTGTGTGGGCCCGGCGGGTTCAACCGTTTGTAACTATCTCTTGTGAACAGTGGGTGGCAGGGCTCTTTGGGGTGCCATTGGCGGAGGGTAAGACCGAGGGGCCCACTGATTGCCTGAGCTTCCTGGGACTGGAAATTGATTCAGTCTTGGGAGTTTGCAGGCTCCCCCTGGACAAGCTGGCGGGGCTGCATGGGGCAGTGGGTGAGGTGCGTGGCCTACGAAAGGTAACCCTCAAGCAGCTGCAATCACTGATTGGCAGGCTTAGTTTTGCATGTAGAGTGATACCCATGGGTAGGATCTTTAGTCGCAATCTAGCTCGGGCGACAGCTGGGGTTCGGGCGCCGCACCATTTCATTCTGGTCTCAGCCGACATGAAGGCCGATCTGGGGGTATGGGATGAATTCCTTATGGATTTCAATGGAACAGTTATCTTCCGGAAGGTCGCGGTGTCGGCCAATGAGCTGGAACTGTACACAGATGCGTCGGGATCGGTGGGTTTTGGGAAGTATTTTGGTGGTCGGTGGTGCGCTGAAGCATGGCCATCAGCGTGGGCGGGTAGCCCGCTGCTGCGCAACCTTGCATTCTTGAAACTATTCCCATTGGTGGTGGCATTAGCCTTGTGGGGTGATATATTGCGGGATAGGAAAGTGGTGTTCTACTCGGACAACATGGCGGTGGTGCACGCAGTGAATAATCTCTCTGCCTCCTCCGCTCCTGTGGTTCGCATTCTGCGCATGTTTGTGTTGTTATGCATGTCCCTGAATGTGGTGCGCCCGGCACGTCCCGGGGTACTTGAATATAGTGGCTGACACCTTGTCTCGTTTGCAGTGGTCTCGGTTTAGGATGGTGGCACTGAGGTGAGCGAGGTGGGGCAGGCGTGCCCGAAGGACATTTGGCAGACCTATCTCCTTCGAGGTCCTCAAGGGCCTGGTGCGGGCACTCCCAGGCATTTGCTTCTCCGACTACGAGGCGTAATTGTTCGGTGTGGCGTTCATCTTGGCGTTCTTTGGTGCATTCCGCATTGAGGAACTGGTTAGCGCCACTAAGCAGGGTGGCAGCGGGGTGCAAAGGGGCGACGTGTCGGTGTCTGCCACAAAGGTGGTGGTGAGGCTGGCACGATCAAAGACAGACGTGTTTGGGAAGGGTGTGGATCAGCGGCGTACATACCAGGGTAGCAGGGGTCGCGGCTGCGACCGGGCCCAGCCCACAAGGGGGCCCGGCCACCCCTGTGACCCGGTATGTACCCACAGGGCCAGCCTCTTCTCCTGGGGGGCCCAGGAGGCGGCCACCTCAGGGCCCCTCAAGGCTGGCCCTGCTGACCCGGGCAGGCTGGATGGCCGGCGTGCAAGGGAGCACTCTCTCCTCTGAGTGCTTCCTCTTCAGCTCCCTCGTGCACCGCACTGATACCAGAGTCAGAAGATGACGTCATCTTCCGGCACCGGTATCCCTATGCGGCGCGCGAGTGAGCTGAAGAGGAAGCACTCAGAGGAGAGAGTGCTCCCTCGCACGCCGGCCACCCAGCCCGCCGGGGTCAGCAGCACCACTGGACCCCAGGGAATCCCCCAGCTCTCCAAAAGGTAAGGAGGCTGGGGGGATTCAATTTTTATAAAAATGTGTTTGTTAGTGTGTGTGTGTGTGTGTGTGTTAGTGTGTGTGTGTTAGTGTGTGTTTGTGTTAGTGTGTGTGTGTGTGTGTGTTAGTGTGTGTGTGTGTGTGTCTGTGTTTGTGTGTGTGTTTGTGTGTGTGTGTTTGTGTGTGTATGTTTTTGTGTTTGTGTGTGTGTCTGCTAGTGAGTGTGTTACTGTGTGTGTCTGTTACTGAGTGTGTTTGATGTCTGTTAGTGAGTGTGTATTTGTCAGTGAAAGTGTATGTTTTGTAAGTGAGTGTGTATTTGTCAGTGAAAGTGTATGTTTTGTAAGGGAGTGTGTGTGTGTGTCTCTGTCAGTAAATGTGTGTGTCTATTAGCTAGTGTGTATGCGTCTGTTCGTGAGAGCATTACTCAATGTTTTCCTATGGACGTTCAGTGTCTTCTCACTGTGATTTACACAGTGAGAATCGCGGAAGCTCCTCTAGCAGCTGTCAATGAGACAGCCACCAGAGGCTGGATTAACCCTCAGTGAAACATAACCGTTTCTCTGAATCTGCGATGTTTTCAGCTGCAGGGTTAAAACTAGAGGGACCTGGCACCCAGACCACTTCATTGAGCTGATGTGATCTGGGTGTCTGTGGTGGTCCTTTAAGTGTGTGTGCATACCGCGGTCGTGGGGTCGCAGCCCTGCAACCCCTGCGACCAGGTGCCCGCCGCCATGTGTTGCGGCCCCGACCCGCACCGAATAAGTGCGGGGGGGGCCCACGGATCAATTTTCACACCGGGGCCCCATGGGTCATGTGTACGCCACTGGCGTGGATATCACCCTTCACCGCCTAGCGGGATCAGAGTTGTGTCCCGTGCTTAATGTGACAAGGTACTTGGACGGAGCTGGGGGGTGACGGCTGTTTCTTGGTCCATCACGACGGTTCTGCATTATCCCGTTTTCAATTTGCTCGGGTCTTGCAGCTCAGCCTGACGGCAATGGGGCTCCAGCCCACCCAGTTTGGGACTCACTCCTTCCGCATTGGTGCAGCCACGGAGGCGACCAGACTGGGCTTGGGTGAGGAGTTTGTGAAGAGGATTGGTAGGTGGGAATCCGTTTGTTTACGGTCCTATCTGTGGCTGGGGGAATTGGTGTAACGGGTTGGGGACTCCGATTCCCGGGGTGGCAGCCTGACTGGTTCCCTTTGTCTCCGCAGGGTGAGTGGCGTGAATCGTGGGCCATTCCTACATCTTCTGGGCTAAACGGAGGACTGCAGTTCATTTCAAGGGTCAGTAGCTGGGATTTCCTGAGGACCAGATATTATTGAAATGGTTTGGTTTTCAGGGTTTCGTATGGCAGGCCGTCTGTGGAGAGAACCTGGGTATGCTGGATCGGGGTTTGCGACCAGACGTACCGGTCCTGCACTCAGGGGGCAACGACATGGGTCTCGTACCCCAAAGACAACTGGTGAAATGGATGAAGCAGGATCTGAACAGACTACGGGCTCTGGTCCCTGGGGTGCAACTCGTATGGTCCAAGATTGTACCACGGCTACGATGGCGCTACACCAGGGTACCGGCCGCAATGGAACATGGCCGGGGCAAGGTCAATGGCTTAATGGCTAGCTTTGTTAGGAGGCTTGATGGTGTGGTGGTTCGGCACAGGGTGCTCGAGGAAAGGTTGCCTGGGTACTACAGACAGGATGGGATTCACCTCTCGTATGTGGGATTGGATCTGTTCAACCTGGAGCTTCAGGAAGGGCTTCAATAGGCCCTGTTCCTGGGGGGTGGCGGAGCTCGAACAGCTTAAGGGTTCAAGAACCGAGCTTGTGGCGGGGTAGTTAGGGGGATATTCAGGTATAAATAGTTATGGCGGGGGGAACCACAGAGGAATTAAGGAACTTGTAGGCCGAGTGGTTCCAGTTGGTTGGTGACAAATTTGGTTATAAGGTTGGTTATAATGTTGGTTAAGTTGGGGGTTCAAGCTTGGCAGTGGCTTTGAACCTTGGTGGGGTATACACCTACCAGAAGGCAATTCCAGGTCATGGAATTTGGATGGGGTAAGGGTATCTCGGTATGCCCTTACCAGGAGGAAATTTAGGGTAAGGGTATCTCGGTATGCCCTAACCAGGAGTTAATTTGGGGTAGGGGTGTCTGGGTATACCCCTACCAGGAGGCATTGAATTATGTGAATATGTTTGGAATAAAAATGTATATATTATGTTATTTGGTATATAAGTGTTTTATGGTTACATTATAAGCATGTATTACATATGGGTTATTGCCTTATTATTATTACTGTTATTATTATTGTGATGTAATGGATACGGATGTTGACGTATGGTTGGGTGGGGGCGGGGCAATGACTTTTAAATTGTTTAAATATATGCACAATGTTTAATAAAGCTGTTGACATATTGACCCATACCCCAGAGTAGTCTGAAATTATTTTGGGAAAATGGGAAATGGGGATTATAAGTGTTTTAAAAGGTTAACCATGTCCCCCTGCCCAGATGACGACATACACCGGTCAGATATGATTAAGTGGTGAGGCCTAACCAGCATGGCTGACGGACATGTTTGTGGCAAGCTCCTCACACAATCTAATCAAGCTACAGTAACAGACTGAGGTGCAACCCCCAAAATCTACATAAGAGACCACTTAACCGCTGCTAACTGTTGGGGAGCACTCTCAAGCAACTTTGGAGTCATGTCCACTGACACGCGGCCAGCCTCAGCTTCTGCGGCCTACTTACCTGGTGGATCCCACGGATGGAGGAAACGGATGATCTTCCAACCTGGGACCGCTGGTGTACCATAGCTGACCTGTCCTCTCCCCTCCGGACCACGTACTCAAGGCATCCTACCAGCCTGCGTGGTCACATCTCACTCTCCAGCCATAATCAAACTGGCTGACGCACCAAGGAACCTACCTGTGATGAACTGGGAAGCCAAATTACTAGCAGACTTTGACAGGATCTGCGCAGCGTTCTGGTATTGGATTGCATCCCGAGCAGATGCAGATGCAGTCGCCCGCAACCCCTGACATACAGCCCAAGATGGTAGCACTTGGAACAAGGCAACCACCAGAGCCAGAAACTCATCTGGCACAAAGCCCCCAACATCCAGCACCTCCCGCCACACAAGTGGACAACGCTGTTGTCTTGGCTGCTCACCCTTCTTCTGAGCTGGGTGCTCACCTGGCGGTACCTCTCCACTGCCAACCATACACCCAGGGAGACAGCCGGGATCCGGAGAAACCTTGGGCCCACGAACATGATGATGGAGTCAATGATCATGTGGCAAGAGTACCACGCATCTAAGGCCTCAGGCCGAAGACACATGGTACTCAAAAGACATGAATCCACAATCTGCTGGCGGTGGACTGCAGCATACAGGGTCATATGACCATATGGCCAGAGAGGGCATCTTGGAGGAGCATTGCGGATCACCCACCAAGTATGGGGCCGGTGGGGTTCCCCCCACCAAGTCCCGATGAACTGGCAACATCTCATCAGTGACGTGGGCTGAGTACACTTGCGGACATACTGCAAAGCCTGTTACCCTTGTTTGCCGTATACTTGTAATGACAGACATAGAGGGTTATGGAACTTAGTTACAGGAGATACCTGTAGGCATTCCACATCAACCAATGGGTTATTGTACCTACTAGAGATATGCTACAGGCTCGACTATGGGCTGTAGACTACCTGTCACGACAGTGACCCCTTCACGCAGAGAGTAACCCAGAAAGAGACGTATACCGGACCTTAGGGTGGCCAGGCTTAACGTCATAGAATAGTCAAAGGAATAGCCAAAGGTCAAGGGAGTACAGAAAATGGAATACACGAGAAATAACTAAGACAAAATTCGGGGAGCCAGAGAGGAGAGTAGTCAGTAAGGAAGCCAAGGGTCAAAATACCAGAAAACAGACAAATATACCAAGAGCACTAGAGGGAACAAATAAGAACCACACTAAGGCGCTGGGGGAAGGATAGGGGCACCCTTATATAGTGAGGTGTGTTTTGCTTTAAAGCCACACCCCCAAAAGGCCCGGGAGCATGGCCACATTTGAATTTTCGCGGCAAAATCCTGATGACGTCGGCGCACATGAGCCGCGTCATAAGAGGGGTTTTGCCGCAAGCGGCTAGCGTCCGACAGGCTGCGCCGCCTCCCGGAAGCAGCCAGGGAGACCGCCGCGTTGCGCGGTTCCGGAGGAGAAAGGTAAGGTATTGTCACACTACATAAGCTATGCTTACATACCCAGTGGTATTTCTTACTGAGCAACATGTCAGCTGTTAAAACTTGCTATACATTGCCTGGTCAAATAAAAAGTCCCCACCAAAAAAAAAAGGCCATACACTCTCGGACCACCCTTAGCTTTGATTACAGTATGCATTCACTGTGGCATTGTTTCGATAAGGTTCTGCAATGTCACAATATTTATATTTATATTTATTTCTGATCTTGTATTGATGATACTGAGCAAAGCCTTCTCCAGCACATCCCAAAGATTTTTTAATGAGGTTAAGGTCTGGACTCTGTGGTGGCTAATCCATGAGTAAAATGATGTCTCATGCTCCATGAACAACTCTTTCACAATTTGAGTGCGATGAATCCTGGCATTGTCATCTTGGAATATGCCCGTGCCATCAAGGAAGAAAAAAATCAATTGATGGAATAACCTGGTCATTCAGTATATTCAGGTAGTCATCTGACCTCAACCCCAGATCATATCACTGCCCCCACAGGCTTGTACAGTGGGCACTGGGCATGATGGGTGCATCACTTCATCTGCCTCTCTTCTTACCCTGATGGGCCCAGGGTAAATCTGGAACATGGTAAATCTGGACTCACCAGGCCACATGACCTTCTTCCATTGCTCTAGAGTCCAATCTTTATGCTCCCTAGCCAATTTAAGCCTTTTTGCCAATAAGTATCACTGATTAGTGGTTTTCTTAAGGCTACACAGCTGTTCAGTCCCAATCCCTTAAGTTCCCTTCACATTGTGCATGTGGAAATGCTATTACTTTCACTATTAAACATAGCCCTGAGTTCTACTGTTGTTTTTCTGCAATCTGATTTCACCAAAAGTTTAAGTGATCATGATCAATTAGGATTTTTTTTCAGACCACATTTCTTCCTCGAAGACAATGGTTCCCCACTATCCTTCCAGTTTTTAATAATGCGTTGGACAGTTCTTAACCAAATTTTAGTAGTTTCTGCAATCTTCTTAGATGTTTTCTCTGCTTGAAGCATGCCAATGATCCTTCCAGTTTTTAATAATGCGTTGGACAGTTCTTAACCAAATTTTAGTAGTTTCTGCAATCTTCTTGTTGTTTTGATGTTTTCTCTGCTTGATGCATGCCAATGATTTGACCCTTCTCAAACAGACTAACATCTTTTCCACTACCAGGGGATGTGTCTTTCGACATAGTTGTTTAAGAAATGAGAAGCTTCTTATTGCATCAGTTGGGGTTAAATAACTTGTTGCCAGCTGAAAGATAATCGCCCATGCACTAACTATCCAACAAGAGGCTTTTACCTATTTGCTTAGTTAAATCCAGGTGGCAACTTTTTTTGGCCCAGACAGTGTATTTAGGCCCTTTATATGTATATTGCTGACATGTTAAGTCTCCGCCTAATTAATTCAACTTACCTACTTATCTAACCTAATCAAGACAGCTTCTCCTATAATGTTTGAGCTTTACCTATGTTTTTTGTCTTGCCACAACAACCTAGCATGTTTATATTCTTGTTTTACTTAAAACAAAAATGAGGCAGTAATTTCTAGGAGTTTATTATTTCAGGCTGTGATACTCATATACGATGTAATCCCTGTTTAACTCCTTCTCTTTGTTCTTTACCACCCAAATCTAATGCCTCAATAAAATAAAGATTGCCAAAAAAAAAAGATATGATTAATGTGTGCATAAGTTTATACCAATTGATATTTGTATTAGTAAAACATAGAATGTTAAGACCCTCCAATGCTCCTATATATTTATTGGGAATTGGGCTGAACATTTTTATTTAACCCCTTAAGGACAACTGACGTACCTAGTACGTTCGCAGCAAATATGAGCGCTGGAAGCGATCGTGATCACTTCCAGTCGCTCTAAGGGTATTGCAGCGATGCCTAGATGTCGAGGCATCCTGCAATACCTCTCCTGACTGCTGGGCTGCCGAGTTATCACTCTCCAGGAGCGATCACATCTGGGTTGCCCCACGTGGTGCTTGGCAGTGTAGCAGAGCATCGAAAGCCATCAAGCAGGCTTCCAATGCTCTGCCTGTGTGCTGAGTGCCTTGAGGGGTCGAGGCACTCAGTGAAAACTTAAAAAAATAATGAAGTTTCATTAAATGTAATAAACCTTTAAAAAACTAAAGGTAAATTGTATACTCAAATACATAGAATATGTGTGGTGGCAGCTGATGATGGTACAGTGTAAAGTTTTGGTATATCTATACATGTACATACACATGATCATCCTTATAAAATCCATATATATGAAATATATGTATATAAATGTTTCTTCTAATTCATGGTCATTTAATCACTTAAGGACCACGGACGTACCTAATACTTCCTCAGCAAATATGAGCGCTGGAAGCAAATGGTGCCCGGCAGTGTAGCAGAGCATCGGAAGCCATCAGGTAGGCTTCTGATGCTCTGCCTGTTTGCTGAGTGCCTCAAGAGGTCGAGGCACTCAGTGAAGACTTAAATAAAATCAATTAACCCCTTAAGGACACATGACATGTGTGACATGCCATGATTCCCTTTTATTCCAGAAGTTTGGTCTTTAAGGGGTTAAATCATTTTATTTTTTTAAATGAATAAAATAAATGTATTAATCTCCCACCCCCAGCAATGCGACTTTCAATATGGTGCTGCATTTCTAAAGGCAGTGGATCATGGGGCTTCTGGGGGTGTCCCTAGACTGCCTCATCATAGAGGCAGGCTAGGGTCATCCAATCAGAGCTTGCCCCTATAATAATATTTATTATGATCCCCATTTGTCTGGTCAGGTCAATATTAGTAAATATTGACTTTGATCAGTGTGTTTTAGTGAAAGTTGCACATCAGCACTTATTTTGCTGTCTGTGCATTTTTCTAGGGGTTAATTTTTATTAGTTATTTTTTTTGTGACAGATCACTAAATAACACAATTATGATCATGTCACAGAGGTTGTATAGCACTGAGGAGACGCCATCCTTGCGTTGAGTCTGACGTGGTGGAGGTGTTTCTGGGCGATGTTGTAATGGGGAACATTGTTGCCCAAACTAATTTATATGCCCATCAGTTTCATGCTTTAAAGTCTTTTTTGGCAAAGCAGCAATGATGTTGCCTTAGATGTGCCAGAATAAAAAAACATTCTAGGCATTGACTATGCTGATTGGACATCATAAAGAAGCACTCCATCCGCTCCTACTGGAGCAGTAGCCCCATCTGCTCTACCCCCATTTATTCACAGTGTATGTCGAGGAAGAGGTATGAAATTAGTCTACATTTCATGCATTTCAGCGGCAATCCCAAGTTTTACAGGCTGTATAAAATCCGCCCCCTGATTACTCACTTCGCTGCCAGGTTTGCAGAAGCTTATACACCTGGAAGGAATATATGTGTGGATGAATCCGTGATGAAGTATAAGGGAAGGCTTGGATTCAAGCAGCAGATTTAAGCTCCAGGTATGGTGGAAAGGTGTATAAGCTCTGTGAGAGCGAGACTGGGTATACTCAGGTCTTTCGGGTGTCTACGTCTGAAAGGATAGCTCCCCTAAATCACACACAAATGTGTGTGTAAAAATAAAAATAGAAAAATTACCACCACACATTTTCTCTTTTTGGGCTAAAACGGTTGCATTAAAGGCATCAAAACACTCGATATACAATACCTTAGGGTGTCAACAGAATGCGCAAATAAGGTGTTTTAGCCCCCAGAGAACCTGACACACCTGTACATGGTCGGTATCACTGTATTCAGGAGATGCTATTGAACACATATTGGGGTGTTCATTGGTAGTAACACATAACAGGAGCTGAGAATCCATGCCTAAAGTACAATGTGTGTAAAAAATAACACAAAAAAATACTACCCAAAGGTTTGACAAAGACTGGTGGTAGAAAATTACTACCCAAAGGTTTGACAAAGACTGGTGGTAGAATTAGTGTATGGAAAGTGTTAAAATCCACCATTTGAGATACCCTAGGGTGTCTACTTTTCAAAAATATATGGTTTGATGGGGGTAAATTACATTGGCCGGCTTCAAAAATGTCCCAAATAGGACATGGGTGCATGATGACCAGCTGTGAAAATTCCAAATAAGGTATTTTAGCCCCCAAAGAACCCGACACACCTATACATGGGTGGTATCATTGTACTCAGGAGATGTTGCTGAACACATATCAGGGTGTTCTTTTGGCAGTAACCCTTAAAGTTCTCAGTGCATGTATTCTACAATTGCTATGTGTGTCAAAAACATCACCATTTTTTTTGGCATAGATTGGTGGTAATATGGTTGCATGAAAAGAGTAACAATATCCCATAGGTTGTCTTCTTTTAAAAAAATACATATGAAGGGTTATTCAGTGATTCATGACAGATATCAGTGTTACAATGTACCTTTCATTAATTTAAAAAAAAAAAAAAGCTAAGAACATGTTAAAATTGGGTATTTTTAAACTCAGGACAAAATTTAGAAACTATTTAGCATGAGTGTTTTTTTGGCAGTTGTAGATGCGTAACAGATTTTGGGGGTCAAAGTTATAAAAAGTGGGTTTTTTTAAATTTTTTCATCATGTTTAAATTTTTTTTATAGTAAATTATATGATAGGATAAAAATAATGGTATCTTTAGGAAGACCATTTTTATTGGTGAGAAAAAAACAGTATATAATATGTGTGGGTACAGTAAATAAGTAAGAGGAAAATAACAGCTAAACACAAACACCGCAGAAATGTAAAAACAGTAAGAAAATTGAAAACGTGCTGGTCACTAATGGGTTAATAACAAGGCAAGGTGTCATTTCAAACACATTTAAGATTTTCATAAATGTCCAAAAATCTATACAATAAATGGAATTGAACATTGTCAGTATTTTTGCTTTTTTGTAGGAGATGAAGAATTACTCTGATTCATGTTTGCACATTCCAGACTAATCTCAAAATGTGCTTATAGCAAATAGCTTAATTGCAGTTGAGAGATTATTCCTTTTTTTTTATTCCAGAGGCATATGTGAAGCTTAGAGAATTAAATTTACACTCTGGCAATATGTATTTATCTGAAAAAAATGAAATAATATTTAATATAATTAATCAAACTAGACTTTGCTGTATTGCAGATCATATCATTGTATTAAAAAACTCAATTTAAATAAGTGCATGAACTAGAAATGCAATCAGTTTCAAAAAGGCACTAGATGAAATTATTTGTTAAAGCACACATGCTAGCATCATATAATAGACTGCAATTAATAAAAATATGAATATAGAATATTCAAGCTCTTCATTTTGCTAGGATCTAGATGAAAATGGCAAGCAGGAACCTGAAAACAATAGATACACTGATTGTACTATTATTCTAAATAGGTTTATTTGAGTTTTCTATGGCACATGACAAAACATATAGAATAGGTATAAAACGCAGGTAGGGGTTTTAAATATGCCATTCAAGACATAACAATGCCAAATTAAACTACAGAACAACTTTCTTGCCATGGTAGGTCAGAAATGACAATCCCAATTGTAAACATAATGTTAGGGCCAATTTTATTGTTTTGGCTTGATTTCTCAAATTATATATAATGATTAGAGACTTTTTAGCTGTATCAGTGGAATGTTTTAACACCCTGAATTATGCTGTGCAAGCTTTCTTATCTGCACCTAACATAAAGAACTGTACATGATGTGTTAGAATTGCTTGGTTTGCAAAGAATACTTTGCCAATCTGCGATTGGCTGAATAAAGTGTAACACCCTATACTAATAATCTATATATCCCATTTGCTGTGAAGGAGAAAATGAAAAGGCTTGATTGAAAATATCACGTTGTCCTGTGTGTGTTATTTCTAACAGGCCTTTTTCCAGATCTGACAAAGAGAAAAGCCGAAAAGCAGAAATTTGATGACAAGGCCATGGCAGTGTGAGAGACCTGAGAAATATCCAGTCTTACACATGGCATAAATAAAAATTGTGTATGCATTTTTCAACTCAAACAATTCCATTCTGAGTATACCCAAGGACATTCATTAAGTTAGTGAGCTTGGTTTTTGACCCTGCAGTGTTATCATGAAAGTACTAGTTCCTCCAGTCACAACACAATGTCCAACCATTGGAGCCAGATCTCATTTTTTTATTTCTGCAATGGAACATTTTCAGAAATAATGTACATAATAAAGGAGTTCCAGATAAAACAATATTTTCAATAATGTTAATAATATATTTGCTGGGTTACTAATCAATTACACAGGCCTCTTCACATGACACACTTCACAACAAATAGAATTATCTTACCTTCCAAAGCAATTATCTAGAACCAATAATGTCATTTTACCCATATGTTTAATTTAGTTTTTTCTTCGGCTTCTTTCTTCAACACACATATACATAATAAGGTAGTAGTCAGATACAATGACTAGCAAGGGTTTATTCTGGTTACTGAATAACTACTTTCTTATAGATTTCAAATGAGATGTTGCTATTCAGTAGGCAGAGTAAACTCTTACTCTCATAGCCATATCACCCATTAGGGACCCAGGCTCATATAGGGCCTTGTCTGGGCTGCCAGCTGAGATTGGGTGAGCATTATGGTCTGTACCAATTGAGAGCAGACCACTTTAAAAGTCCCTAGCACTCCGAATCATTAACTGGCTGACAGAACCACGAGAGTTCTCTTAAAGTAGTCTGCACCCTATATTGCTGCAGACCACGATGGTCCCCCACCAAACTACCAGGAATGCAGCTCACCTTCCAGATGAGCAGGAGGGAGGCAAAACACACACAATCAGAAAGTACACTCACAACACAGCCACACTCAAACTCCCCTTTACTCACACACACATATACAACACACAGCCACCACATACAACACTCAACTAGCACACACAGGCATGCTTATTCTCCATCCCACATACAGCTCTCAAACTCCTCCACATACAACACTAAGTCACCACACAGACACAACAGAGTTATGGGCCCTGGGCATTGTCTAGGGCCCTGGATATTCTTAATACAGCTCTACTTATACTGTCATGAGAATCCAGCCAAATATGTCTAGCTCACAGGCAATACTGCTCTAGGGTTTCTTCAGCTTATTGGCATTGCAAAACTCTAGTTATCAAGAGCAGCTATTAGGTTAGAAGTGTAATAAGGTAATAACATTTATCAATACTTAACTAGTCGTTTGCTACTTTGAGTGACAAAAATCCAGGAGATTATTTAAAAGTAATCCATTTCAGGACTATCCAGGTTTAAGCATAATAAAGCCCTGATCCCATTTGAAAGCATAATTTATCGAGAACTCTGGGACTGTGGATATATGTTCCTCTAGCGAAGGGGAAAAATATAATTGGTTAGTATAACAGTACCTGTTTGTATGCATTGAGACAATGAGCCAGAATTAACAATAAGCCATAAAAGAAAAGAGCTATGGGATAGTTCTGATCTTAAACAAGAGAGAGAAATATAAGAGAAAAGAGAACATCAATGATAAAAGTAGTAGAAGATAATGAAGAAGCAGTAAGGAAGTGTCACGACTACACTAGCCAACCTTACAAGCAGAGATCAGGAACATGTAACAGAACCTGGACCTCAGAATGGCTGGGTTTAACATAAAAAAGAGAGGAAGTGTAAACATAAAATAAGCTAAGATCAGGATACCAGAAATACAGAAATACAATATAACTAGCCAGGTCAGGAAGAAGTCAGGAGAGTCAGTTAACTAGCCAAAATAAAAAAGTCAGAAAATCAGAGAGCAATATAGCGCACTATAAGAGGAACCAAGAGAAAACCATGACAGGAAAAGACTGAAAACTGTATTTATATATCAACCCCGCAACTTTGAAAAATGAAGGAAGCAGAGATGACTTCCAGAAGAGGAAATGAAGATTGTCATCATATCATTATAAATAGAGGGGCACTGCAAGCGTGCAGCATCCTAACCAGTACACATAAGAGCACTCGCCTAACTGTAAATATGTATTCTAAGAAATAAAGTAAAATCCCAGAATGCTTAAACCTACTGCTTTTAATAGTGGTGCAAGAGATAGGGTGAGAATGAGTAGCCCTGTCTTGTACTGTTGTGTAATCTTTCTGGATATTTGTGAGGAATAGGAGGATTTGTATCAGAATTATAATACATCGGGACCTTGTACCTTGTTAAATTTTTCAGTAAAGACAAATCTTCATAATGTTGCAAAGCGAAATGGCCATAGATACTGGTCAAATGCTTTTTCAAGATCAAGTAAAAGTAAAATTGCAGGAATTTGATTTAACCTGCCAGATTAAATCATAACATCTGAGTGTATTATCTCAAGCTTGGCATGTTGGGAGAATAAGCTTTGGAAGAAATGTTTACAGTCTGTTCGCTATCAATTTAGTGAATATGTTGATATCAAGAATCAATAAAGACATAGGTCTATAAAGTAAACTGAGCATTCTAAATGTCAAGTTAACTAAATTTGAAAAATGCCAAATCAAATTCACTTTTTATGTAAGAGCCTGCAACAAAGTGCTTTAACACTCCAAACTTGGATCTTCATTTAGCAAAAAGTGTATATAGCACAAGCAATGAGCTCCTTCTTCTATACTGATTTAGTAAAAATGTATATGCAGAACCCTGGATGTGTATTTGTAATTGAATTGCAAATGGCTGTTGCATGGTATAGTATATGGATTAGGTAATATTGATGTTTAATTTAAAGACAATGAAACACTACATCACTTTATGTTGGGGGGGGGATATAAGTAAACTAAGAAAAATATTACTGATTATAAAATAACCCCCAAAAAACCCTATTGAGTGCAGATTTAGCTTGCTATTGAACTCCACCAGTGAACCATCAACTTTGTTACCAAATTGTAAGCATAAAGACTGAGCTGTTAAATCATTATTGATCCAAGTTGTGCATATGAAGGAAAAAATAGAAATGAATTCTATAAATGTAAGATAATAATGTGAGATAATAATAAAAAACTACAGATAGGGAAAAGTACACATAAGATTATTTAACTATTTTGATATGGTAGTATGCACAGTTGGATTTATAATCAGGAATTGGATGTAAAATCACAACACAAACACTGCCAAGAAATAACCTATCCTTAAAACTTGGTGCTTATATAAAAAGGAGACTTCTGAGAAAAGCAACAGAAAAACCAACAATCAAACGGAAGACACTTTACTGTCGAGTGGCTGAGATTTAGAATACAGTGCATCAGTCAGCTATCTACTGCTCTGTTTATGTGAAAGAGTGGCAAGTATGAAGAGTCGCTCATAATGTGTAAACAAAAAGTGCAGTAGTTGTTACTGAGTAACAGTTTTAAAATTCTCATTTCCCAAAAATGTCTAGGTATATTCTGTTGTGTAGGGCATGGCATCCTATTGGACAGTTGAGTACCATGGGCTTTGTTGAAAGAACCCAATAAGTCAGAGAGCAATGTCCCACCATCTTTGAACTTCACCAGCCACCACTGTGTGATACTTAACAATAGAGTTTGCCTGAACTAACTTCAGATTTAATATTTGTAGTAATAAAATAATAAGTGTAGCAGATTAGGTTTATTTTTTTATATTGTTTCTCTTTTAACATCTGGCCACAATATAATATAATTTTTTTTACAGAAAACATATATAAAAATATATTTATCCAATAATATAAAAACTGAAATGGAAAAACAACCAACACAACTGACAAATGTCTGATTTTGCCTGAGCCAAGAGTATTTTATTTTTTATAATTACCACATCGTTGACATTTCTTCTCTCTAACAATCTTCGCCCATCTAAATGAGGGGACCTGGCAGAGAGAGCGAACGGAGTACTTCCCCACCAACAATCCACACCGACAGAACAAACAAAAAAAGCTTAGGGTTATGACCGCCATAATATCATCTGATTGCTTGAAACACTGAAAGGAATGTTAGGGCATTTAAACATATGTAACATTAGGTCATTAAGTAAAATCAAACATGAAATCTCTGTTGAGGTAATTTGCTGCTCTAACATTGCTACACAAAGGTAAAGTGACAAAGTATTTTAGATTAAGGGTAGTAATAATCAGGCCTTGCTAATTTGTATCTGGTATCAAAAGGCTTTATCTATAATTTGGAACAGGGTGTGTTCGCTATATGTTGTTGAGTGGTGTGGGCCTCTTGGTGACAATTATAATATATTATAATAAAAAATGATAGGCCTTAACAGCTGAAGCCCTATCTTATTGCCAAAAGGTGGGCTGCTTGTGAGGTGCTACCAATGGTGTGGGTTTTAAAAATTTGTACCTCCTGGATCAAGATAAAGTAGTCTACACTGGAGATCTATCTAAGAGAGTGTACTAGAACTATCTACCAGTAGACATCCATGTTGGAGCCTAAGAGGGGTCGTGAGTTAAATCAGTCACTTGGGTAGGCTATATTACAAGCGCACTGAATGATAAAGAAAGCTCAGTAAAAATAGAGAAGAGGAAAGAAAGAAATTGGCGAATGTCAAATGGAATGAAGAGATGCCCAAGTCAGCTTTGTGAAAATAATTAGATCACTTTTATTCATTTAAATCAAGCAAGAGAGACTGGCTCAGGAAGTGCTGTCCAAGCACAACATGTATTGAAGCATGTGATTAATATATATGCTTATTCCTTTTAGAATCAGGTCTTTTGTTTTATTTTTATTTTATTTTTCTTTCCTTTG
>OW240921.1:69245513-69510433 GCA_933207985.1 Pelobates cultripes
CACAACCGCTTTAAGGACACCGACTGCTATTCAATCTATAACAGTGAAAAAAGTTTTTTGTTTTTAAATCCAAGCTTTGTGTCACCAGATCTAAGTGGTGGCACTGGTCACCGTATCCACTGTTAGCGTAACACACCTGCTTGAAGATAACTAACTGCTATTCAATCTATAACAGTGAAAAAGTGTTTTGTTTTTAAAACCAAGCTTTGTGTCACCAGATCTAAGTGGTGGCACTGGTCACCGTATCCACTGTTAGCGTAACACACCCGCTTTAAGGACACTGACTGCTATTCAATCTATAACAGTGAAAAAAGATTATTTTTTTTTTAAATCCAAGCTATTGTGACACCAGATCTAATTAGTGGCACTGGTCAGCTTATCCACTGTTAGCGTAACACACCCGCTTTAAGGACACTGACTGCTATTCAATCTATAACAGTGAAAAAAGTTTTTTGTTTTTTTAAATCCAAGCTATTGTGACACCAGATCTAATTAGTGGCACTTGTCAGCGTATCCACTGTTAGCGTAACACACCCGCTTTAAGGACACTGACTGCTATTCAATCTATAACAGTAAAAAAAGTTTTTTGTTTTTAAATCCAAGCCATTGTGACACAGGATCTAATTAGTGGCACTTGTCAGCGTATCCACTGTTAGCGTAACACACCCGCTTTAAGGACACTGACTGCTATTCAATCTATAACAGTGAAAAAGTGTTTTGTTTTTTTAAATCCAAGCTTTGTGTCACCAGATCTAATTGGTGGCACTGGTCACCGTATCCACTGTTAGCGTAACACACCCGCTTTTAAGGACACTGACTGCTATTCAATCTATAACAGTGAAAAAAGTTTTTTTTTTTTTAAATCCAAGCTATTGTGACACCAGATGTAAGTGGTGGCACTGACTGGGGAAATGGGCACAGTATGCACTGTGAGCCTGACACAGAAGCTGGCAGCAGTGGCAGACAACTGACTGCTATTCAATCTATAACAGTGGAAAAAGTTTTTTGTTTTTAAATCCAAGCTATTGTGACACCAGATGTAATTGGTGGCACTGACTGGGGAAATGGGTACAGTATGCACTGTGAGCCTGACACAGAAGCTGGCAGCAGTGGCAGACAACTGACTGCTATTCAATCTATAACAGTGAAAAAGTTTTTTGTTTTTAAATCCAAGCTATTGTGACACCAGATGTAATTGGTGGCACTGATTGGGGAAATGGGCACTGTGAGCCTGACACAGAAGCTGGCAGCAGTGGCAGACAACTAAGTGCATTTACATTAGATAGAAAAAAAAAATCCAAAAAAAGCATACCCTTATCCCTAACCTAGCTATGCTTTTCCCTATCTTATGAACAGCAGCTACACTTTCCCTCCTCTTACTAAGCATGCAGCTTGAGAATGAATCTAAAATGGATGCTGTCCAGTAGGTGTGAGGGTCTGCTAGGGAGGCTGTGCTGCTAATTGGCTGGAATGTGTCTGCTGACTGTGAGGTACAGGGTCAAAGTTTACTCAATGATGACGAATAGGGGGCGGGTCGAACCGCGCATATGTTCGCACGCCGTGGCGAACGCGAACATGCTATGTTCGCCAGGAACCGTTCGCCGGCGAACCGTTCGGTACATCACTACTCCTGACACTCTATTTCTCTATTTCTGTATATTGAAACTGTTATTCATATAAGATGCATTTGGCGTTTATACATATATATTCAGAATCTTTCTGATCATTGCTGTATAGCGTGATATGATCCTATATTTTGGATCCTTATGTTATGTGATATTCTTATAGAGTGTACCCACTTAATAAAGATTGTGTTTTTATTATTGATGGTTGTGCTCCTTACTCTATTGTTATTTACATGTGTTTGGGCTTTTGGGGATAAAGCCTTATGTGAGTGAGCACCCAATATCGTATTCTGACAAACTGCCATTTGCCACTGGGCATTGGAGAGGACTGATTGCCAGCCTCCTGCAACATGACTATGGCCCTGGGATATATGGCATTTGAAAACACTATTTGTGCCCTGTAACAAAACTGGAGATTGTGCACAAATATGACTATTGTCCATATTTTTTATGATTCCCTTCATTTGTTGCACTGTTCCCCATGTGTTTCATCTGTTGGTTCGGCTGTATAGACTATCAGACAAACTGTGGAGTTACTGGGTGGCCACCATTTCATGTATCAGAGGCACATGGTGAGAACAATGGATGGCGGCCATTTTAACTCACAGACACTGTTTTGACTTTTCTACACGGTGCCATCTCGCAGGTATTTGGTGCACAAAGACATCGTTCAGTAGTTTTAAACTACAGAACAGGGGACGCATTTAACAATAATTATTTTTCATATAGCCTGTATATGTTCTGCAGAATCTGCATTAAACCGTATCTTCCAAACAACTGAACGGATCTGGGCGAATTTTAGATATGTGGTTCACCCAGATCCCCCGGTTCCGAGGATATTGTATGGGGTTATTGCATGTTTTGGGGTCCCTGTGATATGTTTTATAATACTGTATTTTCCTGTCTGTGATAATTAAGTTAGTCTATTGTGTTGAGATAATTGTACCACAGGCAGAGGGGAGGATTTCTGATGTAATGAGTGGGAGTGTTAGCTGTGTTGTAATGTGTTGATTGGTTGTTCTTCAAAACCCTGTGGGCAGTTCTATGTTTGTAGAATGTGAATAAAAGAGGCTGTATGTGCCAGTACAGTAAGTTCTTCTTTACCCTTCAAAGCATCTTGTTATTGGAGGGGACTGCTATAAATCACACTGGGGATTGCTATGCTCTGCATACTCTCTTGAGCTTTAATCACTTAGCTCTTTTAAGAGCTTGTTCCTGATACGCTCTCCTGGAGGGATACGCTCTTCCCCACACGGTCCTGAAGGACAGAAGCTGATCCAGGTTGGACAGAAGACAGCGAGACTCCAGTTAAGCTACGGCGGTTGTGGAGTCTGCGGTGGTTGTGGTGTCCGGTGCGGTAATTGTGATCCTCGGCGTAGGCTAGGAAGCGTCTATCAACGGAAGGTACTCGGTCGGAGTACGGGGAGTTCCGTAACTTGTATCTTCAGAGAGCTCCACTTGGGAGCTTGCATATATTTCATATTGAGTGTTCCTACCTTATTTAATTTTTAACTAGATCCATATTTGACAAATGTTGTCCCCCCGAGAGTCTCTCGAACGGCCAGAAGGGGTAAAAACCTAAAAGAAATGTTGGTACCAAGCCATTTTTAACACCAGATATAAAAAGAAACTTGATCACAGTACATGGCACATATCAATGTGGCCGCTGTGTAGGTTGTTGTTACATGGCAAAAGGATCTAAAACACTAACAGATTCAACCGGCACTGTAAATCAATCAGTTTTCTAACTGCAATACCTATGGAGTGGTTTATCTCCTGACATGTGAATGTAGCTTTAAGTATGTGGGCAAAACCATACGCCCCCTAAAAAGAAGGGTAATGGAACATATTTACTCAGTGACAACTTACAAAGACACCCCTGTCGCTAGACATGTCAGACTACATCATAAGTATTCACCCAGAGGTATAAGGTTTGCTGGTATTGAAAAAATCCAAATGGGAAAAAAAAAAAGAATGCTTCTGGATCTACAAATTTGATACCTTGGCCCCAAAAGGGTTAAATGAGGGTTTTACTTTTACCCCATTTATTGGCACGTAGGAGCTACTCTATATACAGTATATAACGAGATATTTGGTTTGTAAATAATTTATTTATCCATGTATGTTTGTTATGGGCACATAAGTTCTCCTTTCCTTTATTGGTTATTATTATTGTTATTTTCTCTTTATTTCATTATCCAAACATTGCTACTATAATAATCCCAGTGATCCGTGATTCTGTTTTGGAATATAGTGGGTCATCTTTGTGATTATATAGTATAGTATAGTACAGTATATCATATCATAACACAGTCATCATTGAGTAAACTTTGAGAGTCTGGGAGAGAGGGTCTGCTGCTGATTGGCTGGAATGTGTCTGCTGACTGTGAGGTACAGGGTCAAAGTTTACTCAATGATGAGTCCGCGGCGAACCGTTCATGGCGAACCGTTCGTGGCGAACGGTTCGCGAACCGTTCGCGAACCGTTCGGGACATCACTAACTAGCTGTGATAAAATATTGTTTTCTCTTTTTTTCTTTTTGTTGTTACAGATCCATCTAAGGATTGCACATATTACTTGTTGTATCAGTGCTTGTACATGTTTTTTTTTCTATTAATTATGAATTGTCAGTTCTTATATCCTAGAGTAGCTAAGTTATACGATAGAACTTAAAGAGATTCTCTATTGTCAGGAAAACAAACCCGTTTTTCTAGCACTGCAGAATCCTGGAGTCCCCATCTCCCTCCCGCCCCACATGCCACGTCGCTGAAGGGGTTAAAACCCCTTCAGATACTTACCTGAATTCAGTGCCGATATCCCTCGGCACTTGGTCAGACTCCGCCTACCCTTTCCTGTGGTGATTCCGGCATCGCTGGAGGTTCTCATGCGTAGCGTGAGGATGTCCAGCATCATTTAGATGACCAAAAGTTGTCTAAGGAACCGAAAGTCCCTCTAGTGGCTCTCTGGTTGAGAGCCACTAAAAGAGGACTTAACCCTGCAAGGTAATTATTGCAGTTTATAAAAACTGCAGTATTTACACTTGCAGGATTTAGGGTGATGGGGGTTGGCCCCCAGACAACTCAATGGTGGTAACTACAGTGTCCCTTTAATAGTTATTTATTTGTACACATTTTCCTGTTTTCCTGTACATCTTTTTTTCCATAACCATAGCAGTCTGCTGTTGTTTATTAGCTCTGCATGCTTCTTCTTTTTCTATATGGATATGTTTTTAAGATGTGTTTCTGCATTAACATTCTGTTGGATAATCTTTTGTGTGAATAAGCTCCAACATATTATTACGCTTTTATATTTATATGTGTGGTATGTCTGCAGAATCTATAAATATTAATTTACAAATATTTACTTTTTTTATCAAAAAATTTATAAAAAGGAATAACAATATATAAAATGTATCAATCTGTAGGTAGGCTTGAACCCTCTGCATATGTCTTCCCTCTGGGACTGGTTGCTGGGGGAATGCATGTCAGCTCCATTACTCCTATTGAAATACACAAGAATCACCTCGAACTATAGCAGAAAGCCATCATGACAAAAATAAAATATGAACTTCTGTATATAACCTGATACCTGATGTCACATCTCACTGACTATCCATTTACAATAAATTAGAGATAAAGATAAACAAAACAGATGATCTGTTATTAATCCACACTACCCTCCCCCTAATAGGAAGAAATGTTTGAAGTGAATATTCTGATGATACCTTTGGAAACAAGAGTTTAGTTTTAATTGGTCTCTTCAGTAAACCAAACAACAATATTGCAGTAGTCAGCAGACTAAGCTGTCAGTACAAAGAGATATTTCTTAAAAGCTTATGTGGGATTTTTCATTCTTATGTTTATTCCAAACCTTTTTAGTAAGAAATATAAAACTTAAAGAACTAAATTACATAATCTTCATTGTTTTCAAAATGTACTAACTGTTCTGGCTTTGACAGTTGAATGTCTGTGATGATACAAGTTAAACTCATGTTTAATGCTGGTCCTTTGTTTAGTATGCTCAGAGGTCCGATCCTTTCTTTTTTGCTTTAATGCATTAACTTGGCTCACCCCAAGTTGAAAAGGGTAATCCAGATGTGGACCCCATGCTCATTGTGCCTAGAGGGATATGACCTACACCTCACTGACAAGGCCCAAAAAAAGGCCAAAATGATCGTCTGGAGTTGCTGTATCTCTTGTGTAGAGGGAACTTGCTGGCATTTCGGATCTGGACTGCAAGTACGGATGAGACCAGTCGGATATGCTTCAGATATGTTCTCTCTGTAATAGCACAAGTGAGCAAAAACTATTTTGAGACCAGTGTGGGGATGTACTGAAGGGCAAGCTATTGAGTCTCTCTAAGCCTTTGTCTGTTCTCAGAGTTTTCATCCTTTCTTTTTTGCTTTTATGCTCAGAGGACGGTTTAGCAAAGGGACTAACAGAAGCAACGTCAGACAATTTCACTAGCTATCATTAAATCAGAATAACTCATACAATAAATTATGCTCATTAGCCAGAAGAAAATGTGCAATTAACAAGTACAGCTAGCAGGCTCTAGACAACCTTTGGCACTCCAGATATTGTGGACTACATCTACTGTGATGCTTTGCCAGCATTATGGCTCTAACAGCATTATGGGTGATGTAGTCCACAACATTTGGAGTACTAAATGTTGCCTACTCTAGAAACATAGAAACATAGAATGTGACGGCAGATAAGAACCATTTGGCCCATCTAGTCTGCCCAATTTTCTATATACTTTCATTAGTCCCTGGCCTTATCTTATAGTTAGGATAGCTGTATGCCTATCCCACACATGCTTAAACTCCTTTACTGTGTTACCCTCTACCACTTCAGATGGAAGGCTATTCCATGCATCCACTACCCTCTCTGATATTATTTTTAAACCTTTGTCCCTCTAATTTAAGACTATGTCCTCTTGTTGTGTTAGTTTTTCTTCTTTTAAATATAGTCTCCTCCTTTACTGTGATGATTCCCTTTATGTATTTAAATGATTCTATCATATCCCCCCTGTCTCGTCTTTCCTCCAAGCTATACATGTTAAGATCCTTTAACCTTTCCTGGTAAATTTTATCCTGCAATCCATGAACCAGTTTAGTAGCCCTTCTCTGAACTCTCTCTAAGGTATCAATATCATTCTGAAGATGCGGTCTCCAGTAATGCATACAATACTCCAAGTGAGGTCTCACCAGTGTTCTGTACAATGGCATGAGCACTTCCCTCTTTCTACTGCTAATACCTCTCCCTATACAACCAAGCATTCTGCTAGCATTTCCTGCTGCTCTATTACATTGTCTGCCTACCTTTAAGTCATCAGAAATAATCACCCCTAAATCCCTTTCCTCATATGTTGAGGTTAGGACTCTATCAAATATTCTGTACTCTGCCCTTCGGTTTTTACGTCCAAGATGCATTATCTTGCACTTATCCACATTAAATGTCAGTTGCCACAATTCTGACCATTTTTCTAGTTTACCTAAATCATTTGCCATTTGGCTTATCCCTCCTGGAACATCAACCCTGTTACATATCTTAGTATCATCAGCAAAAAGACATACCTTACCATCAAGACCTTCTGCAATATCACTAATAAAAATATTAAAGAGAATGGGTCCAAGTACAGATCCCTGAGGTACCCCACTGGTGACAAGCCCAAGCTTCAAATATACTCCATTGACTACAACCCTCTGTTGCCTGTCACACAGCCACTGCCTTACCCATTCAACAATATTGGAATCCAAACTTAAAGATTGCAGTTTATTGATATGCCTTCTATGTGCAACAGTGTCAACAGCCTTACTGAAATCTAGGTAAGCAATGTCTACTGCACCACCCTGATCTATAATTTTAGTTACCTAATCAAAAAAATCAATAAAATAATTTTTTTACTGACTGTGCTATTTTCTCTTCTGTGTGTGATTTGGAATCTCTTATAACTTGCTTAGCCTCTTTCTGCCTAATCTTATAGATAATTCTGTCTTCCTCACTCTGTTTTTTTTTTATAATTACTAAATGCTAACTTTTTGTTTTTTACTATTTTGGCCACATCTGCGGAGTATCACAGTGGTTTCTTGAATTTTTTGCTTTTACTGACAAGCCTAATGCAATTTTCTGTTGCCTTCAATAGTGCAACTTTTAAATAATCCCATTTCTCTTGGACTCCATTTAAATTGTTACAGTCTGATAATGACTCCTTTACACATATTCTAATTTTAGAAAAGTCTGTTTTTCTAAAGTCTAAAACTTTTGTTTTTGTGTTGTGTGACTCAGTCACTGTTCTTATTTTAAACCACACTGACTGATGATCACTGGATCGTAAACTTTCACCTACAGTAATATCTGATACCAAATCTCCATTTGTTAACATTAAATCTATTATGGCCTCTTTACGAGTTGGCTCCTCAATGACTTGTTTTAGAGACAATCCCAGTAGGGAGTTTAGAATATGTGTGCTCTAGGTTAACCCTAGGTTAGTTCATTCAAACAATAGATACGCATGACAGATACGCATACACTAGCTAACAGAAACACACATACTCACTAACAGACAAACACTCACTAACAGACACACACACACAGACACACACACACACTCACAGTAAAAAACACACACACACACACTAACAGACACACACACTCACTAACAGACACTCACACACTAACAGACACTCACACACCAACAGACACACACTAACAGACACACACACACACTAACAGACACACACACACAGACACCAACAGACATTTTTATGCCTGGGGTGCCATTACAAGGGGAATAACCATATGTCTGAAAAGCCTGTAGTATACCGTTTGACAGATAGGAGTCAGTATAAAGGCGAAAATGCTGCTGTTAGTTTGTTTGCCTAATGAAGTGAAATAAAGTCTGAGAAGCCTGTAGTATACCAATCGACCGTTAGGGGTCAGCATGCAGCGAAAATGCCGTGGTTCATTGGTTTGTACATGAAATGCAATAACGTCTGAGAAGCCTGTAGTACACTGAATGACTGGTAGGGGTCAGTGTGTAGGTGAAAATGCAGTGGTTTATTGGTTTGTACATGAAATGCAAAAACCGTCTAAGAAGCCTGTAGTACACAGAATGACCGATAGGGGTCAGTGTGTAGGTGAAAAATGCAGTGGTTCTTTGGTTTGTACATGAAATGCAATAATGTCTGAGAAGCCTGTAATACACCGAATGACCGGTAGGGGTCAGTGTGTAGGTGCAAATGCAGTGGTTCGTTGATTTGTACATGAAATGCAATAATGTCTAAGATGCCTGTAGTTAGTGTGTATGCGAAAAAATCGTATTTCGTTTGTAGTTTTAACCAAACAGATTTTAACCAAAACAGATTTTAAACAACAGATTTTACATGAACAGCTAGGTGAGTATAAGGTAATGAAATAACCGTGCAAAATGAAAGGAAACCGTAAAGTGAGGACCCGTGCTGTGCTGAAAGCCGTGGGAACTAATCCTGGCACGACAGGTGGGTCAACTTACGGTTTGAGAGTCCCTGAGACACCAAATGCGATGCTGACCGGAGAGAAAGCCACTGGATTAATGGAAAGTCCTACTGTAAGATTCCTGGACACAGCTTGTAGTAGGAGGTGAAACCAAAATGGCGTCTTGTATGACCTGGAAGTGGATCTCATGCAAATGCTGACCTTGAATAGTCTATTTGTCTGACCAACAAAGGTCTATAGACCCTTTTATAGGTCTATAGCCCCTCCCACAACTTCAGGCCATGCCTTCCAATATATTGTGTGTTGTGTATTATGACACTAGCTTAATTTTGCTACATATTTGTAGAGCTTGAGTGCAGATGTAGCCCACAAACTAACCTGTATTTCAACCTAAGTACTCCTAACATGATTATTCACTAATGTGAGAATTCAAATAAATTTAACATTTAAAGTCAAAACTTGGAAAATATGTATTTGTAAGAAAATTCTGCTTCCATTATAGCTAATCTGGATTTAAATGTGAATTCCAATATGAAGTAATTTTCAGTAATCATTTTAGTAAATCAACCTGTAAGTATACCCTAAATTTATATTGCCCACACTTAAGTACATAACTCTAAAGGCAACATTTAAAACTTTAACACAAATAATCCCATAGCACACCAAGAAATATTGCACAAAACGTTTTTATTCACTTAAATAATAGACATAAGTGGTAAAGTGCAAATATACAGAGTATTCACCTTTTAACCAACCACATATTACTTCAGGCAAAAAGTGTTGAATACATAAACCTAGTGTAACCATAGGTATACTGACCTTAGCTGGAGATCACAGCACCCCAATGTTTCGGCCCTAGGTCTTCCTCAAGGAAGATCTCTTTGCCTTTATGAATGTTATTGTAATGATAACTGTGATGCTTTTGTGTAGTACCTCTTTAATTGGAACTCAACTGCAGAATATTATGAGGGCAGGAACAGTAAGTTTCATCTCCTATTATATTGGAGTGAAATCAGTGGACTGTATCTTTAAATAATAATCAGGAAAATGCCAAGTTAGTTCCAACTTGAATTTTAATAATGAAGTTTTAGCCTTAGCAGCAATCCTTATTTGTCAACAGAGAGTTTAAAGAAATTAAATACTATAATCAATTGATATGACTTGCTTTCCTTGACAAAAGATTTACTTAACTTAGAAGCACTCTGGCACTGGAAGGGTTAATTCACCCAATGGAGGAAGAGGAAGGAGTCTCTTTTAACAAACTGCAGTTTAGTAGTGAGAGAAAGGAAGTCCGTTTATCCAAGCCGAGGTCTGGGAGAGGAGAAGGTAGAAATCCGTTTACAAGCCGAGGTCTGAGAGATGAGAAGGTAGAAATCCGTTTACAAGCCGAGGTCTGAGAAGTGGAGCCGGTAGCATCGAGTAGAGCAGCTGATCTCACTGCCGCATCTGAGTGAATAATCCAGCACTTTGAATCTGGCGCGGTCTTCCTAAGTATCGTGGAAAGACTGCGTCAGAAAAAGGGGCGGAGCTAAGCGCCGTGAACCCGGAAGTGGGTTCCGGCGGCAGCATGAATGTTAGGTATACCTGACAGTACCCCCTTCTCATGGGGCATCCTCTGGGTGCACTTATTTCGGTTTAGAGGGGTAGCGTTTGTGAAAAGCATCAACTAATCTCTTTGCATGAACATTAGATGAATCTTCCCAGGTATCTTCATCAACTCCATAACCTTTCCATCTGATAAGGTATTGTAAAGAGCCACGGTGGATACGAGAATCCAAAATCTTATGAATTTCATATTCTTCTTCACCTTGGACGATGATAGGTTCAGGAGTTGTTACTAATTCTCTATGGAAAGGATCAGGGATGTGTGGTTTAAGCAAAGAGACATGGAATACTGGATGAAGTTTAAAACTTGGAGGAAGTTTTAATTTAACAACGTTATCATTGATGATTGTAGTTATTTGAAAAGGACCAAGAAAAAGAGAGCTCAATTTCTTTGAAGGACGGTTTGTGGTAATATTTTTTGAAGAGAGCCAGACAAGATCCCCCACTTTATAAGGAGGGGGAATTCTTCTGTTATGGTCAAAAAACTTTTTCTGGTAGTTTTGGGCGAGTTGAAGATTCTCCCGTAATTTAAGGAATAGAAAAGACATAAATTCAATTTTTGAAGTAACCATGGGATTGGATGAAGAATTAGATGGGATGGGAAATGAGGACGGATGAAAACCATAGTTGGAGAAAAAAGGAGTCATTTTCGTACTAGAATGAATGGTATTGTTGTAAGAAAATTCAGCCATAGGTAACCATGTGGTCCAGTCATCTTGCAGGTATGAACAATAACATCGGAGATATTGTTGCAAACATTGATTAACTCTCTCTGTTTGCCCATTAGTTTGGGGATGATAGGCGGAAGAGAGTTTGCGTTGAATTTGAAGAGAGAGACACATCTCCTTCCAGAATTTGGAGGTAAATTGTGTCCCCCTATCAGAAATAATTTCTTCTGGAAGACCATGAAGCTTTACAATATTATCAATAAAGACTTTGGACAATTCTACGGAGGAGGGTAATTTTTTTAAAGAGATGAAATGGGACATTTTAGTGAAGCGGTCCACAACAACAAGAATAGTGGTGAACTGTCGGGATGGAGGAAGGTCAACAAGAAAATCCATAGAAATGGATTGCCAAGGTTTTTCTGGAATAGGTAAGTTAAGTAGTAATCCAAAAGGTTGATTATGTTCAGATTTGGACCTTTGACAGATAGGACAAGTTTTGACATATAATTCAATGGTTCTATCTTGGCGAGGCCACCAATAATATCGTGAAGTTAGTTCAAGAGTTTTCTTTATTCCAGGATGTCCAGCTAGGGGTGAATCATGAACCATTTTGAGTAATTTGTTCCTAAGAATGGGAGGAATATAAATTCTATTTTTAAAGTAAAATATACCATCCTTTTTTGTTAAATTAGGTGTTTTGGGAAGTTCAAGATCCTTTTGATTCAAGTTCCTTAAGTCATCCTGAAGAGAAGAGAGGATCCCTATTATTTTGTTAGGAGGATAAACATCAATAGAAGTTTTAGAAGGAATTCGAGAAAGAGCGTCAGCCTTTTTATTTCTAGTTCCAGGTCTGTATATTAACTGGAAGTTAAACCGGTTAAAAAATAGGTTCCATCTAACTTGTCTAGCCGTAAGGGTTTTATTAGTATAAAGATATTCAAGATTTTTATGGTCTGTATAGACTATGATAGGTTGTTTTGTATCTTCTAATAGATGGCACCAATTTTCAAAGGCAGCTTTAACACTTAATAATTCCTTTTCACCAATAGGATAATTTTTTTCAGCAGAGCTCAAGGATCTTGAAAAGAATGCGACTGGATGAAGTGGATCTTGAGGAGTCTTTTGCTGAGAAAGAACTGCTCCGATAGCTGAATCTGATGCATCGACTTCTAGGACATACAAGAATGTTGGATTAGGTAGCTGTAGAATAGGTGCAGTTGTAAATCTTTTTTTTAAACTGTCGAAGGCAGCTTGTGCATCTTTATTCCATTTGAAAGGACGTTTAGTACTGTTAAGGTGGTTAAGTGGATGTGATACCTCTGAGTAGTTTCTAATGAATTTTCTATAGAAGTTTGCAAATCCAAGAAATCGTTGCAATTCTTTTGTAGTAGTAGGAACGGGCCAGTTAATAATACATTCGATTTTAGAGTTATCCATTTTCAGAGAATGAGGTGAAATAATGTATCCAAGAAAGGAGAGTTCAGTAACTTCAAAAAGACATTTCTCTGGTTTAGCGTATAATTTGTGAGTTCTCAATCTAGATAGAACCCATCTTACATGCTTCCTATGTTCATCCAAATTGTTAGAATATATTAGAATATCATCTAAGTAGATAATAACACAAACATCCAAAAGATCTCTAAAGATATCATTTATAAAATGTTGAAATGTTGCAGGGGCATTACAAAGCCCAAAAGGCATCACTAGATATTCGTAGAGACCATATCTAGTCCGGAAGGCGGTCTTCCATTCATCATCCTGTTTTATTCTAATGAGGTTATATGCTCCTCGGAGGTCGAGTTTAGTGAATATAGTTGCAGTCCTTAATCTTTCAAGTAATTCATTTATTAGAGGAAGAGGATAACGATTTTTTATGGTTATTTTATTTAAGGCTCTGTAATCTATAATGGGACGGATGGTTTGGTCCTTATTCCTCACAAAGAATATACTAGAGGCAGCCGGTGAAGTCGAGGGTCTGATGAATCCTTTACGTAAATTTTCATTAAGATATTCTTTTAAGGTCTGCAATTCCTTTTCAGAAAGTGGATAAATGTGTCCATAAGGAATGGGAGCACCAGGTATTAGATCTATTGGGCAATCATATGCTCGATGAGGTGGAAGTGTTTCCGCTTCTTTTTTACAAAAGACATCTGAAAAGTCAGAGTAGAATGGAGGTATAATTGATTCCTGAGTAGTTTGGAGAATAGGAATATGTTGGAAGCAGGTTTTTTTGCAAAAGTCAGAAGGAAAAGAAATGGAAAAGGGTGACCATTTAATTAAAGGATCATGAGTTTTTAACCAATTAATTCCTAGAATGACGGGATAAAGTGGAGATTTAATAACATCAAATGTAAGGAATTCTGTATGTACGTTATTGGTAATCATTCTTAGAGGAATTGTCTCATCTTTTATGAGTCCTGAGGATATAAATGAACCATCAATAACTCTGATTGGAATAAAATTGGTTTTTCGAACACACAGAATTTTATTCTTTGCAACAAAAGAAAAATCAAGGAAGGTTCCATTAGCACCAGAATCAATAATGGCTTCAGTCACGATTCTTTTTGTATCCCACTGTAATATGAGAGATATAGAAAAATAAGTAGATGTTTTCCTTTTTTGAAGAGCGTTCAATATAGAAGTAGATGAATGAAGTTTACCAGCTTTCGAATGGATTAGTAGGGGACATTCTGGGATTAGATGTTCTTTTGAAGCACAATACATGCACAAATTTAGTTGTCTCCTTCTTATCCTTTCTTCCGAAGTAAGAGGGCTTCTTATTATACCAACTTCCATAGGTTCATTGTGAGGAAGAGATTTTTCAGGAATTTTTGGAGTAGTAAAATGTTTTCTCCAATTAGAAGTAGTAAGAACTTTTTCAGCCCTTCTTTCTCTTAGACGTCTGTCAATACTAATGGAAAGTTGAATCAATGCATTTAAGGTGGGAGGAAGTTCAATACGAGAGAGTTCATCTTTCACAGCTTCTGATAATCCGAGACGGTATTGATTGCGTAGTGTAATGTCATTCCATTGGGTTTCTGTAGCCCATCTTTTAAATTCGGCAATGTAATCTTCAACAGGTCTGTTCTTTTGGTGGAGAGTTCTGATGTTTAAATCAGCAGTAGCCTGTTTATATGGATCTTCATATAATAAAGACATAGCTTCAAAAAATTCATCCAGTGAATCTAGTATGGGATCATCATTCTCTAAAAAGGAATGGGCCCATGCCATAGGTTCACCTCTTAAAAAAGAAATTACTGAACAAACTTTTGATCTTTCAGTGAGATAAGATCTAGGTTTTAAAGCTATCAGAAGTTTCCAAGAATTCAAAAACTCTCTGTACTTTGTTCTATCTCCATAAAATTTTTCTGGATTACAGACAGCAGGATCACCAGCCGATTGAAGAGCGGCATGAGGAAGATGGCCTTGCATGTCTCTAACATAGGTTAATATTCTCTCATTCGTGATTTGCAGTTCCTGTAACCCTTGAGCAATCGTATCCACTCTATTGGTTAGGGCAGAAACTTGTGAGTTAATATCTGCTGGTTCCATTGAAGTGGTGCTGGATTATTCTGTGATGCTTTTGTGTAGTACCTCTTTAATTGGAACTCAACTGCAGAATATTATGAGGGCAGGAACAGTAAGTTTCATCTCCTATTATATTGGAGTGAAATCAGTGGACTGTATCTTTAAATAATAATCAGGAAAATGCCAAGTTAGTTCCAACTTGAATTTTAATAATGAAGTTTTAGCCTTAGCAGCAATCCTTATTTGTCAACAGAGAGTTTAAAGAAATTAAATACTATAATCAATTGATATGACTTGCTTTCCTTGACAAAAGATTTACTTAACTTAGAAGCACTCTGGCACTGGAAGGGTTAATTCACCCAATGGAGGAAGAGGAAGGAGTCTCTTTTAACAAACTGCAGTTTAGTAGTGAGAGAAAGGAAGTCCGTTTATCCAAGCCGAGGTCTGAGAGAGGAGAAGGTAGAAATCCGTTTACAAGCCGAGGTCTGGGAGAGGAGAAGGTAGAATTCCGTTTATAAGCCGAGGTCTGAGAGATGAGAAGGTAGAAATCCGTTTACAAGCCGAGGTCTGAGAGATGAGAAGGTAGAAATCCGTTTACAAGCCGAGGTCTGAGAAGTGGAGCCGGTAGCATCGAGTAGAGCAGCTGATCTCACTGCCGCACCTGAGTGAATAATCCAGCACTTTGAATCTGGCGCGGTCTTCCTAAGTATTGTGGAAAGACCGCGTCAGAAAAAAGGGGCGGAGCTAAGCGCCGTGAACCCGGAAGTGGGTTCCGGCGGCAGCATGAATGTTAGGTATACCTGACAATAACATTACATAATAACTAATATTACAATCAGTGTTATAATGGCTTTCTTTTTAAGGAATCACACTAAATAAAAATATCCAAATGGACAGACATTATTTATAATGGAAGTTAGCTTAAAGAACATAGATACAACACAAAAACAATGAGATTGGAGAAATTTTAAAGTGACAATTTCCTTTATTAAACTCATGGCTGTGACTATATATGTGCAAAATAAAGACAATACTATTGATAAAATAGTGCAGAAAGTTAGAAAATAACCCTTTTTAATAGTAAGAGATTTTGTAGGGGAATTATAAGGGTAATTACACAGTTAATACTCATAGAACAGATTCACAAGCAAATTATTTTCTTAACAATCAAACAATGCACGTACATACAGCATTACACCTACAAACTGCACAAATGTTGTTTTGATTTGCATGTCTTAAGCAAACACAAATATATCATGGCAAAATAAGGGTTAATTGTCTGTGTAACAATGAACATATTTGGAATTCTGTTTTCAGATGTACTGTCTGTAGAAATGCTTCTTCTTGAGGAGTTCTAGCTCTCTTATTCTGTGTTTCCAGTGGTCAAATTAGTCAAAGGTGCTTTTGTAGTGTCAGAATCTCATGTATAACTACTAAGAATTCTTTTTATGTTCGTCCAGAAAAAAGAACAGCCTGTCGGATATTCCATATTAAACACTTCTTTATTTTAAACATGAAGAGGTTCTTGGATCGGGTAAGACTTGTAACTGATTTGCAAATATCAACTCAAAGGCAGTTTTACTTTTCAAAAACAAATGCACCCTTCTACTGGTAAGTTTCACATTAACATTATATTTCATATGCCACTGGTGTACAGACGTGCATCAGATGTGAAAAATTAGTATAATCTAAGTATAAATGTAAAATATTGCATATTCTATGTTTCTATTAATTATATATGGATGTGTTGATTGCCATAAGTAACAGATGGTATCAATAAGTCACAAGGCTTTCTTTGTCTGAGAGCTCTGGAATGTGGATTTGGGGGTCTTGTCCTTATATGGCTAGAGTTATGGTCTGACGTCATTATGGCACTTCTATATAGTAACAGAAGGACACGAGGTCTCTTGGCTCTTGGCTCTTGGCTCTCTTTCCTGTACAAGATGTAACTCTCCCTTTAGAAGTCCACCAATTACCATCTGCTGTTGAACATTCATTATCCTGTAACATCCTTTGTTGTTTTATTATGTATCAGTAACTAAGAATAAACCTGAAGAAACTGTCAGATTGCATATTAGTACTTTTCATTAATATAGACATATCTTAATGTGGCGAGCAAATTTGGCCCAAGACTATATATACAAAAGACGTATATATATATATCAATCAACTGAAGACAAGAAGAAATTAAGAAGATTTAACATTGACATTGATCGTTCAAGCTATATTTTACAATAAATATACAAAGTATGCAACTTATAATTCCATTTCAATAGTTTTTTTTTTTTTTTTTAAAAGGAAGCCAAGTAGAACACCACATTATTCTAGAAACTTAACAAATTGGAGAGCCAAAGCGTAATAAGTAATAATATAGAAAAAAAAAATTGGAAACCGCAATAAACTATACAGTTAAACTCAAATGTTAACTATAATTTTGACTCTGATGACTTAAATGCAATTAGAGTTACTCCAGAAAATATCTACATGCTAATATTTTACAGCTTGGAATATATGAATAAAGTTAGAACTTTGTTGTTTCTACATGCCCAAGAGAAATGGGACTAATCATGAGTTTGGGTCTTCCTCTGCATCTTTAGGTCTCCTACTGTTTCTCTTGACTGCTCTTGCAATATTTTTTAAACACCCATATATACAGTTTGCCTGTAAATATTACACTTTCATTACAATAATTATATCCTCTTCTGCAACTCTTCTGCAACTGTCACAGGTCTAATACTATCCTTACCTTTTTGTGTCACTTTACCCCACTACCTCTTGCATGTAAGCTCATTGACTGGGGCCCTCAACCCCTCTGTTTCTGTGTGTCCAACTCGTCTTGTTACAACTACATGTCTGTTGGTCCACCCATTGTAAAGCGAATTTGATGGCGCTATGTAAATAACATAATAATAATATCTAGGGCACAGCCACCTTTAATACAGAGCAAAAGAAGGAGCTGCGTAGGGCTCAGCCATTCCTCAGTTGTCCACAAGCAGCAGTTGCTCCATGTGTTCCTTAAGTTACTGGCATACTGGGTGTATTGGAATGTTTTTCAATAAAGTAAAATTCACTCTCTGAAATTAATATGTACTGCTCAGTTTGTTTGGTAGTCAAACGGGATCTATGTGATGCTTATTCACATCCACGGAGACATACTTGAAGCTAACTTACGATTTGCTGTTACACTTGTCCTGCAGACTCCCATACATATCTGAAATCCTGTCGCTTCTTCTCACTGTCCCCTCTCCATTGGGAATCAAATGATTTAGAGAGACATGTTCAGTGAGACTAGAGATCATGACTCTGCACTGGGAGGCATGCGTTGCAAAGCTCAACAAACTCTGCATGCCTTGCAGACGTAAGAAATCTACTTGGTTTTTCACACTCTATTTCCACTATTTGTTGATTAATTGGGATTTGTTCCTAAAAGATGTTTTGGTTGGTAGTAATTGTGGCTTACTGATATTGCCTACCTGGTTATAGATACTTTTTTAGTGTTGTACCATTAGTGCCTCACTTGGTTTGAATCCTTACACATTTGGTGCCCTCTCTCATTGTTGGCTAAGGTATAATGTGTTCCTACTTGACTCAGCTCTTTTTCTCTGATATATAAGCATATATTTACAACAGACTGATAGTAGAGAGTTTTCTCCTTCTCAACCCTCCAACCTGGTTATAGTCCACCTTACCCTTATTCCCTTATAATTTTGTATTTGTCATTTTTATCTTCTCCTCTTTTACTACTTATCTTTTTTTCCTATTGTTATCTCATGGACTTATTTATGGCAGTAGCTTATACCTCCCATACTTTAGTTTTTGCATCCGTTAATGCTTCTCTAAAAGGGCACCAGTTTTGTGTAGATCAGGGGTAGTCAACCTGGTCCCCACCAACCACTAGTGGGTGGTTTGGGATTTCAGATGTGCAGAAAACGCCCGGTGGGCCTCGTTGGTCGTGGACCAAGGCCAGCAGGGGAGATTCTTTCATCTTTCCTGCCAGCCCATGCAGAGCCAGCACGCTGTAAGCAAGGCTGGTGAGGAGATCAAAAATGGAGGGAAATTAGGGCCTGGGAGGCTTTGTGTTCCTCTCGCAAGCAGGCTGGTCAGAGCGTTACTGCGCGTTACCATGGCAATGCTCCAATACAGTGCTCACAGAGGACAGGAGAGTCAGCCTGCAGCCAAAGGACCTGCAAGTTAAAGTGAACATGCCACCACTGGACCACCAGGGCTTGCAGCATAATGTCTCCCTTCCCTAGTAAAAGGTAAGAAGAAGAGAGGGGGAGAGATTAAGATTTTAACATCTCACCCACCTACACACAGCATAGACCCTATGCACCCTTCACAAAAAAACACACACTTCACAAACACACTACACCCCTCACACACAGCCTACTCACACAGACTGCCAGTATTTCATTTTAGCGGGAACGTTCACTTGGCTATGTCTCTAAGCAAGGTATGGATGGTGTAGGAGGATAGGAACCCTTGTTGTTTGGGAAGGAGAAATACGTATAGTGTTGAATGCCCGTGAGATAAGTTTAACTGCGTTGTGCGAGAATTTTTAACTTAAGGTGGCAAAAAGAGGCGAAGGCCATAAATGGTGAAACCTCAAACCAGCTATCTAAGTGATGGTCCGACATGAAACGTATTGTATAAAGGGAAAACCTTGTAGCAAGCGTGTTGAGTGCTGGTGGACAAGGCCAGTTTTGTCAGAGCCCGGCTATGTTGTAATCCATGACCTTGACCATATATGACCCCCCTGCCATGGCGGCTGTCACGGCAGCTGCCACAATAGTTTACCATTACGTCTGGTTAAGAATGTCCACCGTATGTGTAGGTCTGCCATGGCTTGGTTGTCTAGGGACAGCCCCTGATCATCATGCGGGAGTGTGGAAAAAGCAAAGTGTTCTTAGATGAAAGCGCGGCCTGCGGTATGATGCGCATAGCAAAATCTAAGGAACCTGGTAGGGATTGTAGTTCCATGCGGTTGCAAGTACCAAGCAGGAGGTGGTAATTGGTGTTGTTGCGGCTGTTATTTCTATTTCTCACGTGGTTGTTTCTATTTCTCACGTGGTAACTTGTTGGCATGGATGCCGAGTCAAGTTGTATGCCCAGGAATGTAACGATAGTGTCTGGGTCTTCTGTGACCTTAGGGAATACTGGGAATATCAGTTTTACTTAACCCCCTGCTTGAGTGATAGCTGTAATGGTATGAACAATGGTGGCATACTGTAATGAAACCTCCTCTGAGGGTATGAGGGAGTTGAGACTTGGGGTAGCCGAGGTGCGTGAGGTGATCAGTTACAGTGTGAGGGAAGATTCCCTGCGACAATCGCAATGGGATTGTGCCACGCTGTAAATGGTGTAGATCGTAGAGGCCCAGGTAGAAATCTTTCTGCCATTTCTTGGGCCATGAGTGTAATGCCAGCTGTTGGATGCTGATGTGATGACTGCAAGTTAGGGCATTCTAGAGTCCCCCAAAAGTATATGGCAATACCTGTACGGAAGGCCTTTAAAATTCGGACATTAGGAAATCAACTAAATGTCTGGAAGGGTGATGAGTTAGAAAGTACTGGAAATGCATAATGTTTACAGACGTGAAGTAAGGTTCAGGGTACATTTATTGGGACACATGGTTTTGCATGTGCCCTGACATATTGAGAACATATCTGCAACAGTCTGCATGCACTGAAACTACATGTGCCAACATGGAAATTGTTGCAAATCTGGGATTTGCCAAAGAGAGTAAGATGACCAAAATTGTCTCTGGTAGTTGTCTACGTACTACCAGAGGTGCTAGAGCCTGGAGCCTGAAACGTGATCGTCCGCTGTGTTGGGACAAAAATTGTCGTGTGGGACTAGCAACATCTTCTCCAAGTGAAAGTGTGTTGACTCTAGCTGGAGTGTTAGCTAGAGAGAAATTCTTACCACCTGCTTGATACATACTAAAAAACATGAAGATAGCCATTATTATATGAACCCACAGTGTGCTAGTACTGGCTTGCTAGCTAAAACCGCATGGCGAAACAATAAATCCTTTGTTTGGTGACTGGTGAGGCCTAGTTGCCAAGTGGCTTGAGAGGCTCTATCTATGCAATGGCGCGAGGGGATTTTTGTGGCCACCAAACGTAGTGGCAGGATGTTGGCCTCTCGGTGACTGTAACCAGAAAAAAGGGGAAGGGAGTGACAGGTGAGTCCCTCTCTATATACCATGCGAGGTGGCTGGCTCACGAGTGGCCCGATGGGTGTTTGCCTCCGAGCGTTGAGGCGGGGTGTTGGCCTCGCGGGACCACTATCCAACAGGCGTAGATGCCAAGAAAGGAGAATACCTATTGGAAACCTATAATCCCTAATTGCCAGTACGCTAAGGATATACCCAGGGGGAAACATAAAATGTATGTATATACTACATGAGCAGGTGTATGTACCTGGTAGTTTGATTAAATACCCTTATTGGTCATAAGGGTTATTAATACCTGTATCCCGGACGGGTAAAGCAATGTATGAAAATTGAACATAGACATTTAAAAGCGTATACCCATATGTGTGTTATGCAAGTTTAATAGAGCAAAGTGCTCCGTCCCAATGTTTATTGTATGTTTGTAATGCCCCTGTTTGAAGGAAATTAACTTGTCGGGAGTGTTATATCATGTGTGATATGGAATACTACTGTACCCCGAAACATGAGTGTAGTGAACCATGACTGGCAGCTGAATAACCTAATATGTGAAAATATGTAATTGGAAGGAATTATATTTTAAGCATGCAAACATGCAAATATTCCGTATTAGACTCTGGAATCCTGCATAGTGCTTGAAATAGTATGTGCATTCTTGGGTAAATGTATGCGTATTGTCAGTAAATGTAACTAAATACCTATGTAGGCATCATGAGTTGTAAGGAAGTGTTATTGTGTAATTATAATTATAGTGGGAATGTTATGAGGGGAATAACCATATGTCTGAAAAGCCTGTAGTATACCGTTTGACAGATAGGAGTCAGGATAAAAGCGAAAATGCTGTAGTTAGTTTGGTTGCTTATGAAGTGAAATAAAGTCTGAGAAGCCTGTAGTATACCAATTGACCGGTAGGGGTCAGCATATAGGCGAAAATGCCGTGGTTTGTTTGTACATGAAATGCAATAATGTCTGAGAAGCCTGTAGTACACTGAATGACCGGTATGGGTCAGTTTGTAGGTGAAAATTCGGTGGTTTATTGGTTTGTACATGAAATGCAAAAAACGTTTAAGAAGCCTGTAGTACACCGAATGACCGATAGGGGTCAGTGTGTAGGTGAAAAATGCAGTGGTTCGTTGGTTTGTACATGAAATGTAATAATGTCTGAGAAGCCTGTAGTACACCGAATGACCGGTAGGGGGTCAGTGTGTAGGCGCAAATGCAGTGGTTCGTTGATTTGTACATGAAATGCGATAATGTCTAAGAAGCCTGTAGTACACCAAAAGACAGGTAGGGGTCAGTGTATAGGTGAAAATGCAGTGGTTTGTTGATATGTACATGAAATGCGATAATGTCTAAGAAGCCTGTAGTACACCAAAAGACAGGTAGGGGTCAGTGTATAGGCGAAAATGCAGTGGTTTATTGATATGTACATGAAATGCGATAATGTCTAAGAAGCCTGTAGTACACCAAAAGACCGGTAGGGGTCAGTGTGTAGGCAAAAATGCAGTGGTTCGTTGGTTTGTACATGAAATGCAATAAAGTCTGAGAAGCCTGTAGTACACCGAATGACCGGTAGGGGCCAGTGTCTAGGTGAAAATGCAGTGGTTCATTGGTTTGTATATGAAGCGATAATGTCTAAGAAGCCTGTAGTACACCGAATGACCGATAGAGGTCAGTGTGTAGGCGAAAAATTGTATTTCGTTTGTAGTTTTAACCGAACAGATTTTAACCCAACAGATTTTAACCCAACAGATTTTAACCTGAGGCACCAAATGTGATGCTAACCGGAGAGAAAGCCACTGGATTAATGGAAAGCCCTGCTGCAGGATTCCTGGACACAGCTTGGAGTTGGAGACCTCATGGAGCAGAGGTGAAACCAAAATGGCGTCTTGTGTGACCTGGAAGTGGATCTCATGCAAATGCTGACCTTGAACAGTCTATTCGTCTGACCAACAAAGGTAAGTAGGTCTATAGCCCCTCCCACAACTTCAGGCCATGCCTTCCAATATATATATATATATATTTATAATTGGTGATTTTTTTTTTGACACACATAGCAATTTAGGAATACATGTACTGAGAACTTTAAGGGTTACTGCCAAAGAATACCCCACTATGTGTTCAGCAACCTCTCCTGTGTACAGTGATAGAACCCATGTATAGGTGTGGCGGGTTCTCTGGGGGCTAAAAGACCTTATTTGGAGGGTGTGAATTCCAGTTTTCCAACTTTGGGACATTTTTAAAGCCAGTCAATGTGTAATTTACCCCCATCAAACCATATATTTTTTAAAAAGTGGCATTCCAGGGTATTTCAAATGGTGGTATTTTAACACTTTCCATGCACTAATTCTACTACCAGTCTTTGTCAAACATATTGGTCGTAATTTTTTGGTGTTATTTTTCTCTCACATTTTACTTTAGGCATGGAGTCTCAGTTACAGTTATGTGTTACTGACAAAGAACACCCCAATATGTGTTTAGCAATATCTTCTGAGTACAACAGTACCCCCAATGTACAGGTTTTATGGTTTTTTGCAAACTTACAGAGGTAAAATGTAGGGCTTTCCCCTTTTCCATGTCTGCACATTGAAATTTGTCAGATTGGTTTGCTGGGCCTCTGTTGCCTTTGAGAACGTATGGTAGCACAGGAATGAAAATTAACCACATCATGGCTTACCATTTGTAAACTTTTACTGTTTTAAACACTCATATTTGTGTTCATTGATGTCTTCTGAGTATGTTTTGGAAAGTTACAGGGTCAATATACGGCTTTCCCATTTCCGTTTGCCAGATTGGTTTGCACGGTCTATGTTGCCTTTTGAGACCATATGGTAGCCCAGGAATGTGAATTAACCTCATCATGGCATACCATTTTCAAATGTAGACAACCCAGGGTATTCAAAATGGGGTATTTCCAATTTTTTGTAATTGACAAACATTGCTGGCCAAAGTTAGCCTTTTTATTAGTTCTTTTGCATTTTTTGAAACAAAAACTGCACTTTTACTGGTGATATTATCGCTGTGATAAGTTTTACTTTTAAAACACTCATATTTGTGTTCAACAAAGTTTCCCGAGTATAACAGTACCCCCCATGTACAGGTTTTATGGTGTTTTGGAAAGCTAAACACTGCTGGGGTTAAATAAAGGGATGACAAATCCTCTGGACTGTCTGCCTGGGTTGTCAGGCAGGTCCCTCAAATTATAATTAATAAAATCAAATAATTATGTAGTCAATAGTTAAATATATAAGTAGAGTGTGTGTGTGTGTGTGTATGTGTGTGTGTGTGTGTGTGTGTGTGTATGTATGTATATATATAGATATATATATATATATATATATATACACACAAACATCTACATATATATTTAACTTTACATAATTATTTGATTTTATTAATTATAATTTATATATATATATATATATATGCACACACATATAATACATTTATATGTATGTGTGTGTGTGTGTGTGTATATATACATACATATACATATAATGTGTGTGTGTATTTCCTATATATGTATAATATATTATAAAATAAAGCATTTTATAATATATTATGCATATATAATGCATATATATGATTACATTATAACTGTATTTTGAGATATATGTGTCTATATCTAAAAGTACACTTATAATGACATTATATATATGTATTATATATGTATAACATATTATAAAATGCTTTATTTTATAATATATTATGCATATATAAGATATGCACAATATGTTTATCATTTAAAAAAAAAAAATTATCATTGGTTATAAAAAATACATTACCGAGAGTGAGAACTTTTCTGGTCAACAAGGTAAAAGTAAATTGAGAACGAGCAAGCCATCAACCTCTTTTTTTGTTTTGTTTTGTTTTTTGCTAAACTATCTAATTTCTAATTTTTAAATTGTACTGGATTAAAATCCAAATAGCAAAACCCATGTAAAAATAACTGATTTGAAATGCTACTATAGTTGCAGCTTGGCTATTTTATACCAATTTGGATACCAATTTACTACAGTTCAGGCTATTATGAGTAAACCTGAAAGTGTGAATTGTCAAAAATTCTACTGAAATTTAATATTTTCAATTAATAGCTGAAATGTAAAACAATCTTCCAGTTAGCTTTGTTTTAAGATTATTTTGTCCTTAACCCCTTAGCGACCCAGGACGGTTCAGGACCGTCATCGGCATTTTTGCCTTGAGGACCGATGACGGTCCTGAACCGTCCTAACGGTCTCCGTTACTTACCTGATCGCCGTCGTTCCCCCGGCGGCGATCAGCGTGGCTCCGGTTGTGGGGAGACTGCCTGCAGCCCAGACAGTCTCCCCACGGCAGATTAGGACCCCTGTGGCCATGTGATCGCTTAACACAGCGATCACATGGTCACAATAGGTGTCCATGTGTCTGCCTGCAGGGGGACTGTCTGTGCTGACAGGCAGTCTCCCTGCATGTGTAAAATCATTAAAAAAAATAAAGTTAATGTTAATTAAAAATAAAAAAATAATAATTATATATGTGTATATATGATATATAGACATATAATATATCTATATAATATATGTCTATATATCATCTATATAATGCCATACTAAGTGTATTTTTATATTAATATGTACTTATATTAATATAAAAATACACTTATAATTAAATTACACACGTATATATATAATATATATAATAACTATATATTGTATATATATTATTATAAAATATAAATAATAAGTAATTTAAATTAAATAAAAATTTTTTAAAATAATAATAAAAAATTTAAAAAAAATTATATATCTATATGAAATTTTATTCTAACTGTATTTTAAAATTAATATATATATATTTATATCAAAATACACTTAGAATGAATTTGTATATATATCTATGTATATAAAAATAAATAAAAATAATAAGAAATATACATATGTCCATATACAAAATTACATAAATAATTATATAAATATACACGTAGACTTCAGATATATAAATATGCATATATATTTAAATTCTACGTGCGTATTTATGTAATAGTTTTACATAATTCAGTAATTTTATTGATTACAATTTAAGGGACCTGCCTGCCAATCCAGGCCGAAATTCCAGAGAATTGAATTTGCTAGCACTGTATTTTACCCTGTAACGTTCTACGACACCCTAAAACCTGTACATGGGGGGTACTGTTTTACTCGGGAGACTTCGCTGAACACAAATATTAGTGATTCAAAACAGTAAAACATATCACAGTGATGATATTGTCAGTGAAAGTTACTTTTTTTGCATTTTTCACACACAAACAGCACTTTTACTGATGATATAATTGTTGTGATACGTTTTCCAGTTTTTAAACACTAATATTTGTGTTCAACAAAGTCTCCTGAGTAAAACAGTACCCCCCATGTACAGGTTTTATAGTATTTTTGAAAGTTACAAGGTCAAATATATGGGTCAAATATTTTTACATTGAAAATGGCCAGGTTGGTTACGTTGCCTTTGAGAGCGTATGGTAGCCCAGGAATGAGAATTACCCCATGATGGCATACCATTTGCAAAAGAAGACAACCCAAGGTATTGCAAATGGGGTATGTCCAGTCTTTTTAGTAACCACTTGGTCACAAACACTGGCCAAAATTAGCGTTCAATTTAGTTTTTTTACTTTTTTCACACACAAACAAATATGAATGCTTACTTTGGCCAGTGTTTTCGACTAAGTGGCTACTAAAAAAGACTGGACATACCCCATATTGAATACCCTGGGTTGTCTACTTTAAAAAAAATATGTACATGTGGGGTGTTATTCAGAGATTTATGACAGATAATAGTGTTACAATGTCACTATTGATAAATTTAAAAAATTTATGTTTTGAAACCGCAATATTCTACTTGTACCTATAGCCCTATAACATGCAAAAAAAAGCAAAAAAGCATGTAAACACGGGGTATTTTTAAACTCAGGACAAAATTTTGAATCTATTTAGCAGTTTTTTTAATTCGCTTTTGTAGATGAGTAAAAGATTTTTCAAGTAAAAGTCAAAAAACATGTATTTTTTTCAATTTTTCATCATATTTTTTAATTTTTTTAAAATTAAAATACATGAGATTATATAAATAATGGTATGTAAAGAAAGCCCCTTTTGTCCTGAAAAAACAATATATAATTTGTATGGGAACAGTAAATGAGAGAGCGGAAAATTCCAGCCAAACACAAACACCACAAAAGTGTAAAAATATGCCTGGTCACAAATGTACAACATCGCAAAAACAGTCCAGTCCTTAAGGGGTTAAATCTAAAATTCAGTTTGACTTTCCAATATTTTATACTTTAGTAAATAACCCTGACAAAAAATATTGTGCACAGACAGAAACGCACATGACATACTGTAAAATGAGAGAAATCTCACTGTATCCTACCTGGTAAAATATTTTATAAAATAAATAAATACAATTTGCATGGAGGCATGCACACTGACAATTCATTCACAGAAAACAAACAGATGTGGATTTTATTTGAAACATATTGCAATCTATCTATATTTTGGACTATTTCATTACTGTTTCATTCATGATTCTGAGTTCCGCCTGTGCCACCAAAAAAAGAAATGATTGAGAGATAAAAATACAGAAAAAACACAAATACCAATTTAAAAGTCAAAGCAAAATGCACAACACCAACAAGTCCTAATACTCTAACAGTTTAACTTTAGCATAAATTTATTTCGAGTTTTTCATTTTCAAAAGCCTTTTTCTTTTCATAAAAAAATTTACTTTAAAATGGATCCTTCTCAGATTCCTACAAGCAATTGGGGGATGGAGGAGGAGAGGGGCAATTTCCAGCCACCACCAGTTTTAGTGCTACTTGTGCTAGTCAGTCTGTGACTCAAGACAGTCAGGCAATTTTGTTGTGCACTGGCCCAAGTATTGGTAAAGATTTTTTATTAGTTCCAAAGCAGACAGCGGTGCATCTGTAGCACCATCTGTAGTTTTCATGGAAAACTGCCATAGCCTTCTAAGGCTAGTGCCTGGGCTACTACTGCTAATACTCTTTATTTCTCCATGATAAAAGTGAGATGGAAGGTGCCTAACAGAGAAAGTTTGGAATAAGGGCAGGGGATTGTGAATGAGGTTCCCAAACAGCCTTTTTCACATACAAGGAGGTTGTTTTTTTATATCCTTCCCAAGACCACCAGCTCCAATAACAGTGCTAGAATACACATTTATAAGTGAAGAATACAGCAAAAATTCAAGAGCTAAAAGTCAAAGAAAAAAAAATCCTCTAAGCTAAGACAATCACATCATACAAAAAAATATATAAAATTTGGTATACATAGATAATGAAGAATATAGACAAAGTATACACAATAAAAGTCCCTAATCAATATAAATGAAAAAAAAACTATAAAAATGTCCAAATGCAAAGTCCAAAAAAACAGTTAAATAACAAAAATTACAAATAAATAAATACATATATAAATATGACAATAATAACTGTGCTACTACAACCACTTGCAGTGGATATTGCAGTGGCATTGAAGTACCTTCTACAACTACTTTGAGATCCCTATGTTGCCTAGTATAAATTATCCTGAAATGGACATAGAAAATCATTATTTACAGATGGTACAAAACTAGGTAAGATAATACTGCCTGAACATATTACTTCTCTACAGAGATATTTGAATAAATGTGGGGACTAGGCTGGAAAATGGCAGATGAGATTCAATACAGATAAATGCATTTATTTTGAAATAAGGAACCCAGAAGCCACAAAAATTGAACCGAGTTAAGGGTAACATTAAAGAATTGGGAATAATTATGAATAACAAACGAGACAACAGTATGCAATGTCAGTCTGCCATTGTCAAAAGTTAGTAAGGTGTGCTCATGTATAAAAATCAGTATTGATTCACACGATCAAAATATAATTTTGCCTCTTTAAAAAACAATGGTAAGATCCACATCGAATATGAGGTGCAATCATGGGCACCAGTTTTAAAGAAGGATATTGCAGAACTAGAAAGAGCGCAGAGGAGAGCTACAAAATGGAAAACATTCGTTAGCTAGAAAAACTGCATTTATTTTCTTTAGAAAAAGGTGACTCAATGGGGATATGATAGCACTATACAAATAAATACAGGGTTAGCACAAATTGCTATATGCCAGCAACTTGTTTCTTAGTAGGAATAAACAACAGGCAAAAGGTCACCCATTGAGATGAGAAGAAATAAGTTTTTGCTTACAGCAGAGTAAAGGGGTCTTTACTATGGATATGGAATTCTCTACCTAAAGAGATTGCCATATCAGAATATATATATATATATATATATATATATATATATATATATATATATTTTTTTTAAAGGTCTAAATGTTTTTTGCAAAAACTAAATATTCAAGTATCTCATTAATATCTATATGAGTAGGTTGTAGATCTCAAGATGAATCTGAACTTCTTTTGGATCAACAGCATAAAAGAATACTTCAAAGTTGAAGTTGATGGACCTGAGTCTTTTCAAGCTAGATTACCATGTAACTATGTAGTACTTCTAGCAGCAAGGTATGATATGCAAAACCACAGGAGTTGTTGCCATTGCTATTTCTTCCTTCTCCTTATAAGTACCATTAAATTGAACTTAGTTCGTAAGCTGGTAGAATTAGTGCAGAGTCATCCAAATGAATTTCTTAATTATCTGTGCCAGAATATAAACTACTAAGTTAGAGTAGGCAATACTTTGAAAGTGCCACTGTGGTCTCTTCTTGTTGGAGATATTAACCTTACCCCCAGAACTGCAGAAATTACATGAAAACTATGAGTCAGAAGAGGAAGATGAGATAGTAGAGGAGAGTCAGGATTTGTAAGGGAGCATTCCATCTTATTCTCCACTAGCTAGAGGGCACTGTTCCTGTTTCTCTCCACTTGCTCCTATAGTACCACCTGCTACAAATCACAGTCGACCACCTATGTCCGTTGAGTCTTGTAAAACTTTGCCTGCTACTAGTTTCATTGTCAGTTCCACTACTACTTCTCACACTGGTACAGTTGCCACCACCACCAGTGTATTTGTGCAAAATATCAGCACCACTACTAGTACTAGCAGCAGCAGTGTAAGTGTTCTAGCTAGTACTAGTGCAGAGGCTAGGGTTGTGCCAGCTTCAAGTTGTCAAATTTCTACTGCTCAAATAGCTGCTCATTCACCCACATCATTGGTTGCAGCAAGCAAAAGGAGAGAGCAAAGCTTGGGATCACTTTGAAAGCATACAAGATGGCTGCTTGGCAAAGTGCAAACTTTACAGTATGGAAGAAAGCAGAGGGAGAGTGTCGGGTCATCTCAATAGTGCTGGAAATAATGATCACCTCTGCAAGGCAATTTTATTCATGGAAGAGAAATAAAATAGAAGGGCAGGTAGCATAGCTACAACTCCTAGTATCACTGACTATGTAGGCCAGGTAGTTCCACCACTTCTAACACTGTTAGGCAGTGATTTGGTACTTTCGCCCAATGTGTGGATGGTGAAATAATTTTCCAGGTATCAAGTGGTTGCAAGTTCTATAAACTTTATTGCCCATGTGGACTCTCATATGTAGGTAAAACTGACCTCCCACTCAGGGAATGGATCCGCAAGCACAGATCCAATATTCGCATTGCTTAAAGGAACAATAAGGCCAAACTCCCCATGGCAAAACATTTTTTGTGACATGGACAAACACTGTGCACTCTAAAGTTTATGGCTATAGATCACATACTCACCCTCCGATGTGGCAGTGATCAAAGTAAACTCCTCCTACAATGTGAAACGTTCTGAATACAGAACTTGGACACAGTATGTCCTAAAAGCTTGAATGAGAAGTATACATAATAATAATAATCTTGAGCAGTATTTGCTCATAAGATAACCATTCTAAGGACACACTCATTATTTTTAGAATGTAGAATCAACCCACATAGGCAACACTTATGGCTTGTTCCCTCCATTTTTGGCCTGACCTCTAATTACTTTCTATATAACAACTAATATCCTTCTATATGAAATTATGTTCTTTAGTTTTGTTCATTTTCCTCTTTCACAGTTCTCTAAAATTGATTGTCTTGTAGTGTCTCCTGCTTTGAGCTACTGATTTTAATATACACTGATTTTGATACACTGTGTTTTATCAATTTTGTATTTTCAAATTATGTATGCTTTTCAACCCGAACCATGAAACATGCCCACCTAGCAAGCTGAACAGATGGAGAGTCTAATAGCTAATAGCAGTCACACCGACCGGCTTCTCTCTCAATAGCATTAATATAACAATGTAACTTTTTTAACCCCTTAAGGACCAAGGACGGTTCAGAACCATCATCGGCATTTTTGCCTTGAGGACCGATGACGGTCCTGAACCGTCTTAATGGTCAGAGCTACTTACCTGACCGCCGTCGTTCCCCCGGCGGCGATCAGCGTGGCTCCGGTTGTGAGGAGACTGCCTGCAGCCCAGACAGTCTCCCCACGGCAGATTAGGACCCCTGTGGCCATGTGATCGCTTAACACAGCGATCACATGGTCACAATAGGTGTCCATGTGTCTGCCTGCAGGGGGACTGCCTGTGCTGACAGGCAGTCTCCCTGCTAGTGTAAAATCAATTAAAAAAATAAAGTTAGTGTTAATAAAAAAATAAAAAAAAATTATATATGTGTATATATGATATATAGAATGACATACTAAGTGTATTTTTATATTAATATGTACTTATATTAATATAAAAATACACTTATAATTAAATTACACACGTATATATATAATATATATAATAACTATATATATTGTATATATATATTATTATAAAATATAAATAATAAGTAATTTAAATTAAATAAAAAATTTTTTAAATAATAATACAAAATTTAAAAAAAATTATATAGCTATATGAAATTTTATTCTAACCGTATTTTAAAATTAATATATATATATATTTATATCAAAATACACTTAGAATGAATTTGTATATATATCTATGTATATAAAAATAAATAAAAATAATAAGAAATATACATACGTCCATATACAAAATTACATAAATAATTATATAAATATACACCTAGACTTCAAATATATAAATATGCATATATATTTAAATTCTACGTGCGTATTTATGTAATATTTTTACATAATTCAGTAATTTTATTGATTGCAATTTGAGGGACCTGCCTGCCAACCCAGGCCAAAATTCCAGAGAACTTAATTTGCTAGCACTGTATTTTACCCTGTAACGTTCTACGACACCCTAAAACCTGTACATGGGGGGTACTGTTTTACTCGGGAGACTTCGCTGAACACAAATATTAGTGATTCAAAACAGTAAAACATATCACAGTGATGATATTGTCAGTGAAAGTTACTTTTTGTGCATTTTTCACACACAAACAGCACTTTTACTGATGATATAATTGTTGTGATACGTTTTCCAGTTTTTTAAACACTAATATTTGTGTTCAGCGATGTCTCCCGAGTAAAACAGTACCCCCCATGTACAGGTTTTATAGCATTTTTGAAAGTTACAAGGTCAAATATATGGGTCAAATATTTTTACATTGAAAATGGCCAGGTTGGTTACGTTGCCTTTGAGAGCGCATGGTAGCCCAGGAATGAGAATTACCCCCATGATGGCATACCATTTGCAAAAGAAGACAACCCAAGGTATTGCAAATGGGGTATGTCCAGTCTTTTTTAGTAACCACTTGGTCACAAACACTGGCCAAAATTAGCGCTCAATTTAGTTTTTTTACTTTTTTCACACACAAACAAATATGAATGCTTACTTTGGCCAGTGTTTTCGACTAAGTGGCTACTAAAAAAGACTGGACATACCCCATATTGAATACCCTGGGTTGTCTACTTTAAAAAAAATATGTACATGTGGGGTGTTATTCAGAGATTTATAACAGATAATAGTGTTACAATGTCACTATTGATAAATTTAAAAAATGTATGTTTTGAAACCGCAATATCCTACTTGTACTTATAGCCCTATAACATGCAAAAAAAAGCACATAAACACTAGGTATTTTTAAACTCAGGACAAAATTTTGAATCTATTGAGCAGTTTTTTTCATTCGCTTTTGTAGATGAGTAAAAGATTTGTCAAGTAAAAGTAAAAAAACATGTATTTTTTTCAATTTTTCATCAGATTTTTGTATTTTTTTAAATTAAAATACATGAGATTATATAAATAATGGTATGTAAAGAAAGCCCCTTTTGCCCTGAAAAAAACAATATATAATTTGTATGGGAACAGTAAATGAGAAAGCGGAAAATTACAGCCAAACACAAACACCACAAAAGTGTAAAAATATGCCTGGTACAACATCGCAAAAACAGTCCAGTCCTTAAGGGGTTAATGTTGCACGTCTTTATTTGCTTCAGTGCTCAATCGGTTACTTAGAGACCACCCTTAGTGCCTAGTATGCCTTTAAATTTTGTCCCGAGTGTTTAGATACTTTAAAACCCATTCTACATTAAATAGGGCTTACAATAGATCCCGGTCTGATGGCCAGACAGCTTACAAATAGTTTGGCTTTCTCTGGCATAGTAAAACATTACGGCGGGATAACACATTCAATACTGCATTTCTTTGTTCAGTTCAGCTCCTAAAAGGTTGATAAGGAAATACCCGCAGCGCTTACCATACCGACTAGTATCAGATTTGATTAGGATACATGATAACTTATTTTGCCTGTCACATTGTATCAATTATAAGAGTACAGACACTAGTTGGATTGTTTTTACGTATTCTACATATTTATTTCATTTTTATTTTCATATTTTTTAACATGACTACATTCACACCATATATGCTTAAAGTTATCATCTCTGATACAGCATCTCCAACAGATATTATTTGTACCCTCATGCATTTTTGCTAAGCGAGTGGGCAGCAGATACCATCTATTCAAAATTTTTAAATGTAATTCCATTAAATTCAAACACTGTATGTTTTTATATATAAGCCCCAAGGAATTATTCCATTCTCTTTTATGGATAACAGTTTTTAAATCTGACCACCATCTCTTAATTGTAGGGGGATTTAATTTCTTCTCCAACATCTGCATGCATTTAGATTGCATATTTTTAAACTCACTAGAAGCCAGCAAATCAGAAAATCTTCTTTCTACCTTTGATATTACATTAGGCAAAGGATCCTGTATAAAACTTTTAATTCCATCTGAATATGTTTAAAGGTTTTTTACTGTTGGTGAAAATATTGCTTATTTTAGGAATATCAACTCAAATCCATCCTCTTAGATCTAAATCTTCCAGATTCTCAGCTAAGAACTTTATGGGTAAGTGATCAGTCAGTCTATTGCTCAGACCCGACTTCTTCTAAAAGCCATGGCAAATTGTTAAAATAGTATCTAGCACAATTGATTTTGTTGTCATCTTCTTATCTTTATTTAAACTCCGTAACAAATATATTAGGTTTTTACTATTAGTGTTATCTTTCTCTGTTTGATAAGAAGACCCTTGTTCTGAGTATTTTAAGAAAACACAGCATGAGCTTTTCTGCCTGCTGTATAGTATGACATAACATCTGGAAAACCAAGGCCTACCTGACTAACATTTAGAGAAAAACGTTTTATACCCAAACATGGCTTTTTCCCTAATCAGAAAAACGTAATGAGTAATGACTGCAGCAATTTGTCAGGATTACTAATTGATCACGCACGCAGATCTGTATCACAGATCTAGAACCACAGAACTAGGGATAAAGTCTAACCGGACCTTAGAATGGCCGGACTTAATGTATCCAAGAATAGTCAGAATACTTGCCGAGGTCAGGGATAGAGAATCAGACACAGTGATGAGGAAAAGCCAAAAGTCAAGGATACCAGATATCAGGGAATTCAAAACGAAGCCAAAGTCAAATACCCAAAAAATCAATATCAGGAACGCACTCTCGGATTACCATCAGGCAAAAACCACGACAGGGCAATGAGAGAATGGAAAAATAAGTTTAAATAACCCTCCTGTTATTCCGATTGGCCGTGATCGGCCTTTGACCCCAAAACGTGCCAACGTCATTCTCAATGCGGGCGGTCATTGGGCTGTAAGGTGTCATAGATCCGCAGAGGCCGGCATCCCCAGACATCCTGGCATTATCAGGTATCCGGGCGCATGACTGTAAATGGACACAACTATGCCTGTCAGGATGGTAAATACCATTAACCACTTTACCATAAGCAGATTAATTTGTTACACAATCTAAACCAACTCATAGTGATGCTCAAAGGTAATAATCTGAATATATACAACCAATTGGGATGGATATAATACTTAAAGGGACACTCCAGGCACCCAGACCACTTCTGCCCATTGGAGTGGTCTGGGTGCAAACTCCCACTACTCTTAACCCTGCAAGTGTAATTATTGCAGTTTTTTATAAACTGCAATAATTACCTTGCAGGGTTAACTCCACCTCTAGTGGCTGTCTTGTACTTTATTCCTTGTCCTGATGAAAGCTCCATGTGGGGGCTGAAACGTTGACTTTTTATATGGGTTAAATAAAAGTTAAATTTTATTTAGACAGCCACTAGAGGGCACTTCCTGGTTTCTAGCACAGGAAACCTGTGCTAGAGCGTCGCTGTACGTCCTCACACTGTGTGAGGACCTCCAGCGTCGCTCATTTCCCTATAGGAAAGCATTGAAATGCATTTTCAATGCTTTCCCATGGGGAGCACTAATGCGCATGCGCGGCCTTGCCACGCATGCACATTAGGTCTCCCCGGCCGGTGGGCGGGATCAGTCTCGCTCACCGGCCGACGCAATCACAGGGAGGAGCGGCGGAAGAGGAAGAAGCAGCGGCGTGGGACATCGTCGCTGCCTCGGGTAAGTTACTGAAGGGGTTTTTACCCCTTCAGCAACCAGGGATTGGGGGGTGGGAGGAAGAGGGGACCTGCAGTGCCAGAAAAACGGATTGTTTTCCTGGCACTGGAGTTTCCCTTTAATACAAATTATCCGGCCCCACCAAGAGGATAAGAAAGATTTCTATTCTTTTAAAGACTTATTAGTTTGCTTTAACAAAGATTAAAAAAAAGTTGCCTCCACCATGTCCACTGCTTTAGAGGTGATGTTAATTCTTAAATATGTAAAATGATCAGTTACCCAATTAAATTGAAACTTATTCTCCAACTCCTGTTTTAGGACCCTTGAGACCCCAGAGACATGCAGATTTCTCTACTTTAAGCTTATAACTAAAGTATAAAGAATACCTCCCTAGAACATTAAGTAATCCTTCTGCCATCCTCAAAGGGTACACATTTAAAACTAAAATGTCATCCACATATAAATTGATTTTAACTTCTCCCTTTTATGTGAGGAAAGAGAAAAGCTTTTATACTCAAATTATTTTCTTCAACTCAACCAATGGTTCAAACGTCTGTTGTAGTATTATTAAATTGTAGTAAATTGACTAGTATACTCTCTGTAATCTCCAAATACATGTTTAGTATAGTGCAGAGGTTCCCAAACTTTTTAAGTTCAAGGCGCACTTAATATTTCAATATTTTTCCAAGGCGCCTCAAGTCAAAACAAATTTCTAGTTTGTATATCTGTATAGCGCTTTGGCCTATACTGGCACTTTAGTATATAATATACAGTGTTGGTGCTTGATTAAAGGGTGCTTGTAAATCCGTTTAGTGTTTTTATACATAGGGTGTGTTTGAATGAAATGTGGATGTACATTTGTGTGTAGTATTGGTGTTTGAGAGAAGAGGTTTGTTTGTATATAATTTTGGAGTTTGAATGCAGGGGATGTATTTGTATGTAATATTTGTGTTAGATTGCAGAAGTGTGTTTGCATGTTGTGCTGATGTTTGACTGCTTGGATTTATGAACATAAACTACCACATACATACATACATACATACATAAATACATACAGATATACATACACATTAACAGACAGATACATATAAATACACTGACACGTACACACAAATTCATAGACACCGACACATACACATATCAACACATACACATACCGACATATACACACACACAAATGCACACTCTGACACACAGATACATGCACCCTGACACACACAAACACTGACACATGTACATGCCATGACAAAGATATACACACTGATTCAATAGAAACAGCTGTCTAGTCTCCCATTGTGTCCTTTTACTTAGTGTGAGACACAGTAGGACACTAGATAGCTGTTCCTATTGTGTCCCGGAGTTCAAAATTGTACATGAGTGTAGCTGTGGTAATGGATATGGCATACCAATGCCGGTGACGTGATCACAATCTCACGGCATTGCGTCACTTTTAGGGGTGGAGCACGTACACGCATGTGCCCGGCACCCAGCAAGACACAGTCGGTCATGCACTACACTGGATGAAAGTCCTGGAAAAGGACTGAAACGTTGATCCTATTTTTAACCACTTAAGGACACTTCAGAAATAAAATGGAATCAAGAAGGAATATTTACGTCATGTGTCCTTAAGTGGTTAATATAATTTAATAAAGACTAGATTTTACAGAAGACCGTGAGTGCAGTTACCTCTCTACCTCTTTGGATACAAAAACTCTGGCATGCCCCCGGTAATAAGTTAAGTATTAGCCAGTGTGCAAGGATTGCTAGCACTATATATGTATACACTGCTCAAAAAAATAAAGGGAACACTTAAACAACACAATGTTACTCCATGTCAATCACACTTCTGTGAAAACTGTCCACTTAGGAAGCAACACTGAGTGACAATCAATTGCACATGCTGTTGTGCAAATGGGATAGACAACAGGTGGAAATTATAGGCAATTAGCAAGACACCCCCAATAAAGGAGTGGTTCTGCAGGTGGTGACCACAGACCACTTCTCAGTTCCTATGCTCCCTGGCTGATGTTTTGGTCACTTTTGAATGCTGGCGGTGCTTTCACTCTAGTGGTAGCATAAGACAGAGTCTACAACCCACACAAGTGGCTCAGGTAGTGCAGCTGATCCAGGATGGCACATCAATGCGAGCTGTGGCAAGAAGGTTTGCTGTGTCTGTCAGCGTAGTGTCCAGAGCATGGAGGCTGTAGCGGAGAGTTGATCCGCTGGTAATCCCACAAGGGCTCAGGAACAAGTAGTAAATCCAGTAGAGTAGCAGGCACAATCAGTAAGACAATCCAATAATATCCCATCACCTTTCCCAATAACTGAACGACACACAGTATCAGGAGTAGAACTGAGGCTTTATTCCACATACCCTGCTTTTATGCAGTTCTCCCCTGCAAGGGAGACACCCACAATAATTATTACAGTAACCAATCAAATAGACGTTACCTCCCACACATCTCCTACCTTCAGCTTAACAGATAACACAATTAAAATGTACACATTTTTCCCAAATTCTTAGATGTACCTTGTGGCGAAACCGACCTCGCCACTGGGCATTGGAGAAGACTGATTGCCAGCCTCCTGCCTTGTGACTATGGCCCCTGGGATGTATTACCCTTTAAAGACATTATTTGGGCATATTGTATTTTATTATGCTGCTGCTGGCCCTTTAAGAACCATCTGGGGACATACTGTGGAGTTACTGGGTGGCCACCATTTCATGTATCAGAGGCACATGGTGAGAACAATGGATGGAGCACATGGTGAGAACAATGGATGGCGGCCATTTTAACTCACAGACACTGTTTGGACTTTTCTACACGGTGCCATCTCGCCAGTATTTGGTGCACAAAGACATCGTTCAGTAGTTTTAAACTATACAACAGTGGACACATTATACAGTTAATATTTTTCATATAGCCTGTATATGTTCTGCGGAATTTGCATTCAACTGCATCTTCCAAACTACTGAACGGATCTGGGTGAATTTTGGATATGTGGTTCACCCAGATCCCCCGGTTCCGATGATATATATATTTTTTATGGGGTTATTGCATGTTTTTGGGTCCCTGTGATATGTTTTACAATACTGTATTTCTCTGCCTGTGATAATTAGATTAACCATTGTGTTCAGTAATCATATCACAGGCAGAGGGGAGGATTTTGTGTGGGAGTGTCTGTGTGTAATGTATGTGTGTTATTGGTTGTTCTGTAAAACCCTGTGGGCAGTACTAAGTTTGTGGATTGGGAATAAAAGAGGCTGTATGTGCCAGTACAGGCAGTTCTGCTTGACCTCAAAACGAAGTGTCGTCTCGTTATTGGGGGAATTGGATTGTATGCTGATTGCCAGGAGTGTAAGCTGATTGTATGCTTTTCCTGTTCAGCTGCTTACAGCATTCATATGCTTGAGAGCATTCATATGCTTCTCCGGTTCGGTGGTTGTGGTGTCTGCTGCAGTGCTTGGAGTCCTCAGGAAGCGCTAGGAGCATCCTTCAAGAGAGGCACCCAATTGGGGTGCCAGGTGATCCATTACATACCCCAAATATACTAGGTACAGCCCTAAATAGCCCTGATCTGGGTGAGCTACATATTAAAAAATCACCCAGATTGGACCAGGGGTTCGGGAGTTAGGTGGAAGTAAACTTTTCGGTCTTCTTTCGTGAGATAAAAGTCCTGAAAAAAATTGCCATCCAGGGCTGAGCTGGCATTCGGATGAATCCCCTTGTTCATGGGATTCATCTTACCGAACGGCGGGCCGTTAGTGAGTTTCAGTCGGAATTTCTGGAGCTCTGGAGGTCTTAGCGGTGTTCACGTAGTCGAGTGTCTGATTTGGGTTCCAGACACTCGATGACCAAACAACCCTGAGCGTTCGTATGTTAAGATGGCCACCGCCACGTGTTCGGATGCCGAAATGGCGGACACCTAGGGACTTTTACAATGCGTTTGTGTTTTTTCAATGGGCATGTAATGAAATGAACGGGGAGGTAATTACAGCCCCACTTCATATCAGGGTGGTCTGGTTGTTCTGTACTTTGGTTCGGATGACGAATGAAGTAGTCCAATTAAGTTTTATATGGCTCTTTAACCGAACAACCAGACAAATGTTTTAGCTATATAATAAATCCACACGAAAGTCTCTATAATAGGTTCACACGAAAGGCTTTGTGGTCAAATAAGAAATAAGCAGGAAACATGCTGAACAGCCAGACGCTACCAGGAGACAGGCCAGTACATCAGGAGATGAGGAGGCCGTAGGTGGGCAACAACCCAGCAGCAGGATCGCTACCTCTGCCTTTGTGCAAGGAGATACTGGAGGAGCACTGCCAGAGCCCTGCAAAATGACCTCCAGCAGGCCACAAATGTTCATGTGTCTGCTCAAACGGTCAGAAACATACTCCATGAGGGTGGTATGAGGGCCTGACGTCCACAGGTGGAGGTTGTGCTTACAGCCCAACACCGTGCAGGACATTTGGCATTTGCCAGAGAACACCAAGACTGGCAAATTCACCACTGGCGCCCTGTGCTCTTCACAGATGAAAGCAGGTTCACACTGAGCACATGTGACAGATGTGACAGAGTCTGGAGATGCCGTGGAGAACGTTCTGCTGCCTGCAACATCCTCCAGCATGACCGGTTTGGCAGTGGGTCAGTAATGGTGTGGGGTGGCATTTCTTTGGGGGGCTGCACAGACCTCCATGTGCTCACCAGAGGTAGCCTGACTGCCATTAGGTACTGAGATGAGATTCTCAGACCCCTTGTGAGAACATATGCTGGTGCGGTTGGCCCTGGGTTCCTCCTAATGCAAGAGAATACTGAAGTGTATCTGCAGTTCCTGCAAGACGAAGGCATTGATGCTATGGACTGGCCCGCCCGATCCCCAGACCTGAATCCAACTGAGCACATCTGGAACATCATGTCTCGCTCCATCCACCAACGTCACGTTGCACCACAGACTGTCCAGGAGTTGGCAGATGCTTTAGCCCAGGTCTGGGAGGAGATCCCTTAGGAGACCATCCGCCACCTCATCAGGAGCATGCACAGGTGCTGTAGGGAGGTCATACAGGTATATGGAGGCCACACACACTACTGAACCTCATTTTGACTTGTTTTAAGGACATTACATCCAAGTTGGATCAGCCTGTAGTGTGGTTTTCCACTTTAATTTTGAGTGTGATTCCAAATCCAGACCTCCATGGGTTGAAAAATTTGATTTCCATTTTTTTTTTGTGTGTGTGATTTTGTTGTCAGCACATTCAACTGTAAAGAACAAAGTATTTCAGGAGAATATTTAATTCATTCAGATCTATGATGTGTTATTTTTATGTTCCCTTTAATTGTTTGAGCAGTGTATATCTATATATATATTAGAGTGCTATTACCTACCATTTTATTTTTATATATATAGATATATATATATATATATATATATGAAAATGTACTCCTCCTTACCGTAATTTTCTTTTCCTGGTCATAGGCCATGGTAGCACAACTATAGGTTGCTCCTCCCTATCCCTAACCAGACAGGAACATAATTTAAACAGAAGGTATAAGTAACCCTTCCTACCCCTCCCACCCTCAATCTTGTTTTCAGCAATATCCCAGAGCGGGATCTTTGTGCTGCCATGGTCTTTGACCAGGAAAAGAAGATTACAGTAAGTAAGAAAAACAATTTAATTTTTCCTGGCACTATCCACGGCAGCACAACAATAGGTTATACCCAAGCAATAACTAAGGGAGGGAAGAAATACACAAGGCTTCCAAAATATGAATGCAAATTGACAACACATACCTTATAAGGACATTGGAAATTAAAAATCGATTGCCTACTATTGACATATTATAATACTGACCAACTCAAATGTACCAAAAATTAAATGTCTGAAAATTATTAGTTAAGGACCAAGCAGCCATTTACCTATAAGTTCCAGGGAAACTTGGCCACTGAGGCTCAAAAGGGAGATATGACTCTAGTGGAGAACAAAAAGATGTTCAGATACTGTAACCCATAGGGCTTAACCCATAGGGTTACTGTAACCCATAGGGCTTAGATACTGTAACCCATAGGGCTTAGTAAACTGAAAAGAACCATCTGCTGATGGCTTATATAGAGGCTTGAAGACCTTTTCTGGTCCATTAGTAAAGAGAAACAGACTATCAGAAGAAAGCCGTATGGACATCTATCAAATGTGTCCATTTGTTTGCAATTGTTCAGTTTATGCTTTTGATATGTATTTAGGACAGGAGGTGAAAGTTTCATTACTGACCCCACTTTCTAATCAATAGGCTTTAGATATATTGTGGAAGGCAGTAAAGGATTCTATGCAAAAAAGTGCTTGAAGATCTGATATAAATCAGCCCGATGCTAATGTCACCTATAGAGCTAACTTAATATTAAGCAGTTATGGATAGATGGAGTCTCATGGTTAAAAGGGGTGAAGATTTCAAAGCCCTTAAAAAAAAACCAGGGAAGAATTCCACGGGGAGCAATGGTTAACTGAGGGATCATATAAATACAGCCTAAAGATCTTTAGATACCTCCATAGCAAAGCCTTTTCACGAAAAGAGAGATCAGAGAGTGCTGAGACATGTACCTCTGAGGAGATGTGGCTAATTTATAGATGAGTCCTGGATAGAAGAACTTCCATGGTAGAATGAAATTGAACGATCATCTAATTAGAAACACAAAAAGATAGAATGTGAAGGCAGATAAGAACCATTCGGCCCATCTAGTCTGCCCAATTTTCTAAATACTTTTATTAGTCCCTGGCCTTATCTTATAGTTAGGATAGCATTATGCCTATCCCACGCATGCTTAAACTCCTTTACTGTGTTAACCTCTGCCACGTCAGCTGGAAGGCTATTCCATGCATCCACTACCCTCTCAGGAAAGTAATCATTTCTGATATTATTTTTAAACCTTTGCCCCTCTAATTTAAGACTGTCTTCTTATTGTGGTAGTTTTTCTTCTTTTAAATATACTCTCTTTCTTTACTGTGTTGATTCCCTTTATGTGTTTAAATGTTTCTATCATATCCCCCCTGCCCGTCTTTCCTCCAAACTATACATGTTAAGTTCCTTTAACCTTTCCTTGTAAGTTTTATCCTGCAATCCATGAACCAGTTTAGTAGTCCTTCTCTGAACTTTCTCTAAAGTATCAATATCCTTCTGGAGATACGGTCTCCAGTACTGCAAATAATACTCCAAGTGAGGTCTCACCAGTGTTCTGTACAATGGCATGAGCACTTCCCTCTTTCTACTACTAATACCTCTCCCTATACAACCAAGCATTCTGCTAGCATTTCCTGTTGCTCTATTACATTGTCTGCCTACCTTTAAGTCATTAGAAATAATTACCCCTAAATCCCTTTCCTCCGATGTTGAGGTTAGGACTCTATCAAATATTCTATATTCTTGGGTTTTTAAGTCCAAGGTACATTATCTTTCACTTATCCACATTAAATGTCAGTTGCCACAACTCTGACCATTTTTCTAGTTTACCTAAATCATTTGCCATTTGGCCTATCCCTCCTGGAACATAAACCCTGTTAAATATCTTAGTATCATCAGCAAAGACCATCAAGACCATATGCAATATAGCTAATAAAAATATTAAAGAGAATGGGTCCAAGTACAGATCCATGAGGTACCCCACTAGTGACAAACCTATGCTTCGAATATACTCCATTGACTGTTAAAATATGTACAAAGGATCAGCGCTAATATACTAGATCTTACAGAGATAAACCACTGTATGCCATTCACACTAGAGCTAGTCTTTTAGCTCTGGAAAACCTGAGCAGGACCATATAGATCTCTTACAAAATAGTACTTAGTACCTGTTGGGATATTATGCACCATTATTTGCTGTCTTTTTATTTAATTTTTTAATACGGATTTCACGAATATCCCATGCCCATACCTTACTGAGGAATGCTTCCCCTGACAAAATTGTGATTGACTTCTTATACAAGGTTTTTTTGGACTTTGTTGCTGTATTTATCAGGCATACACTCTTTTGGACTTATTTTTTGGACTCTTGATTTTTATTCATTATCCATATTTTAAACTCTTTTTGTTTTTTTTATCTTGTATGTATTTTGTTTGTTTAGCTTATAATCATTTTTTTTCACCTGTGGCGCTGCCTCCCCCTTCACCTTTTTTTTTTTTTTTTGACTACCCTCTATTGCCTGTCACTCAGCCACTGCCTTACCCATTCAACAATACTGGAATCCAAACTTAAAGATTGCAGTTTATTGATAAGCCTTCTATGTGCAACAGTGTCAAAAGCCTTACTGAAATCTAGGTAAGCAATGCCTACTGCACCACCCTGATCTATTTAGTTACCCAATCACCCAACAGGGGTGGGGGCAGTAGATCCCCCCCCATTATCAATATGGCCCCCACCCGCTGTGCAGGGGTGGGGGCCGGGGGAGGGATTAGGTCCCCCCATTATCAATATGGCCCCCACCCACCGCGTAGGGGTGGGGGGGGACAATAGGTCCCCCCCTTATTGGTATTTTTAGGGCCCCCACCCACCGCTCAGGGGTGGGGGCCGGGGGGAGGACAATAGGTCCCCCCCCATTAGTATTTAGGGCCCCCACGGGGGGGATCCTTTTTTTTTAAAACAGTGAGCAGCCACAGGCTGCTCACTGTTTAATAGACATGCCCCTACTCACGGTATTGCGAGTAGGGGCACAATTTACTAATACTAATTAATTTTTACTTAGTATTAGTAAATTAATAGGGGGCGGACCGAACATCGCATATGTTCGCCGTCGGTGGCGAATGCGAACACGCTATGTTCGCCAGGAACTATTCGCCAGTGAACCGTTCGGGACATCACTAATGCTCAGTTATTCTGACCCTTAGTGCCCTGCTGGTTGTTCCAATAAACATAACTCTAAGAATGGTGATGTTACTGCTTTCTGCCCTTGTACTAATTAGAATAAATATATGAATGATTGTCATGCTGGTGCAAGTTCATATAACACTAAAGTCAGATTATAGTTATAGTGATTTTTATGGTCAGCTCTGTTTGACTTAGAGGTGGCACTTTACCAAACAGTATGGAAGTACTTGAAAAATTATTTTTTTCTCTAGGTTTGGTAGATAAGGGTTAATTAATCATTGTATATAAAGGCTTGGTGTTGTGGGCTTAATGTAAATATGTAAATAATTGTTGAATTCAGCTTATAAAATTCAGGTACAAAGGAGTAATTCCAGGCACAATATGCTAGGACTAATGTATGGACTAGGACTACTTTGCTAGGACTAATGGTGAAGGATGTAAGGCAAATTAAAAATGGATCTTGTAAAATAAATTTATCCTCAACAATTTAGAATCCCTATATGGGATAAAGGAATTCAAGTTTAATAAAAAAATAATTGTAAAACCATTGTCTCCCTTCCTAAGGGTAAGTATGATAATAAGGTGTATAGACTACTTGAGGCAGAAAAAAAGACTAAAAGAAGCTTAGCTTGAATCCAATTAAATTCAAATATTTACAATATATTAATCAAGGTAAGGTGCTAGGTATTCTTAATTAGCACGAATATTGATTTTAGAATGTAAGTCACCCAATAACACCAGTTCTATATATTCTCCCAAAAGTTCACAAAGATCCACTTAATCCACCAGGTTGTCCAATAGTTTCAGGTTTAGGGTCTCCTTTAGGTAATTTAAGTAATGTATCTCAATATATTGATAGGCAATTACAACCTAAAAAACTCAGTGAAAAGATTATTTCACTAGTGACTAGTGAAGTTGAGAGTCTGTACACTATCATTCCATATGATTTAGGCTTAAAAGCTGTTGATTACTTTTCATTAGATTCAAAATTGGATCCTCTCCAAATTTAATTATTTTTAATTTAATCAAGGCTTTTTTATCCAGCTTTCCGTTAATTGGATGGGGACGAAGTTTGCGCCCGTTATGCCAACCTCTTCGTGGCCAATTAAATAAATTATATATATTGTGAGCATGGCTGAATGCTCAGCTTGGTCCTCTATCACAGGTACGTTGATTATTATTTTTTTTATTTGCAGTGGTGGTTTGGAGACTCTTGTGGTATTTTTGACATGACTAGATAGAGGTAATTGGGGAATTATTTTAAAAACTCTTAATAATAATACTAAGGCACAATTCTTTAATTTGTAAACTTTCTTCAAGATTGTTTATGTAAACAAGAACATTTTCAAGACCCAGTTTGCGAGGTTAGATAATTGCACTGATAAATCGGTATTTAGAAAACAAGGTAGAACTTTTAGAGAGAGCAGTAAGTGAAGTGGAAATTATGAATAGGTCGGAATTGATCAGTTATAGAATAAGAGTTAAAAGTGAGTATAATACAATGGAAAGAGTTCCCATCATTTTGAATTATAACATTAATCATTCTAGATTACTGTGTCTGTACTAACCTTATCCAAGTGCCAGCCGGGGTCCTCAGCTGCGCATGACTCAAGCACTTTTGCCTCCACACGAGCCTCACGCGGCTCTATCTCCTCTTCTGAGCAGGCCGTGTGCACTGACTGCAGTGAGTGGTCACGCGGTCTGCCTTTTTGGAGCATGGGTCCCATCAAGAGCGAGCTCTTAAAGGGGCAGTGGGAGCCACAAGTGGAATCAGGCTCCCATTGGCCCAAGTCATTCTGGCACCCCCACACACGCACGTTTTGGGGCGTAGACATGGGCCAATCAAATGTTAGTTAAAGGATATTTAAGCTTCCCTAGCCCTGTCCACTTTGCCCTTTAGTGGTTTCTGTTTCAGTACCCTTTAGTTCGTTTCTTGATCTATAGTGTTTATTCTGGTATCGACCTTGGCTTTGTTCCTGACTCTGAGCTTATCTTTAACACTTTCCTGTCTTGTTTGCCTGTCTGACTGATTACTGTGTACCTGACTCTGGCAAGTTCTCGTTTTCGCTGTCTCTGACTCTGATTAGTTCTCGTTTTCGCTGTCTGTCCATTACACTGACCTCGTCTTGTCTCTGGCTATGCTTTATCTTTGTCTGACATTTAGTCAGGTTATATCCTAGTCTTGTCCCTTGCTATCCTAAACTCTGCGTGTTGGGGTTTACACCGTGACAGTTACATAGAATTTTGAAAAAAACAACTGCCACATTTTAGGTACCAATCCAGTTATTATAAGTACAATACTGGGATAAAATCCTATAATTATTTTCCGAAATAATTTAAATTCTTGTTAAAAATGTTGCAGTGCTTGTAAAATTGATATAATATATTGGATTGGTAAAGAATGTGTAAACAACGTAATCCATGTAATAATGCTTTCTTTAAGAAAATTAAACAATGTATTTGTATCATATTCTATAAAAAACAAATATAAAATTTAAAAAAAATTAACATTAAATTATGTAAATGTTATCTACAGTATCTGATCTGGTATCCATGTGGGTTCCAATATATTGGGATGACCACAAGGGCAGGAAGGAAAATTAACAATTTTAATCAGTGTTGGCTCATTTTCCAATATTTCACAGAGAGGGTCTTCCTTACTATCTATTATTATTATTATTATTATTGATAAGCAAGGAACAATTGGAGATGAGGTAATAATTTTAAAGAATTGGGCATTTGACACCGTGTTGCTTTGATCATGTGGTTCAGGCGTACATAGAAGACGAAGTTGCACCCTTTGAGCCTGGTGGCAACATGACACTGAAAGGCAGAACGGTGTCATCACATTGACCCTGTAAATAATGTTATTTGGACTGAATACTATATATACACATGAAAACCTCTTGGTTGAAACATATTGTGCTTTTGGAAAGCGTATTATTGATGAACTATTTGTTGTAAATTGTTGGCTTTCCTTGCCCTTTTTTAAGTATTGTTTTTAACCCCTTCAGGACACATGACATGTGTGACATGTCATGATTCCCTTTTATTCCAGAAGTTTGGTCCTTAAGGGGTTTGGAAACTCCTCTTCCATCCAAAGCCTATAAAGGGGCACCCTGTATTCACTAAGGGAAAATGACACATTCACTTTGACCACTTTGCCAGAAAGTAAACTTTCAGTGGGAATCAAAGGGTATGTAACAGAGCATAAAACTGATAGATCACAAATGCCTGATATGTTGCTAAAGTTATAAGTAAGTAAATAGAGTTTATTGTGAATAAATATGCTTACCAACTGCAAACATTACATCAGTACAAATCTTAAAGCAAATAACAGCACAATATGACTTACTTATTCATCAAGTGGATGTGAAAACAGGTTACCTACATACTCAATTTGATTGTGACATACATATGGAAGGACAAAAAGGTTTTGAGTTCATGTTCAAACTGAAGAAAAACTAGTTTTCAAATTGAACAAGTCATTGTATTGCTTGAATCAATCAGGATGAAGTTGGAATAAAGTGCTAGATGACCATTTAAGTGAAAATGCGCTTGAGCAGAATCCTGCAAACCCCTGTGTATACACCAGACAGTATGAAGATGAAAAAGTGATACTGACAATACTGGAAGCAGATCTACTCATAGGTACAAGTAGTCAAACAATACTCAATAATGTTAAAGATGTACTTACAACTTAATTCAAGATGAAAGACAGTGGAAGAATTAAACATTTCCTAGGCATCGACTATTAACAACGTTATGGTCCTGTAAAGATGAACCAAAAGAGCTACATATCAATAATTCTGAAGATGTTCAGTGTGACAGATTGTAAACCCTGATGAACACCATTTGAGCAAAAGCTACATGAAATAGTGTAAAGATAAAAGGTAAAAGCGCGCACAAAATATATACTAAATGTTACCTGGAATATATATACAATTTTGTTAACTGATAGTAGTTTTTCCTTTATATACATGCAAGTGATACAGATTACCTATACAAAAATATAAGCAAACAACAAAACATAGTGTAACCTGTATATAAGATAAAGTAAAGTGGATGTTTTTAAACTGAAACCACTTACAATTTTCTGAGCCAATTAAAAGTAGGCTCTGGACGTATATACCTTTCCCAAGGACATAGATGGTCTTCTCCTTTAAATTGATTATCCAGTTGATAACTATACAGTATAGTGGAAGTTCAAATCAGGAGACAGGAGTTGGAGATGTATTTAAACTAAATTTATTGATTTTGTTTTTTTTTTTATTCGTTTTCTATTGAATTTTTCAAATTAAATGGAGTACAGAAGGAAGAGAGGGTTGGGGGTATAAAATAGATAATTACACAGCTTCATACATTACAAATTGCTAATACATTCTTAAATCGTTTAGTTACAGACGAGTTGGTATCTTTACATCTCAATATGCTTATGTTTTAACAGGGATCCATGTACTCAGACTTAACATGCATGTATTTAGACACATTTATGTACTTCTGCCTTTGGTTCCTTATATTTCTATACACCATTCTTATATATATTCTCATGTGTATGGTATTGGTGGGTTAGGCGTACCAGGTATGCCCCCCTATTCTGGGTTTCTATCTATATTTAGCTAATCCCAACCATTTATGGGTACCGTACCTGGTGGTATGTCAAGACAACATACCTCTCTCTTTATTCTTTTGTATCTGTTCCTTATCTTTACTAGAGGTTCTTCTGTAGATGACCTTCACTATGTGTTTCCCTATGTTGTGTTGTGCTGTTGCACCATTTATTCCAATTATTATGGGTGATATCCCTATGTTTGGGTGTGGTTGAGGTCATCATCTCATATTTAAGGTATTGCCTCATTTTTAGGTGTATTACTAATGGGGGAGGACATTCATTTTGTTTCCAATGGCAGGCAATGAGGCTACGTGCCGCCAGCTTCAGTAACACTAGTAATTGCCTATCTTGTAGAGGGATTCTAGAAGGAATCAACAAGAACAGACTAATCTTGGGTGTGAGTGCTCCCTGTATGAGTCCCATTGAGTTGCTTAGCCGCTGAACTTCTGTCCATAGTGGTTAGAGATTGGACCATTCCCACCATATATGACTCATAGTGCCCTTGTCCCTGCCGCATCTCCAGCAGTGGTCCGGAAATGGGGGGTAGATTTTTCTTAATTTATCCCGGGTGAGGTACCAACGGTATATTCATTTTTTGTGTGCCTCAATATGTGAGTTATACCTTTTAAGGCCCCAAGTGATTTCATCCAGTGTTCGTCCATGAACGTTGTTACACGTTCCCTATTCCATTGGCTTTTATATGAAAATTCTGGTATTGGGGGGTGGTGTCTCAGGGCAGAGATTTGGCCTTAACCGGTGCTTTGTGGCAGCGTTCATATACCTTAATTAAATCTGGGTTGGGTGGATAGGCAAAGTATGGTGGGTTTTGTACCATATTTGTGATGATGCTCTTGAGTTGGATGTATGGGAAAATGAAGGATGGGGGTAAAGCGTATTTAATTGTCAGTTCAGGAAACTTGCATACATATATCATTTATTTTGGTGATACCTAAGTCTTTCCATTTATGTAAGGATAGCCATGGGGATATAGAGCTCAGCGCTGTAAGGGGTGCCCACGGTGGGAATTTGTTATTGTGTGTTTGTGATGTATGTAGATGGTCCCATATTTGTATTGTTAGCTTGGTGGTGGGTAGCAATTTAGTAGTTTTATCTCTCATATGTTTGAGTGTCCACATATAGTCTATAGCTGGGCCTTCAGGGATGTAGCTATTTTTCATGTCTACCCATTGTAGCATCTGTGTGGGGGCGTGTAATTTAATTGCCATTTCCAATATCGCAGCTTTGTGATAATTCATCACATTAGGGAAGCCTAGCTCTCCCTTATGAACTGTAGTTTGAAGGAGGATGAGAGGTAGGCGGGGTTTTTTGTTTTCCCAGGCATAAGTAGACAATAGTTTTTGGATATGTTTGCCTAGCGATGGTGATAGTGGCAACGATAACATTCGAAATATATATAGTAGTTTTGGTAGGATCACCATTTTTACTGCGTTAATCCTTCCTAACCATGACAGTAACACATCTTTCCATTTATGTAGTAATTGTTTACACATTTGTGGGAGCGACGATAGATTATGTGTAATGATACCACTGTACGTGGTTGCAATTTTCACCCCAAGATAAGTGATGTGAGCCTGCCTCCAGTCAAAGGAGAAAGTGTCTTTTAAGGATTGTACGGTATGCGATGATAGCCTGAGTGGTAATGCCTGGGTTTTCATTTGATTTAATTTGTAGTAGGATATTTTACTATATAATTCTAAAGTGCTCATAAGATGTGGTAGCGATGTTGTCGGTCGTGTCAGGGAGATGAGGACATCGTCCGCAAACATAGCTAATTTGTAATCGTTATCTCCTATTCGAAATCCCTGTTATATCTGTGTGATGCCTGATCATATATGCTAATGGTTTGAGGGAAAGAACAAATAACAGAGGTGAGAGTGGGCAGCCCTGTCTTCTGCCATTCGTGATAGAGAATGGGCTCAACACGAAGCCTGCATTGGTGACTCTGACCGAAGGTTGTGAATATAAGGCCATAATCCTTTTAACAATTGGAAAAGAACTTGTTCCATGTAATGCCAGTTTAACCTATCGAAGGCCTTCTCCACGTCCAGCGCTAAGAGAAGACCTTCCATTTGGTGTGTCTCCATGTGGGCGAGGATATTAAGTATTTTCCTAGTGTTATCAGACCCTTGCCTCTGTTTGATAAAGCCTGATTGGTCGTTGTGGACTATGCGTGTTAGTATATCTTTTAGTCTTTCTGCTAAGATTTTTGCATACATTTTTTTTTTTTTTTTTTATTGTGTTGCAAAGTTGTAACAATACATCAAGGTGGGTTAGACATAGGGGTTGTAACACATAAACAAGACTGTTCAATATCCATTGGTTAACCCATACCTCATAACCTCTATTACATCTATTACATCTATTACATCCCCTTCAAGCATTATGGATGACTGTGGAGTTTCAGCGGGTGTTGGTGTGCACCGAAGGGTGTATGGGGAAAGGTGAACCGTTGTCTACCTCAGGCCTCTCACTCCTTAAGCTGCCGTTACCCATGTTCCCCAATGTATACATTGGCGGCCACAGTAGCCTGGGATTGGGGGGGGGGGGTGGTCGGGTTTTAGTGGGCTACCCGGGTGTATTTTGAAGGTATGCACTCCAGAGTTCCCAGGTGGCAGTGTATAGATGGTACTTGTCTGTCATAGAGTGGCTTGTCTCTTCCAGGCCTCTGATAGTCTCGACCTTTTGTATCCATTCCCTTATGGATGGGGGATTTGGATTTTTCCAGTATACTGGAATGAGTTGGTTAGCGGCCGAAATCATATGGTATAGTAAGGTTGCTTTCGATTTGGGTAGAGTTTGTGGTGGCACTAGGAGGATGAACATGTCTGGTGTGAGCGGGAGATGTATGGATAGTTTCATTTAAATTTGGCCTTGTATGCGTTTCCAATACTCTTGTATTGTTGGGCACGACCACCATATGTGTGCTGAATTCCCTTCTGCCGTATGGCACCTCCAACACCTATTTGAGAGTGATGGGAAATGTGATTTCAATTTGGTCGGAGTGTAATGCCATCGCGCTATGCGCTTGTAGTTTCCTTCTTGCGTGAGTGTGTTATGTGATGTGTGGTGGATTTGTCGAAAAATATAACGCCAAGTCTCTGGCGTGAAGGTCTTGTTAAGTTCCTTTTCCCAGGAGGTGGTAAAAGCTGGTGGGTTGAGGGGTTGAGTGGCTAATGTCGTGGTGTACATCGTTGAGATGAGCTTTTTCTTAATGGATTGATCGAGGCAGTGTTGTTCAAATTTAGTGTGTGCTCGGTGTGGATTATGTGCGAGTGGTCCTGTGAGTACGAAGTGGGTGAGTTGCCTATATTGGAATTTGTGTATTATCGTTTGTTGGGCTATGAGGGAGCCAAGGGGTTTAATCTTTCGATCCCCTATATTCTCCATCAGGTCCCCCAGTTTTAGGTAGGCTGAGTTGTGGTACTCCTTGAAAGCTTTACCGTCCTCACCTGGCCTGAACAAGGGGTTGTGTGTGACCGGGTAAAGCGGAGACGGATAGGGGGAGATCGTCTGATGTTGTCGTATTCTAGTCCACATGCGTAAGGTGGGGGAAATGGTAGGGTGTGGAGCGTGAAGGAGGAAAGCTTGGCCCGATTTTTGCCATGGAATCGTGTATATTGGCGCTCTTAGGAATGTATCCTCTATTTGTACCCATTGTTTGGTGGTGTTGGTGGATGCCCAGTCATAGAGTCTAGTTAGGAGAATTGCATCGTGGTATTTCTCGATATCTGGAAGTCCGATGCCTCCCTCCCCCTTTGGTCTAATGAGAAGCGAGTGTGAAAGCCGGGGTGTTTTATGTGCCCATATGTACAGTGAGAGGGTTTTGCGTACCAGCGTGAACCAGGTTTTAGGGATCATGATGGGTAGGACCTGCAGGAGGTACAGAAGTCTGGGCAGTATGTTCATTTTTAATATACTTAGTCTGCAAAACCAGCTGAAATGTGGCTTATTCCAGGTGTTAAGGTCAGCTGTTATGTCTGTCAACAGTTTCGGGAAGTTACTGTCGAATAAGTGAGACGTATCTTTGGTAATGTGGATTCCTAGATATTTGATATGGTGGGGGGCCCACGTGAATTGATGTTCATTTTGTAGTTTATGTTTCTCCTGGGGATGTATGTGTATGGGTAAGATCTCACATTTGCTGAGGTTGGCTTTGAAGTTGGAGAGTTTGCTGTATGTGTGCATTTCCGCCATAAGAGGTGGTATTGAGGTGTCAGGTTCTGAGATGGTGAATAGCATATCGTCGGCGAATGCAGCTATTTTGTACTCCCTATCACCTGCTGTGATCCCTTTAATTTGCGTGTTAGCTCTGATCCCCTGTAAGAAGGGTTCTAAGACCAGCACGAATAGTAGGGGAGACAGGGGACAACCCTGCCTGGTGCCATTTGTTATTTGTACTGGGTCTGAAAGCTGCCCATTTACTCTGATATTTGCTGTGGGGTATGAATATATGGCATTGAACCATTTCTGCCAGTGGGGGCCAAAGCCCATGTGCTGTAGGGTGGATGAAATTAAGCTCCAGTCTACCCTGTCGAACGCCTTTTCAGCATCGATCGACAGGAGTAGACTGGAGCACCTCATTCGCCAGGCCAGGTGTACGAGGCTAAGCAGTTTCGTCGTGTTATGCTTAGCTTCCCTGCCTGGAATGAAGCCTGACTGATCTACATGTATGAGCCCAGGTAGCAGTGGACGTAGCCGGTTCGCCAGTATTTTTGTAAAAAGTTTTAAGTCCACATTTATCAGCGAAATAGGTCTGTAGCTTCCGCATTGGGTCAGGTCCTTGCCCGGTTTGGGGAGGAGGGTAATTGTGGCATTTAATGCCTGGGGGGGGAGGGTATCAGATTTAAGTAATGAGTTAAATGTGTTTCGGAAGTGGGGCACGAGTGTCTCGGCAAATGTTTTATAATATTTTGCAGTGAACCCGTCTGGGCCTGGACTTTTCCCCATCGGCAAATGTTTTATCACTTCTAGACATTCGTCCGACGAGATAGGAGCGTCTAAGGCATCTCGTACGTTTCGTGGAATGGTGGAGTGTATTCTCTGTGCTAGGAATTCCGGTATGTCGTGGGGTTGGGGAGGAGTTTGCCTCAGGTTGTAGAGTGATGAGTAGTAGTCCTTGAACGTCTTTAGAATGTCTGTCATCGAGTGTGAAATAGTGCCCTCTGGGTTACGTATTGCTGCTATAAACGTATGTTCCCTTTGCTTTTTAAGGGCATACGCCAGTAGCCGCCCGCATTTGCCCCCTTGTGTATAGTAATTGCACCTCTTTTTGGCCAGCGCATGTTTGGTGCGTACGTTTAAGATGATATTGAGTTCTGTCCTTTTATCGACTAGGGTCTTGTATGTGGCTAGATCGAGGCCTTGTTTATGTGAGTTCTCTAGATCCCTAATGTGACGAGACCAATCTCGCCACATTGCATTGGAGAAGCCTGGTTGCTCGCCTGCTGCCTTTGGACTATGGCCCAATTTTAAAAGACGTTATTTTTCCATGCAGAAAAGCTGTATTCGTGCTTTTCTGCCGGTTGTTCGGTAGTTTCAATCTACCGAACAACCGTACGAATGACTGGACCACCTGGGAGCTGGAGTGTGCCGGCAATTAACCTCCCTGAAGCTGCGGTTAACCGCAGCTTAATTGATGAACGCTGGGTGGCCACCGTTCGTATCACGAACACGAGGTCGCGGCCATTTTAAACCATACGAATGAACAGCGGTGTTCGCCTCTATTTTCATGGAACTAAAATCGGACACAGTTTTGTGCGAACACCGCTGAAGCCGACGACCTCCCTTCTTGTTCGGTGGAAGTACACGAATGACCCGGTGTTCGGTATTTTTGTGTGAATGTCTTATACCCCAGATAGGAATCCCATGGAGCCCATTCGTATGAAACTGACTGTAAAGACTTTGGCTCCATGGCGATTAAACTGTATTCGTGTGGTCTGAGTGCCATTCACCTAATAATGTGCACTCAGACCTGAGCTATCTGGGGATATGTTACATGTCTGTGTTTTATGTAGTAAATGTTACTTTGTGCATTTTAAAGTATTATGCTGGTTTTGTGTTCCCACGTGTGTAATGGAGTTTTGCCTTTGTCTTGGGAGATAATTGAGTTACTTCCCAATTATCTCCCAGGGCAGAGGGGAGGAAGCCAGGATGCATTGTGGGAATATACTGTGACTGTGTGTCCTATTTGTATACTTGTCTGTCCCTTGTCACAGTCTCCCATTTGGTCCCCTAGGGGAGTGTCCACCAGGTGGGAGACCTGCATAAAAGCCGGGCAGGTAGCCCTCATTAAACAGACCACTGCTTGACCCTCAACACGGAGCCTTGTCTCGTCTTTGGGGGGATTTACTGTATGCTGCTAAGGACTGATTGCCAGGAGTGTAAGCCGCTTGGAAGCTTTTCCTGTTCGCCTGCTAGCAGCTATTCGTATGGTTCCTGTTCGTTTATTTGAAGTGCTACCTTATTCCCTTGTATGCCGTTCGGGAGTTTGGAGCATTCACTTATTGGCGGTTCGTGAGTTTTGGTGATTCTACAGTAGCTGTGCCTGACTCTGAAAGGGGGATTATCGTCTAAGCGGTTTTTTTCCCCTTTTGTGCAAAACGGTCCGTTACACCTAATTTCCTTATTCAGTCGGGAGGTCTCCGATTCCCTGTGTTTCTTGAGTTTTGAAGCTTCCTTAATGATTGTGCCCCTGATCGTGCTTTTGTGGGCTTCCCACACTATTGGGTAGGGCGTGTCAGGGTGGACGTTTAATTCAAAATATTGTGTGAGTGAGCTCCTAATTCTGGACTGTATCTCCGGGTGATTTAGCAGTGTATCGTTGAGTTTCCACTGTGTCCTGGATGGGTGTAAGGAAGGGATTGTTATGTTCAGGGAGATGGGAGCGTGGTCTGACCATGTGATCGAGGCGTATTCGCAGGTATTGACTAGGTTTAGGAATCTATGTGGAATAAGGAATACATCTATTCTAGAGTATGAGCCAGAGGTGTGTAAATAATAAGAGTAGTCACGATCCGCTGGGTGAGAGGTGCGCCAGCAGTCGTAGAGTTGGTGGGAGTCTAGGATCTTTTGGATGTTTATTCTTGTGGATGCCTGGTATGAGTGTGCCTGTGAAGTGGTGTCAAGCGCCCCATCTAGGGACACGTTCAGGTCCCCCCCTAGGATCAATAGTCCCTCTGAAAAGCTTTCCAATTTCGTAGTTATGTGTCGGAATGCCTGGGATTGCTTTCTGTTGGGCATGTAGATATTGGCTAACGTGACTTGGGTTGAGCCTATCAGGCCCTTTAAGAAGATAAATCTACCAGTGTCGTCTATTAGGAGGTCTCTGTAGGTGAATGGGAGGTGTGAGGAAAGTAAAATGGCCACTCCCCTAGATTTTGAGCCAGTGAAGTTGCTGAAATAGCCTTTTGTGAAGTGTTTCGACTTAAGTGAAGGTGCTGAGTCTTTACGGAAGTGTGTTTCTTGTATGAAAACTATCTCAGCTTTGTGTTTGTGATAATCTGCGAGTGCCATGTGGCGTTTTTCAGGGGTGTTCAGTCCCCTGGCATTGTGTGATAGGATCGTCACTGTTGCCATCTAGTCATATTTGTGTGGTCGGTGCGCGATAAGGGAGGGGGAATGTGGTCTCCGGGAATGTTAGATGTTCTATGTGCAGTGTACCCAGTTGAGTAAGTCGTATGAGTAGAGGGTGTAGCTTGGTATGGGGAAGGATGTTTCAGATAGTACAATAATCAATAAGAAAGAAATACAATACCATATAGTAAATAACAATAACTAAGAATAACTATTTACATAAAAATCACTCTTTCGTTAGAGCCGGTCGTCAGTATCCGTAGTGGTCACTTGCTCTCCGGCAATACGCGGGAACTGGGGTCAGCCCCTGAGAAGTCCTGTTGTCTACAGTGGGCTAGGGATTTACGACCCCGTTCGTAATAGGGTGTGGGTGATGCGTGTGTCTTGTCGGTCTTGGAGGTCAGGTCGGTGATAACTATCAGTCTAGACCGTCAGCCTCTGTGGCCGTGTGTTGGTGTCTGTAGTGAAGTAGGAATGCATGAGCTATACGGAGCGGAGTGGCTTGAATTTCGTCTGTTAGTTTCGTGGAGGTTGTGGGGGTAAGAATTTGCTACGGTAGTGGGGGATGTGGGGGTAAAAAGGACGAAGTCCGAAGAGTCCCGTATCCACCCCAAATGGTAAGATATGGTTCAATATCGGCCCTTTTTTAAAATTTTTTTATATGTACTCAAAAAGATACCTTTTGGGATTCTCCTTCAAAACTATTCGCTGTCGTTGGGTGGTGTCTAAAGTCTCCCGTGCCCTGTCATACCCTAGTCAATCTCGCTCCCGCCCTTTGTCACCCCGTCCCTATCTGGCCTCTAGTTGTCACATGCGTCTACTTTTGGGAACTCTTCTGTCTGAGAAAATAGGGTACACATTGCATGCATATGAGGGTAAAGAAAATACAGTAGTTAGTGGTACATTCTCATATGGGTATAAGCAGGGATGGTTATACGACCTGATGGGCCAGGGTTATCATAGTCTTTCGGGCAGATGTTGCGAGGCTGTGTTCGGACAGGGCTTATGGCTTCGGCCGGGGTCAAGACACGACAACAGTATGGTTTGGGCCCAGAGTCTTGTGCCAAAGCTTGGGTGATAGAGTCCGAGTGGATTAATATGGTGTTGGTCCATCTGGGGGGGGGACGACTCCATTGGTGCCCCTCTACTCCGTCTCGGTTTCTTCGTTTTGAGGCGGTGACGCTTGTATCATCTTCTGCCTTTTAGCCGGCGATCTCCATTTCGGCGCTTGCTGTGCTGATGGGGCGGACAGTGCAGGATCTGATGCATACCAATCCAAGATTTGCGTTTCTGTCAGGCCCAAAGCTTTGCTGAATGCCGGGATGTCCTGGTGGGTGGTGATTGTATACGTGGAGCCCCTGGTGTTGACTGTTAGGGCGAAAGGGAAGCCCCATCTGTAGCGCAAGTTGCGAGCCCGTAGCTGGTCTGTTATTGGCCTTAAGGCCCTTCTTGCTTGCAGGGTGTGCCACGATAGGTCTTGGTAAATTGAAATTTCATGGCCTTGGAATAGCATAGGAGTGGAAGTGTCTCTTAGTTTTCTTATGATGTCCTCTTTTAACGCGTAGTAGTGGACGCGGCAGATGACATCCCTTGGCGTGCTCCCCGGTCCCATTTTAGCTTTCAGGGAACGGTGCGCTCTGTCGAGGATCACTGGAGCGTCTGGTTTTCGGCCCAAGATCAGATTGAACAGCGTGGAGAGCGTTGTGTATAAATTTTCCCCCTCTGTTTCTGGGAGGCCTTTTATCCGCAGGTTATTCCTACGGCCCCTATTATCAAGGTCGTCCACTGATCTTTGCATCATGGACATATGCCTTTCTTGAGCGTTTACTTTGGTAGTCAGGGTCTGTATCTGGGTGTAATAAGCCCCCCTTTCATCCTCAAGCTCCTGCACTCTGCGGCCTACCTGCTTTATTTCAGTGCTGAGGCCCTCCATCTTGGTCTGGAAGGAAGTTTCCAGTTTACCTAGCATTTGTGCCAGGTCTGTTTTTGATGGGAGATTCTTCAATATCTCCTTGATATCCATGTCCAGTGAGTTTGTGGAGATGTCAGAGGTAGTGGGGCTCGGCGGATTTGAGTTTCCTGCCGTCGGCGCCATGTTGGATTCGCCGGTGTCAGACATGCGGTCGGCATACTCCTTAAAGAAACGGGTGACCGTTCCGGTTTTCCCTGCCGGTGTCTTCCCTGTGTGCTGGGGGTTCAGTTGGGCTCTTTTGGGGTTCCCCATGGTGTTGTGGTACCTCCTCTGTGCGCGATCTTCACTCCGTTTTCTCGGAGCTCCGTCAATGTGCCGCCATTCAGCTCGGCTGGTAGACACGCCCCCCCCTTTTGCATACATTTTTGTGTCACAGTTAAGCAGGTTTCCCTGGTTTTGGAAGCGTGGAGATGTGTGCTAGTAGCATGTCCTTTGGCATACTACCTGATGTGAAGCAATAGTTCAGGAGGTTCGTTATGCGTGGTATCAATGTTTTTGAGAATGTCTGGTAATATATATTAGCGAAGCCGTCCGGTCCCAGGGATTTATGTAATGGCAATCGTGTTATTACCCAAGCTATTTCAGCTTCAGTGAATGGTGTGGTGATTCTTTCTATTTCTGCCTCCGTGAGCCTAGGTAGGTTAACTTTCCCCAGAAACTCCTGTATCTGTGATGTAGTAGGAACATGCGTAGTGTTTTCTTCCTTAAGAATATACAACTTACTATAGTAGTGTGCTAATTCTTCTACGATATCTTGTGGATTCATAAGTTTATGCCTATCTGCAGACTGAATATAGGCTAAACGTGAGTTGGTCATATGCGCTTTAAGCTTAGCCGTGAGTACTGATCCTGTTTTCTTGCCATGTGCAAAGAATTTGTGTTGGTATCTGTGTAAAATGTAATTGGTTTTGTCTAATCCCATGTCTCTCAATTGAGTTTACTTAGTTTGTCACATTGTATCTGTGAAGGGCTCTGTTTGTTGGCGTGTGTGCGGGCCGTGATCTGTTGAATAACGTCTTCATATTTGGCTAACCTTTGTTTTTTCGCATAGCTAGCATGTTTGATCATAGTCCCTCTGATCACAGCTCTGAGCCTGCCATAGTGTTTCCACAAATGCTTCCCCCTGAATTGTTTAATTCGAAATACGTCTTAATGTTGTCCTCAACGTATTTGATTATTTGGGGGTCTTTCAGTAGGGACTCATTGAGTTGCCAGGTGCCCTAAATTTATTGCTTTTTAAAAATGAAAAAAAAAGTGCACAATGCGTTTCAACCATATGGTCTTCCTCAGGTGCTGATAAACATTAAAATGCACACAAAGCCATTTATATAGGCCATGGCATCTATGCATAATAACACAACTGATTACACATGTAACATAAAATCCACCCCCTTCTTATATGGTCCTAACATGATGTGTGTTACCGCCTCCAATATGGCCACACTTCCGGTCCGGATAATCCCCGGGTGCCATCTTAGTGGACCCGGACACATGTATATTAACAGGGCAAAAGGATTTAAAACACACATTTCAGCTGAAAAATAGAAGGAAAAATGTGGGGAAGACATCCCGCCAATTAAAAAGCAGGATTAGTGAACATCTTAGGAACATTAAAAGAGGCTTCCCTAACCACAGTGTGTCGAGATATTTTTTAGAAGATCACAATTCAGACCCGAAATACCTTAATTTTTGTGGAATTTAAAAAGTAAATGTAAACTTGAGAGGGGGTAATATAACAAAAACTCTTAGTTTGAAAGAATCCAAGTGGATTTTTGACTTACGCACTTTAACCCCTAAGGGTTTAAATATCGATTTTGAAATTAGTAATATTTTATAAATTATCCCTTTTTAAAGTGTTTTATAAGTTTTCTGGCCAGGTAGGGTGAGTTTTGATATGTATTTTTATTATTTATTATCTTTTAAATTTGTTATGTATGTGGATTTTAATTATATTTTATTTTATCTATGCTTACTTTGCACTATATTGGAGAAGTATTTTTTACTCATTATTTATTTTCCTAACTCTATTGTATATTTATATGTGTGTCATGAAAAAATGTTTTGGAATGACCACTAAAAGTATTTCCCTTTTCTCTTTTTCATGTTCTGTGTATATATATACATTATTTTTATATTCTGGACTTTCTTTGCCCACTACGAAAATGGCCTTTCTGGCCTTAATTGGGCACAAGGCTATCACAGGACGTCATTTGGAAGCATAGAGGAAGTATGGAAGGAGAGCTGGACCATTCCGTAGCGATCTGGCGAAACCAGAAATGACGCGATGGATTGAACAAACTCGTCGACACGTCACAGGTAGTGACGTCGCAGACTGATACAGCCGATATTCTTCAAAAAGCAGAGACACCAACAGGTTATTAATCTCGTTGTTGTTGTCTCTGCTGAGAAGTAATAATTTTTCCTTCTATTTTTCAGCTGAAATATGTGTTTTAAACCCTTTTGTCCTGTTAATAAACCTGTGTCCGGGTCCACTAAGAAGGCACCCGGGATTATCCGTACCGGATATGTTGCCATATTGGAGGTGGTAACACACATCCGGTTAGGACCATATAAGGAGGGGGGTGGATTTTATGTTACATGTGTAATCAATTGTGTTATTATGTATAGATGCCATGGCCTATATAAATGGCTTTGTGTGCATTTGAATGTTTATCAGCACCTGAGAAAGACCATATGTCTATGGTTGAAACGCGTTGTGCACTTTATTTCGTTTTTTTGTTGTTGAAATTTGACAATTTTTATTGTTTTCCTTATGAATTGTCAACACAGGGAAATTGGGAGGGGGGAAGGGGTACAGAAAGGAAGAAGAGGGGGGAAAGGGGTAGGGAGGGGGAGCATCAATTCAGAGTGAGCTTAGTTGCAATTCGATATACGAGCATTTGTCTTCCCTTCAGGAGGGCTAACATGAAATACATTCCTATCTTTCAATACTGCCCTTTGCTTTGTGCTCTTTGTCTAGATCTCCGCTTTGCTATACCATTCCTGCATCTCCTCAGGTATCTCCTGAGCTTTGGGGTCCTAGCTATCTGGGGGGATGTTTAAGCCTCCATTTATCCCAGCTTTCCCATGTGGCTAATGTTGTGTTCGTGGGGGGGCATATATTGTGGAGGTGTTTCTCATAGAGTCGTTGTTTGTCCACCTCCGCTAAGACTGCTTCTTTGGAGAGGGTATTGCAGGATTTCCATGCCCTCGCGATTACTTGTTGGGTCGTGAGCATGAGATGGTATGTCAGTTTTTTCATATGTTGTGGGGTCATTGGTGGTAGTGCTAGTAGTAGGTATGTGCCTGGGTCGTATTGTGGTTCGGAGATTGAGATTTCTTTAAGGACTCTCTGTACTGCCCTCCAGAGTGGTTGTATCAGTGGGCACTGCCACCATACATGTAAGGTGGTGCCAACATGTTTGGTGCATCTCCAACAGTTTGGTGAGCTGGAGGGATAGAGCCTGTGTAGTTTTTCTGGGACCAGGTACCACCTGTATACTATCTTCATATGCTGTTCAATGAGTGTCACACACTTAATCAGTTTCCTAGGGGAGTTTACTAATTCCTCCCATTGCTGTTTGGTGAGGTTCCTGCCTAGTTCCCTTTCCCATTGTATCGCTGGTGTAGTTTTTGATAATGGGCTGTAGTCTAGGAGCATTTTGTAGCAGGTAGATAGAGGTCTGCAGGCTCTGGGGAGTTTGTGGTTTATGCATAAGTTTTCCCATAAAGTGTAGGTAGGAGGGCTCGGGCTATCTTGTGTGGTGTTTTTAGGAGTGTGTGCATTGAGGAATGATGATAATTGTCTGTATGAAAAGTGTGATGTTTGCGGTATGTCGTATGTTTTTTGTAGCGTGTCGAAGTCTATGAGTCTACCTCCCTTATGGATTTGGGTTAGAGTCCTGATGCCTCTCTCTTGCCAAGGCGTTGTGTGGAACGTGGGGATGCAGTATGTGAGGGTCCCCAGTGGCATGGCCTGTGAGATTCGGGGGTTAGAGCTCAGCTTGTGTCTGTGCAGGTCCCAGACTCTCAGGAGCAGTGTGATTTGTGCTGGAATGTCCATCAGTGGTGGTCTGAGCGGTTTGGGGAGCCATAGCACATGTGGAATCTCATATGGTTCCATCAGGTGTTTTTCTAGCGTCACCCACTGAGGGGGGGGCTGGTCTATGAGGTGCGGCATTGCTGATGCTAGTATGGCAGCCTGGTGGTAAGCATGCACGTCCGGTACTGCTAGTCCCCCCTCTGTCAGTGGTGCCGCTAGCAATCTCCGCGACACTCTCGGTTTCTTTCCGGCCCATATGAATGTGCCAACATCTTTTTGAATTATTTTGAAGTATGTTTGTGGGACATTCATGGGCCTAAATACGTATTGTAGTCTAGGGAGTATGGACATTTTAAAAGCAATTATCCGTTCTGTCCAGGTGAGGAATAGGTGGCCCCAATTGGGGTTCCAATGCTAGTACATACAGGAGAGGTGAGAGCGGGCAGCCTTGTCGCGTCCCGTTGGAGATTTTAAAAGGGTCTGATTTGAACCCTGATTGTAGGACTTGTGCTGCCGGGGCAGAGTATAGTGCGAAGATTTGGCTTATTACTGGAGGTGGGAATCCGTACGCCCTCAGAGTTCGGTCTAAGAATGGCCAGCTGAGGCGGTCAAATGCCTTTTCTGCGTCTAGTGCTAGGAGCATTCCCCCCTCCTTAGTTTTCCGTAGGTGCTCTAATGGTAATGTTAGTTTCCGCGTATTATCTAGCCCTTGTCTGCCTGTCACGAACCCTGTCTGGTCATCTCCTATAAGGTCGGGCAGGAAGTCTGTTAGCTATAATCTTTGCATATATTTTAGCATCGGTATTCAATAGCGATATGGGTCGGTAGTTTTGGCATTTATCCGGGGGTTTTACCGGTTTTGGGAGGGTGACAACTGTGGCCATGAGCATTTCTGGTGGCAGGGTCCCTGTGTTTGTGGCTGTTTGATATACTCGAAGTAGGTGAGGAGCAAGATCTTTAGCGTACATTTTATAATAGTCATTGGTGAGCCCATCCGCCCCCGGTAACTTCCCTTTTGGTAAGCCCGCTATCACCTTCAGGATCTCCTGTAGGTCTATCGGGGTGGTTAGCGAAGTTTTTTGGTCAAGGGACAATTGGGGGAGGTTGGTCTGCCTTAGGAAGTGGTCTATTTCTGTGTGACTCGCTATGTATGTAGCGCCCAACAATTGCAGGTTGTATAGTTTGGAGTAGAACTTTGCGAATTCCCTACTGATGTCTGCTGGTGTCTGGTGCTGTGTGCCGTCATTCCCTACAATGCGTGCGGTTTTTGTGTTGGCGTATCTAGCATGGAAGACTATTAGCTAGGTATTTGTTGGCTTTACCGCTATTATGGTAGACGTTAGCTTTAAGTTTGTGGAGCAAGGTTTTAGTTTTTTCTGCATTTAGTTCTGTCATTCTTGTATGTAGTGTTTGCAATTGTGTTGCTAGTGTTGGTGTGGGATGGTGTTTGTTTTGTTTGGAGATTATGGCTAATTGTTTTTGGCAGTCTAAGAGGTTGGTTTGGTGCTGCCTTTTCAGGAAGGAAGTCCTTCTAATGAACAACCCTCTCATAACCGCCTTGTGCGCTGCCCAAACCTTTTCAGGAAGGAAGTCCTTCTAATGAACAACCCTCTCATAACCGCCTTGTGCGCTGCCCAAACCATGGTATCTGAGACTTCCCCTCCTCTATTGGTGGCAAAGTAGTCTTGGAGGGCCTCTTTAATTTCTTGTGCAAATTTCCGTATTCAGTAGTAGTGAATTGTTCAGTCGCCACGTTCCCCTTCCCTTAAATTGGTATGCGTCAAGTAGGTCTAGGTATATCGGTCCGTGGTCTGACCACGTTATGTCCCCTATAGAGCATCCTGTCAGTTGTGCTAATAGTGGTCTGTCTATGAAGAATGTGTCTATGCCTGTGTATGTGTTGTGGATTTCTGAGTGGAAGGTGTAGTCCTTGTCGCTTGGGTGGAGTATCCTCCACGCATCATATAGATCATATTGGTCTATCAGCTTGGTGAAGTGCTTGCTAGTGGATACCATCTTTTTCTTGCTGTTCCCCGTGAGATTGGCTGTTGTGTCTAACGTGGGTGATTGTATGCAGTTGAAGTCTCCGCATAGGATTACATTGCCCTGTTTAACTTTATCTTGCTTGCGGAGTAGCGTGTGCAGGAATTTCCCTTGGTTCTCGTTGGGGAGATACGTGGCTACGAGTGTAAGAGTGGTGTTATTGAACTGGCCTACCAGTATGATATATCTGCCCTTTGGGTCTATACAGTTTTGTTGTATCGTGACTGCAACCTCTTTGTGGATGAGGATGGACACCCCTTTTGATTTTCTGCAGGATAGAGAGTGGAATTGTGTGGGATATTGTAACGAGAATATACCCCAACACGCAGGATTTAGCTAAACAGAAGACAACACAGAGGAGAGATACGTCTACCGGACCTTAGAATGGCCGGACTCGACGTATATGAGAGGAGACAGAGTCAGGAACGATCCGAAATCAAGGGCACAGAGAGACAGCGTAAACTAGGACAAGCCGGGGTCTGGTACACAGTAAACAACAAGCCGACAACCAGAACAGAAAAGGATAAAGAGAAAACGTAGTCAGAAACAAAGCCGAAGTCAATACGGAGAAACACAACTGAACACAACAAGCGCTAAAGGGAACTGATACAGAAACCACGATAGGGCAGGGAGTAAAGGGAGAGGTAAGTTTAAATAGCTTCAAAACTAATGTGATTGGCTCCTGTCATATCCACACCCCAAAAGGTAAGTGTATGGGGAGTGTGGCATGACAGGGGCCAATGGGAGCCTTTTGATAATTTAGGCTCCCACTGTCTCTTTAAGAGCGCGCCCGAGACTCGCGGCGCGCTTTTAGATTCAGGCGGGACACGTGACCGCTTCTCGCGGTCACTGCCCGCCTTGCTAGTGGAGCCGTCGGATGAGCCGCGCGCGGCTCGTGCAGCAGCAGGACCGCGCGCGGCTTGAAGAGAGGACCGCGGCCGGCCCCTGGAGAAGGTGAGTAACGCTACAGTACCCCTCCCTGAGGACACGCCCTCCGGGCGGGTAGGGCCAGGCCTGGCCAGAAAACGAGAATGGTAAGAACGCACAAGGCGGGGAGCGTGAACAGCATCAGCTGAAATCCAACTGCGCTCCTCAGGCCCATAACCCTTCCAATGCACCAAGTATTGAAGTCGACCCCTAAGGTAACGAGAATCAAGAACGGCAGAGACTTCGAATTCCTCATGACCCTCCACGGAGACAGGAGGGGGAGGCGGAGAATGCCGGGTATAGCGGTTGCGTACGTAAGGTTTTAACAACGAAGTGTGAAACACATTAGGAATACGCAGATTCCTAGGAAGACCCAAGGCGTATGAAACAGGATTAACCTTATGCAGTATACGATAAGGACCTATGAAGCGGGGAGCCAATTTCATAGAAGGCACCCGCAGGCGAATATTCCGCGTGGAAAGCAAAACCCTGTCCCCCACAACATAAGTAGGAGCCGCCCTGCGATGCTTGTCAGCCTGAGCCTTCTGGCGAGCAGCGGAATCCACCAAAGAACGCTGAACCTGCTCCCAAGTATTACGCAAACCAGCCAAATGCTCATCCAGAACTGGCATGCCCTGTGAGGAGAATGCAGCCGGAAGAACAACGGGATGCTGGCCATAGACAACGTAAAAAGGGCTTTTGCCGGAAGAATCATGAGTGGCATTATTTCGAGCAAACTCAGCCCAAGGAAGTAGGTCAGACCAATTGTCCTGATGGTGAGACACAAAACAACGAAGGTACTGCTCCAGAGACTGGTTGGCACGTTCAGCAGCTCCATTAGATTGGGGATGGTAAGCGGAAGAAAATGAGAGAGAAATACCCATTTCTGAGCAAAAGGCTTTCCAGAACCTGGAAATAAATTGACTACCCCTATCGGACACGATAGATACAGGAATACCATGTAACCGAAATACTTCTCTAGCGAAGATAAGAGCCAGTTCCTTGGATGTGGGCAACTTGCTAAGAGACACAAAGTGAGCCATCTTGGAAAACCGATCTACTATCATCAGGATGACTGTGTTACCATTCGAAGGGGGTAATTCAACAATAAAATCCATGGATAGGTTAGACCAAGGTCTCTCGGGAACTGGTAAGGGATGCAGAAGCCCACAAGGAACTCTACGAGACGTTTTCATACATGCACAAGTAGTACAAGCACTTATATAGTCAGTGACATCCTTACGTAAGGAACCCCACCAAAAATATCGAGAAATGGCTGACATCGTTTTGGTAATACCAGGATGTCCAGCAGTCTTAGTATCATGATATAATGACAGAATCTCCCGTCTCTCGGGAACATCAACAAACAATTTATCAATAGGCCTCTCGCTAGGTGCCATACTTTGTTTCGCCTGTATGGTCTGCAAGAGGGATGAAGAAATAGACAACATAGTAGTGGCTATTATCCTGTCTGGGGGAATGACAGGAGTAACATCAACCTCCTGTTTGTCAGTAGTTTCGAACTGTCTGGACAGAGCATCTGCTTTAATGTTGCGATCACCTGGCCTATAGGTAATAATATAATTGAAACGGGACAAAAATAGTGACCATCTGGCCTGTCTAGAAGATAATCTTTTAGCTTCACCAAGGTAGGATAGATTCTTGTGATCTGTAAAAATTAGAATAGGATCCTTAGTTCCTTCTAACAGATGTCTCCATTCTTTAAGGGCTAAGATAATAGCAAGGAGTTCACGATTACCCACATCATAATTCCTTTCAGCTTTGGACATTTGTCTAGAAAAGAAGCCACAAGGATGCAATGGCTTTTCAGGCGATTCTCTTTGGGACAAAACAGCACCTACCCCGATTTCAGAAGCATCAACTTCAAGAATATAAGGCAGTGAGGGGATAGGGTGCTGTAAAATAGGTGCCGAGGCGAATGTAGTTTTAAGAAAGTCGAAAGCCTGAAGTGCCTCGGGAGACCAGACACGAGTATTACCACCCTTTTTTGTCATACGGGTAATAGGTGCTACAATAGAAGAAAAACCCTTAATAAAGCGTCTATAATAGTTAGAGAAACCAAGAAAACGTTGAATTGCTTTCAAACCCTGTGGTAGATGCCACTCTATAACCGCAGAAAGCTTCTGGGGATCCATACGAAACCCTTTGGCGGAAATCAAATACCCCAAGAACTGGACTTCGGATTGGTCAAATAAACATTTTTCTAGTTTACAGTAAAGACCATTATTAAGAAGGGTCTTCAATACTGTTGTGACATGCCTGTGATGAGTGTGTAAATCTGTAGAATATATCAATATGTCGTCCAAGTATACAATTACAAATGTGTGAATAAAGTCTCTTAGGACGTCATTAATAAATTCCTGAAATACTGCTGGGGCATTGCAAAGACCAAATGGCATAACAGTATATTCGTAATGACCGGATCTAGTGTTGAATGCAGTCTTCCATTCGTGACCTTCCTTTATGCGTATTAAATTGTAAGCACCTCTAAGGTCCAATTTGGTGAACACAGTAGCATGTTTCAGCCTGTCAAATAACTCTGTAATTAAAGGTATAGGGTATGCATTTTTGATAGTGATTTTGTTTAGACCTCTATAATCGATGCACGGTCTTAAATCACCCTCTTTCTTAGATACGAAGAAAAACCCTGCTCCAGCCGGAGAAGAGGATCCTAATGAACCCCTTTTCTAGTGATTCTTTAACATACTCCTCCATGATACGGTTTTCTTGAATAGATAAGGGGTACACCCTGCCCTTAGGAGGTATAGTGCCAGGCAATAAATCGATAGCACAATCATAGGATCTGTGAGGTGGTAATTTATCAGCTTCCCTTTTATCGAATACAGTCTTGAGAAACAAGTATTGAGGAGGTATAACAGTAGACAAAGGAGGAGTGGTAGGAACATTAATGGTATTTAAAGGGGTGACTTTAATCATACAAGAGTCGTGGCAGGTTTTACCCCATGATTTTAATTGTCCCAATTCCCAGTGAAAATTGGGATTGTGAGAACACAACCAAAGGTACCCTAACACGATATGAGAAGAGGGAGAGGTGATAACCTGAAACCGAATGGTCTCAAAGTGTAAAACCCCTGTGTACATGAATAATGGTACAGTTTCATGGGTAACGACTGGAGTATTTAAAGGTCTACCATCTATGGCCTCAATGGCCAAGGGTATCTCCCTTTCTCTGACGGGAATGTTATTTTTCGTAACAAACTCAGAGTCAATGAAGTTCTCAGCAGCCCCAGAATCAACCAAGGCTAGTATGCATTCTGCTATACAACTCACCCCCGTATGAAGGGAAACAGGGAGAAGCAAATGATTAGGAGGCAATTTAGGAGACTTAGAGATCACACCCAAGGCCAGTCCCCTATAAGGTCTTAGGTGCGAGAGTTTTCCGGACGCAAAGGACATTCCCTTACCATATGGTCTCGCCTACCACAGTATAGGCAGAGTCCATTCCTTCTTCTAAGTAGTTTTTCAGTATCCGAGAGTTTGGCAACCCCTAATTGCATGGGTTCCTCCTCGGATACTTTAACACTCTCAGGTTTATCAACTCTGGGGTTAGTAGATGTGACCAGACGTCTATTCTTGTTTTTGGTATAGAGCCTGTCGCGAATTCTATTATCTATATCAATGAGGTAGTCAATAAGATCCTCTAATGGAATAGGAAGCTCCCTTGCCGCTACCTCATCTAATATAGTGTCAGATAAACCTTCCATGAACGCAGTAGTTAACCCATTATTGGTCCAATCTACCTGTGAAGCAAGGGTACGAAACTGAATAGCATAATCCGCCACAGACCTAGACCCCTGTTTAATCCTCATTAATGCTCTTGCGGCATTCTTTGACCTCTTTGTTGTGTCAAAAGTTCTACGAAAAGCCGTAAGAAAACTATTGAAATCATGAACCATAGGTCCATTGGCCTCCCAAATAGGATTTGCCCACTCAAGTGCTTTGTCGGTAAGTTGATGCATCAAAAACCCCACTTTAGACCTATCAGTGGGAAAGGAATGAGGATACATCTCAAGGTGGAATTCTATTTGATTAATAAAACCTCTGCATGTCTTGGCTTCCCCTCCATACCTAGGAGGAGGTGTTAAATGGGGCGAAGAATTGGGTGAATTGGATACTTCGGGAGGATGAGGTGTAGGAGGGTTAGGTGCGGTTGCAGGAATGGTTCTAGACAAGAGCGTCTGGAGAGCCTGTGCTATCTGATCCATACGGTGATTCTGCTCTACAAACCTTGCCTCATGAGAAGCCATTTGCTGAGCCAAATCTGCGGGGTCCATGGCCCTATCGTAATGTAACGAGAATATACCCCAACACGCAGGATTTAGCTAAACAGAAGACAACACAGAGGAGAGATACGTCTACCGGACCTTAGAATGGCCGGACTCGACGTATATGAGAGGAGACAGAGTCAGGAAGGATCCGAAATCAAGGGCACAGAGAGACAGCGTAAACTAGGACAAGCCGGGGTCTGGTACACAGTAAACAACAAGCCGACAACCAGAACAGAAAAGGATAAAGAGAAAACGTAGTCAGAAACAAAGCCGAAGTCAATACGGAGAAACACAACTGAACACAACAAGCGCTAAAGGGAACTGATACAGAAACCACGATAGGGCAGGGAGTAAAGGGAGAGGTAAGTTTAAATAGCTTCAAAACTAATGTGATTGGCTCCTGTCATATCCACACCCCCAAAAGGTAAGTGTATGGGGAGTGTGGCATGACAGGGGCCAATGGGAGCCTTTTGATAATTTAGGCTCCCACTGTCTCTTTAAGAGCGCGCCCGAGACTCGCGGCGCGCTCTTAGATTCAGGCGGGACACGTGACCGCTTCTCGCGGTCACTGCCCGCCTTGCTAGTGGAGCCGTCGGATGAGCCGTGCAGCAGCAGGACCGCGCGCGGCTTGAAGAGAGGACCGCGGCCGGCCCCTGGAGAAGGTGAGTACAGATATTTCTTTATATAGATAGCTGGGGTGTGATCGTTCCTAAGATCGGTTTCTTGGATGCACGCTATGTCAACTCCCTGTTTTAGGAGGACTTTAAGTAGTAGTCTACGTTTACCCAGGGTGTTTAACCCTTTCACATTATAGGAGACTAATTTCATAGTTGTGTATCGGAGTGCCTCTAAATCTTACGTGGCTCCATCTCCCTGAGATGTACTCCATTGCCTTCATTGTAGTGGTGTAGCGGTAAACTGTAGATTGTTTTGCTTTGATGCTTAGGGGGTATCGGGGTAGGGGGGACACTGTGGGGTAGTGGAACCTTGGGGGTTTATAACAAACAGTTGGGCCGTATGCCCGAAATAACTGCTCCATAGGGAGCTGAAATGTGCCGGGAGAGTCCCGTCCACATATCACGTGGGGTTGGGGTATGAGCCCGGCCATCCTCCGGGGACTCATTCGTGGCCTTAGCGGTGGGATGTAGCATTGGAACTCCTTGGGGGCAGGTGCCTTTAGAGGGTTTAGTTCCGTGTTACTGCCGCTATGTGACCCTCAATGGATTGGGCTTGTGCTTCCGCTGCCCTGGCAACTAACTGTCAGGCCCTTAACTTTTACATAAACTTTGTTAACATAGTATTTTTTTACATACATCCTCTGTGGGAACATGAATTATAACCGTGGTAAACATAAAACCTTTTCTCTGGGTGTCATGAGTCTCTGGTACTCTGTATAGAGGGTAGCAGTGACTTGCCTCTCTCAGAGGTGGTTACCCTTAAGTGTTCAGGTAGTGGACCAGTCTCTTGTAACCCTGGTAGTTGTGGTAGGGTGCTGTTTTAACTCACCCGAGATTTGGATGCCCCAGTCCTTAAGTTGGTTGAGGCCTTTTTCTGCATTTGTTATCACGTGCATCTTCCCTTCCTGGTGGATCAACCACTTGGCGAGGTATCCCCATCTGTAGGCTATGTTTTTCTCTCTCAGGGTGGTGGTGATCTGCGCCAAGCTTTTCCTGTATTGTAGGGTTTCTGCTGACAGGTCGGCGAAGATTTTAATGTGCCCATATGGATCTGGCATGTCAGCCATCCTGCTTGCCTTCACAATCCTTTCCTTCACATGGAAAAAGTGGATGCGTGCTATGACATCTCTCTCTGCTGTTGGCGGGAGATGCGGTGTACCCTATCCACTACCAGTTGGTCCGGGTGTGTCTCTGGGGCAAGCGTCTGGAACATGTCTTGGAGGTAGTCATGCAGGCCCGTTGGTAGTACCGTTTCAGGGATGCCCCTTCTCCGGATGTTATTTCTCCTGAACCGCTCCTCAAGATCAGCCATTTTAATTTTTAAAGCTTGTAGGTTTGCTTCCTATACTTGCACTTTATCTGCCAGGTGTTGTGTGCGTCCACACATTCATCTAGTTTCTGCTCCACTTGAGCTGTGCGCTGGCCTAATTCTGCTATGTCCTTCCTCATCTCTGCTGCCAGGCCCTGCAGTTGTTTTTTCATGTTTGCTTGGAAGGTGTCAGCTAATTCCGAAAGCATCAGCCTCATAGAGGTTGCTGTGAGAGGCTGTTCCTCCGCTAGGGAGCCCGTGGAAGCTGCAGGAGAGAGGGATCCCTCGCGGGAGCGGTTCCCACCGCCATCTTTGATGGGCCTGCCGGCCTCCCGCGGCTTTTTACCGGCGGATCTTGCCAAAAAGAAGGATTCTCTTTCAGCTTTAGGTCATTGTTAGTCCTGGTGTGCCTCAATTATCGCTTTGCAGACTGTTTATTTGTGCTAAAATCCCGATATGAGCAGGATGTTTACATGTGTGCATCCATGCCGATCGAGCTCCAGGCCACGCCCCCTTTATTTCATTTTTAAAAAGCAATACATTTATTTTAAATATATCTCAAAATCCTGGCTCCTGATTTGAACTTCCACTATACTGGATAGTTATGAACTGGAGAATCCATTTAAAGGAGAAGACCATCTATGTCCTTGGGAAAGGCATATACGCTGTATAAGTCCAGAGCCTACTTTTAATTGGCTCAGAAAATTGTGAGTGGTTTCAGCTTAAAAACATCCACTTTACTTTATCTTATATACAGGTTACACTATGTTTTGTTGTTTGCTTATATTTTTGTATAGGTAATCTGTATCCCTTGCATGTATATAAAGGAAAAACTACTATCAGTTACCATAATTGTACATATATTCCAGGTAACATTTATTGTATATTTTGAGTGCGCTTTTACCTTTTATCTTTAGACTATATCTTGTTTTTTTAGTATATGTGGTGACGATATACTTGGGTAATTTAGCAGCACCATGTATTTGTTTCCTTGAGCACCACCTATATAATTTGTATTTCTCAAAAGCTACATGATGATGGTCACAATAAAAATAGAAACATGGGGGGGCGGGGGGAGGCCTGACTGTCATGGAGGAGAGACGTGTTTCTCTTGGGCTCCTCTACAAGCTCGACATTTAATGCTATATACAGCCCCTTACAGCTCAAAAAAGGCAGAATCCAGAGCCTACCTCAACTTCTGACCTAGCTGGTATCCACTATTGGTGTCATTGACCTGTTGGAAGCCCAACAGCTACACTTGTGAAAACATGCAGACTTGTGTGCACCGGGCAGGAGAGGCGGCCGATCTCCTGACCCGAAGCTACTCAGCAGCTGCTCCTGAGAGGTAATTCCCTTGTAACCCCCCCCCCTCTTTGGACCATCGGGGGTTATCGTGGTCCACCCCAGGAGGATTACTCTCACTTGGGGAGAGCTGGAGGTGAAGCCATGCAGGGCGATGACAGATTTAGTTATTCTCCAGACATGGCTGACTCCACATGTCTTCAATGCCTTTTGGCTCATGCTGGAAAGCCAAGCACCTCAACAAACCATACCACAGACAAGCAGCCACTTACCTGAGAGGAACCTCCAACAAGCACAGAAAAGGCCTGAACAGCATGTTAGGAAGTCCCAACATAGCAGTGGATCACATGCCACATTTCATCCAAAATCAAGATGGCTCCACGAAAACCACTCCTGAGACCCCAAAAAAGGTCGCAACTTCAGCCTGAGGTGAAGATTGGACCCCAAATGCGACCAATAAGCTGACCTGCCTGCCTACATCTATGGGCTATGCCATGCAGTTTGACTGCTCGATGTGGGACTGTGCTATACCCCTAGCTGGCATAGGCTGAACAGGGCTCCAGGACTGAGCTGGTAGTAAGGCCTTTGGCTGCTCACTATTGCTACCTGCCTATGCGGCAGTCTTGGTGACTATCATTTGTTTTAATTGCTGGAAATCCAGTACTACCACATGTACACCTAATGTGCGGCCCTCCTGGGAAAATAAGCTACAACGCATCTTACTGATTCACTGCTATATATGCTTCATTGTCAGTATATGTACACAAATTAAGCAAATTTAAGCTATCATATTTCACACTAAAATTCTTGTACACTGTCAGTTACCATGATCAAACCGTAGCCTGCTATTTCACTCATATACACTGACGTACTCAATATTGTGTTTCCTTTTGCCTATATACATAAAAATGTGCCGATATCTCTATTGCCACACTGTTATGCTATGTGTTTTACTGATCTTGCTTGTGCTATTGGGGCAATGCAAGAACAACTGTTATCTGTGCACAACAAAAAATAAAAAATAGAAGCATATAGTGTTAATTGAGCCTCGCTGGTTGCATGGAAGTCCAAGAAACAGTCTACAGTAGCTTTATCTCATGTGAAATTGAATATATGACTCTAGCTGCATTTACCCAAGATAGTTTGTATCCGATATAGTTACACAAAAGAATGGACAACCAATGTCAATATGAACCAGTACAATGCTTTGAGGACAATCAGAGAGCAATAGCTCATGCAAGGAATCCAGTTTGTCAAAGATGTAAAAATTTTGATAAGAAATACCACTTCACCTGGTCAACGAAGGAGGCATGGTCCTTGATTACTGCCCAATCAATAGGATTACAGCAGATATCATGACTAAGACTGCAACAAAGTTCAAGTTGTAAAACTTATTGAGTTATTTATTTGGAAGGTAAGTTTCTTGATATAACCCATGGTCGCAAAGTGTAGGTACTATATATTTAGGTTTATTGGTGCATACAGGATAAAAACAAAAAAATAAACTTGTTGTTTCAGCCTACACAGACTTGTCTCTTCCCTTTGTGTTGTTCTTCTGTTACCGTGTGCCCTTGCCTAGTTAGCCTATCCTCAGTATGCAGATTCCAACATATAACTAAGGGAGCAGCATGTTAGTTAACACATATATATATATATATATATATATATATACTAGACATAGCTGGTATTTTTATGGCATTGGCTATCCCACTTTTCTTAATTTTGATCTTTCCATTGCTTAGTATAGATATGCATTTTTTCATTGGGGGTATTTCAACAGCTTGAAAAAAACAGTGGATCTATTGTCTGGAGCCTTTGCAAGCCCTCTTCTTCTAACCCAACAGGACCTTCTGTGGCTGTCCAAATACAGACTTCCAAAAGTGGGTCAATGAGAAATCTTTGCAAAACAAGTACTCTGGGCAGTTGCCTGCCTCCTGAGTTGAGCTCCAATGAGCTAAGCATTCAGAAAGTAACAGGACCAGTTGTCTTATTGACATCCTGGGGTATAGCAAGGTTAATTTACAAATGTATCAGTTTCAAACTATCCTACAACATTGGATTCAGAGTAACTCTCCACCAATCACCCTATTTTGTAACAAATTACAACATGCTTTTCATATGTATTGGTGGGAAACTAGGAATCAAAAGGAATAGTAGACCAGGAGTTTCTTTCAGATGTGGCAGTCATTTATTAATTAGTTAGACTAGTGGTTCCCAAACCAGTCCTTGAGGGCTTTGACCCCTACCAGCCCAGGATTTAGGGATTACCCAGTTGTGATTAAGGTGTTTTTAGAAAAATTAAAAAAAACACCTTGGACACAGCAGGGTAATCCCTAAATCCTTATTATTATTATTATATATCATGACCTTGTAGTGGTGCTTTGTGGACTGGTGTGAGAACCACTGCCTTAGATCCTCACTAGAAACACGTTATTCATAATACTTTTAAATATAAATTGGTATCTGCACCAAATGCTACTGAATAATCATCCAATCACTCTTATTTAAAATTCAGATTCCAGCCCATGATGGCATAGTTACTACCCGTCCATTGCACTCCTCTTTTCCTCCTGTTATAGGGGTTTGGGCTAATGCCTACTCAATCTCTCTTTCCCTGCCTTATGGAATATATGGTTAGTAGAGAATAAAATGTTTCCAGACCTATTATTTTAACTAAAGGTTAAAAACTTTGTTCTACGTTGTGTTTATTTAATGCTATTAATGAATTCATATGAGATTATCATATTATCGGATGTTAATGTGCAGTAGCATGTCATGTTCTTCCTCTTTGTCCAGTTTTAATGAAGAAGCTCCAGTGTAGTCTATCAAATGCTTTTTCAGCATCTAAAGAGATGGTCTCCCCCAAGGCTCGTTGTCCATAAAGTACACTCAGTAGTTTTCTTGTGCCATCCGTACTCTGCGTGCCCGACACAAAGCCCACCTGGTCAGAGTGTATTAGTGAGGGAAGTAGAGTGGTCAACCTGTTAGATTTTTGCAATAATGTTTGTGTCTGTGTTTAATAGTGATATGGGGCATAGATTTGGGGGCTTATTCAGTGGTTTCCCCCGGCTTAGGCAATGTGGTGATGTGTGCCAGTAGTATGTCAGATGGCATGTCTCCAGAGTCTATAATGTGATTGAGTGTTGCTACTAATTGAGCAGGGAGGGATATCTTGTAATAGTTGTTGCTAAAGCCATCTGGGGGCAGGGAGTGTATTGTACTTGTTACCTCCTGGAGAGATAGAGAGGCTGTGAGAGAATTTTGTTGTGCTGGGGTCAGGGTTTTAGACTAATTAGAGATTAAAAAAAGCATTGCATTTCTTTGTTTTTAGGTTATAAATTGAGGTATAGAAATCTGCCAAATTTTAATTTATTTCTTGTGGGTTATATATTTTCCCACCTGATACATTGTATAATTAAGGTATTTTTGATTGTGCTTGTTTCTGGTGTAGCAGTGTCGCTAGAGCTTTGCTGGCCCTATTACCTTGTGTGTATGTTTTCAGTTTTACTTTTTCGAGAGTATAAGCTGTCTTTATTATTAGTATTTCGTTTATTTGTATTGTTGTCTGGCTTATTTGTTGTTGAAGGGCATCTGTGGGGTGCAAGAGATGGGTGTTCATGAGATATATAAGTGCCCTAAGTAGCTTGAGATATTCTCCCTGGGTGGTACATTTCAGGTAGAATGCTCTACTGGTTGGCAAACCGAGGATGACTGCCTTATGGGCCTTCCATGTGGATGTTGGCATAACCCCAGGTGTCATGTTTTCCCTAAAGTAGGATGTAATGTCTTGAAGTCCATGTCACTAAAAAGGGTGTGGTTCAGGCGAAACACCATATTATTTAAAGCCAAGCTTACCTTTCCCCAATCGCTTCCTCTTCTCTTCCTCTCCAGATCTGTTCTTCATTTCTTCATATCTGATCTATTTTTTTATTTTTATTTTTAAACATAACACAAAGTAGGAATTATTTTGTGTTATGCATTTTTCCTACGCTTGACCAGCTTTGACCCAGAGGAGGAGCCTAGTCCTCTCCATTTCGTTTGGTAAAAGCAATTTTCCCACAATACTCACCTCTCCTCCTGTGTTCTTGTGTTGCTTCATTTGATGTTTGAGTACCAGCAAAACTAGCAAATTTCATTCTAACAGAATGAGAACAGTTTGTTCATTCGTGTTAGGATGCAATTTGGGACTTTTTGTTCGGTTCGAAATTTCATTAGCCAGTGGCTCTTGTAAAAAAAACCTCCCATGATTCTAATAAAGTGCCCCTTAGTGGGGCACCTATAAAAAGAATTAACGGGGGGGATATAGTGCCCCCATTTGTTCACCGTAAGTAAGGGCCACTAAACTAAATGGGGGACATAGCACCAACCTTGGCACGACCTATTGTCCACCCTCAGTGGGTGTGAGCCTTTAGGGAAGGGACCTACTTCAACCCACCACCTATGAGTGGTGGGTGGGGGCCCTAGATGACAATATTGTGGTACCTTGGAACAACCACCATCTTTTTTCAGAGCTTTCCTGTGGGTTTTTCTTTGTATCCCAATCAATTCTTCTGGCATTTGTGGCTGAAATCTTTCTTGGTCTACCTGACCTTGGCTTGGTATCCGCGAGTTTTCCACTTTCTAACAAGTGATTGAACAGTACTGACTAGCATTTTCAAGGTTTTGGATATCTTTTTATATCCTTTTCCATCTTTATAAAGTTCCATTACCTTGTTACACAGGTCTTTTGACAGTTATTTTCTGCTCCCTATGGCTCAGTATCTAGCCTGCTCAGTACATCCACGTGAGAACTAACAAACTCATTGACTATTTATACACAGACACTAATTGCAATTTTAAAAGGTGTGGGACATTAACCTTCAATTGCAATTTTAACCTGTGTGTGTCACCTTGTGTGTCTGTAACAAGGCCAAACATTCAAGGGTATGTAAACTGTTGATCAGGGCCATATGGGTTATCATTATGATTTAAAAAGAAGCCAAACAATTATGTGATAATAAGTTGCTTCATATGATCATTATCCTTCAATGAAACACATTTTTTTTAATGATCAGTCATATTTTTAAAATCAATGTCAAAATTTCTCAATTTGCTTCCCCTTCCTCACTAATTTTAGGGTGAGGGGGTAGGTAGACTTTTTACAGTGCTGCTTTAAAGATACCAAACAAATAAGAGAGCTTGAATGTGCTAAACACCCCCCCCCCCTCCTCCCCTAATTTGCTAATTTGGTATCCATAAATATGGCTGGTCCCACATAACTAGAAAACTATCTCTCAATTAGTGGAAAAGATTAAAATTAAGAAAAGAGCTGTACTTAAAGTAACACTATAGTATCAGAAATACAAACATATTCCCATTCCCACTGGAAAGGATTGGGAGTCTATTGTGTATGCATTGCAAAACACCACCCTTTGCCAATCAGCATCTCCTCATAGAGATGGTCTATAACCAGGTCTATTTAGATGTGCCTGCTGTCTCCTGTGTATCAAATGTGCCCCCTTATTTTAGTTTTTAATTTTATATGTTTATGCTTTTTTTTTACCAGTCTTTTGGTTGTGATCTATGAACTGTGAAATTATAGAACTAACCCTTAAACCGAAATAATCCTACTAACCTTTCCAGAGAAGTCTGAACAAACAAAAATAGAGCCCTAGTGGATTAAATAAGTTACTTTTTCCATATATTTATTTTTTTATTTGTATAGATGCTTGGTACATTGAACAGATTTTTTATAAACAGTATTTTCATGCATGTCCCTACATTGCTCTTGTATATATATCATAGCATTAAATTATTCATTTCTATTTTGGATAAAAAAAAAGTACTCACACTGGGAAACTTATTATATAACTCAGAAAAATAGTAATCTTGACATAAATTCCCAGTGGGAGAAACCCATTCTTATCTGACTACCATTATATCTTCTTGATTTATAGCCTCTGTTTAGTATGCAGAATGTTTACTGAGATAAATTTGTGTCACGGCTATTTATTGTATATTTTCATAGTCAATGTGTGGCAGAATCCAAATGCACCACTTCTAGCATGTAATTTGGATAGAAGTTTATTTATTTTCTTCTATTATTTCTGTTTAGTATCTGTCTGTTTGCCTCTCTATCTGCCTGCATGATTCTATCTATCTCTATCTATTTATCAAAATGTTTTCTATACTTATGTAGTTGTTGAGCTTGGATTGACTCTGGGTTTGTTTTATGAATAAGTAGATTTAGTGAACAATATTGGAATAATATTGCCGATATTGAAAAGCGACAGGCGTACTCTACTGATGCCTAACAAAACATAGAATGTATAGTTGTGGCAGTATGTGAGGGGTGTTGAACATCTCAACATCAAATCTACTAATATGGTTAAAATCGTTTCTAATCAATAAACTCTTATCCTGAGCAGAAAAGGTTAAAACAGCAAAAAGCTGTTAAGTTTGGACATATAGCCAGAGCAAAATTTGAGAAATGTGTTTATCAGAGGAAAGACAACTTGCAGGTGTTCCCATAATTTCCCCTCATCCTTAAAGGGACACTATAGCAACCAGAACTACAACTTACTGCATTTGTTCTGGTGAGTACAAATTCCCCCTAGGCTTTTAGATGTAAAACACTGTATTTTCAGAGAAAATGCAGTGTTTACATTATAGCTCAGGGATTACTGCACTGGCCACTCATCAGATGACTGCTAGAGGTGCATCCTGTCCATTCAGTGTCTCCAACCTCTGCATGCAGACACTGATCTTTTCTCATAGAGATGCATTGATTCAATTCATCTCTATGAGGAGGTGCTGATTGACCAGGGCTGTGTTTAATGTGTGCTGGCTCTGCCCCTGATCTCCTTGACAGTCTTAGCCAATCTTATGGGGAAGCATTGTGATTGGCTCAGACCACCACTTCTGATAATGTCTACAGACAGCCGACAGGTCAGGGGCACACAGGGGCAGAGTCAGCAGCTGCATACTTGAATTCAAGTATGCATACATGTATTTGGGCCTAATTAGCCATTTTCCCGCCCCGGTATCATAGGACTCATTAGTGTTACAAGGTCTCAGGTGTGAATGGGGAGCAGGTGTGTAAAACTCTACAGACAGCCGACAGGTTAGGGGCACACAGGGGCAGAGTCAGCAGCTGCATACTTGAATTCAAGTATGCATACATGTATCTGGGCCTAATTTTCCCGCCCCGGTATCATAGGACTTGTTAGTGTTACAAGGTCTCAGGTGTGAATGGGGAGCAGGTGTGTAAAAATTTGGTGTTGTCTCTCTCACACTCACTCAAAAAGAATTGTTGCTCTACCTAAAGATGGCCTAGGCCAGTGATGGCCAACCTTGACACCATAAATTGTTTCTGGACTACATTTCCCATAATGCTCAGTTGCCTTTTAGAGTCTAAAAGCTAACTGACCATTATGAGAAATGTAGTCCAGAAACAATTTATGGTGTCAAGATTAGTTATTACTGGCCTAGGCTATTGCCAAGACCCTCAAACTGAGCTGCAGCACAGTGGGCAAGACCATACAGCGGTTTCACATGACAGGTTCCACTCAGAACAGTAAAAATATGTACAAAGGATCAGCGCTAATATACTAGACCTTACAGAGATAAATTGAAGGCATAACATCTGAAAAATAGGGCTCCCTCACAGGCCCTATAGAGTAGACAAAGCAAAAAAAGGTGGAGGGGTGAAGCATTTGTGGGGCATCCTCAAACGGAAGGTGGGGGAGCGCAAGGTCTCTAACAACCACCAGCTCTGTGATGTCGTCATGAAGGAGTGGAAGAGGACTCCAGTGGCAACCTGTGAAGCTCTGGTGAACTCCATGACCATCAGGGTTAAGGCAGTGCTGGAAAATAATGGTGGACACACAAAATATTGGCACTTTGGGTCCAATTTGGACATTTCCACTTAGGGGTGTACTCCCTTTTGTTGCCAATGGTTTAGACATTGATGGCTGTATGTTGAGTTATTTTGAGGGGACAGCAAATTTACACTGTTACACAGGCTGTACACTTACTACTTTACATTGTAGCAGAGTAGTGAAAAGATAGAATAAAATATATACAAAAAGTGTACTCACTTTTGTGAAAAAGCATAGCTGTGGAGTATACCAGGATATCCAGAGGAGTAAATATCTAGCAGTAGGTGTTTGTGAAAGGTCTGTAAAAATCACCTTTAAAGGGTTACACATTTTTATTAGAGTAACGGTTGCAGATGTAACAAGTATAAAATTAAGCTAAAGCTCATCTTGAGCCAACACCGAGGTCACATTCTCCTTGCAGCCTGATCCTTTACGGCTTAATTCACTCTCCTTTATTGGAGGGAGAGGAAGGTCAGGGAGGAGGAGTTAAAAGGAGGACATAGGTGGCCCAGCGGGGGTGCATGATGACATTAGGCACTAAATTTGCACAAATGTTTTATTAATTACCCGTAACTCTTGTTCTGTGCTGGTTCATCACACCCAAGTGATGTGGCATGAGGTGGTGTTACATCTCTGTTGTCAAAAAACTGCTTGTACAGACTTCAGGCAAAATGACCACTTTAAACCATTACCTCTAAATTCAAAAGAAGTTGGAGATGAAATGTCCAAATCAAAAGACTAAAAATGCTGCATATTAAATAGCACAAATAGTCTTGTTTTGCAATTGGTATGCCAATTGGCATTTAATAGGGATGTGCATGGGCAATACATTTGGTTCAGTTCGGTCCAGAAATTTGGGTAAGTAAAAAAAAATGTCTGCTTTGGCAATTCAGAACAATGGCATTAGGTTTGGTTTGGCACTTCCGAGCTACCGAACTTTGGCAATTTGGAAATTCAGAACTTTGGTAATTCGAAACTTTGTAAGCATCCAAATGTCTGAATTGCATGAAATGAATTTCACATGTTTAGTAAGTGGTTGTGATGGCAGTCTGGGCACTGGGAGCCCTATAGATATGTAACTGGTTGTGGTGGCAGTCCAATCCTGCCACCACAAGCACTTACACATCTATAGGGCTCCCCCCTTCCAGTGTCCAGACTGCCACCACAACCACTTGCACATCTATAGGGCTCCTGCCTCTCAGTGCCAGGACTGCCACCACAACCACTTACACATCTGTAGGGCTCCCAGTGCCAGGATTGCCACCACAACCACTTACACATCTATAGGGCTCCCAGTGCCCGTACTGCCACAACAATCTAAAGCACTCCGTTACTTCGCCAATTCGGAACTTCAGGAATTCACTTCGGTTTGGCACTTCCGAACTACCAAACTTCAGCACTTCGGACATTCGTAAGCATCCGAATGTCCGAATTGCACGAAACCGTTGCAAATGTACATTCAGAACAAAACGAATTGCACATGTCTAGCATTTAAGTACTCCAATTTAGTCCCAAATGGGACACAAGTCCAGTAAATTAATTAATGAAAATTAGAAATTGGCATGTTTTAAATTTGACTATAAATCTAAAATTGACAAAAGTCTACATGCAGGTTACTATTATAGTCAGGAGCAGTACCAACAAAGTACAAAAAAGGCCTTGGTCCTAAATGCATGGGATTTCAGAAATGCCTCAGTCACTAAGGTAGTGAGACTTAGTATAGGGAAACTTTTTTGGATTTGTTTGTTTTTAATTCGTGTGTGTTTATCTTTTTTTAACTAACCAAGAAACATAACTAAAAGAAAGATAGTTAGGGGAAGTAAAGCAATGTGGAACTTGAATATTAATTAGCTGCCCGCAATTAATCATCTAGCTGAATGATCCATCCATAAAAGCAGGAAAACTAAATGTTCAGTTCTGTTTCAAGATATGTTGTTTATGCCTGTGTGTTCTCTCCATGAGGATTCTGTTCTGCAATAAGATTTAACTACAACATGCTTTTCTACATAGCACAACGTCCTATTTTCATTCTGTGACAGTGGCAAACTGTTGGTTTTATGCAACTCAAAGGAGTGGACAACTACTGAGGCAAGATTCAACATCAGCATTCCCTGCATCATTCCCTTCTGTATATGAGAATATATAATAACACCAGTTTTATTACTTGCTGAGCAGCTTCAGACAGCTTAACCTCTCGTCGGTCTAGAAATCTCTCTCTTCTTTCTCTACTTTCTTGGTATGCGTTTTATCTTTCATTGTATTTTTCATAGACAAATTTAATAAAAAATGATTTTGTAAGAACAGAAATGCAATACAAAAACGTTTGAAAATAAATTTAGGCTTTCTACAGCACCTATTTTCCATGAAACTGAAAAAAAGTTGCAGTTTAGCAGAAATGGAGTTAAACGTATGAAATTCACTTACATAGAGTGTGCATTAATTTTCTGGTTTTGATATCATATTCAACATGGACAAATTCACATTTGACATTCCAAAATATTGATAACAAATGGGAAACGTAAAAAGTACCAGTGTGACTATATTATCAGGCAAAGTCAGATGTCACTATTTCAAAATGTACTTTTAAATTATCTAGAAAACATGCTCTAGACTACTTTTTGAGCAAAGCTATGGAAATACAGTTATGCTATTTAACAGATATATTATAATTACAGAAGCCTATTAATCCAAGAAGAAATTTGATTGCAATTTTAGAATCTGGAAGGATGTTGTTCAACTTTGATGCACAATTTGAAATTGTATCAAATTGTTTTTTGGGGGGCCTTTGTAGATGAGGAGCATCATCGGTGATGCCTGAAAGGGTGACCTTGATTAACTCAAGTAATTTTTCAGCCAATTGTACAATATAACTGTATATTTATTCAGAAAACCAAGTTTTTCACTGAAGAGGTCTGCTTGAGTTATTGCTTACAAATTAGTCTCTCATCTTTTGTGTTGAATAATTTTGACATTTTAAAGACCACTTTTATGGACTATATTAGTGTTGTAATATGTTTTACTGTTTTAAAACACTAATATTTGTTTTTAGTGAAGTATCCCGAGAATAACAGTACCCCCATGTACAGGTTTTATGGTGTTTTGGAAAGTTAGAGAGTCACATATAAGGCTTGCATTTCATTTTTTGACATTGAAATTTGCCAGATTGGTTATGTTGCCTTTGAGAGCGTATGGTAGCCCAGGAATGAGAATTACCCCCATGATGGCATACCATTTGCAAAAGTAGACAACCCAAGGTATTGCAAGTGGGGTATGTCCAGTCTTTCTTAGTAGCCACTTAGTCACAAACACTGGCCAAATATTAGTTTTTTGCTTTTTTCACACAAAAACAAACATGAACGCTAACTTTGGCCAGTGTTTGTGACTAAGTGGCTACTAAAAAAGACTAAACATACCCCACTTTCAATACCTTGGGTTGTCTACTTTTTCAAATGGTATGCCATTATGGGGGTAATTCTCATTCCTGGGCTACCACACCGTCTCAAAGGTAACATTACTAATCTGGCAAATTTGAATTTGAAAATGGAACGTTCTATATTTGACCCTGTTACTTTCCAAAACACCATAAAACCTGTTAATGGGGGGTACTATTGTACTTGTGAGACATCGCTGATTACAAATATGTGCATTTTTTTGCAGTAAAACCTAACAGTATTATGACATATACAGCTAAAATGTGAGGCGGAACTACACATTTTTAAAAAGATTTAAAATTTCTCACAGTTTTTTTAATTTTATTAATAATAAATTATGTTTCATATATAAATATTTGATATGAAATGAAAGCCCTGTTTCTCCTGAACAAAATGATATATAATAAGTGTGGGTGCATTTAATATGAAAGAGGTGAATTACGGTTGAACAGACATATAGCGCAAATTAGAGTTTTTGTTTACGTTTTGTTTTGATCAGAACGTGCAACGTGCACTCCGTCCTGAAGGGGTTAATAGCCTTCTAGAGTTTGCAGGAGTCCCATGTGTGATTAAAGTTCAATTTACAGATCACAAGATAAAAACATCTAAAGCAAGCTAAAAACTGATAGAAAATGAAAAATGTTTTTTTCATTGCAGGTGGTGTGAGTCACAGCCAGAGGGTGCGTGACTAGGACTGCATAAACAGAAATTAAAGTGATGTAACTCTTAAATGACAGATAATCGAGCTGTGAGAATGCAGGGACATAATCTATACACTAAAACTGCATCATAAACCAAAGTTGATTTTATTTGTAAAATCACATTTAAATGTTTAATATATATTTTTTTTTTTTATAAGCTCTAATGGTAAATATATTTTGTTATATTCGTATGGTAATGTGGTAAAATCTAAGTTGGAGAGACATACCAAAATATAAAAAATCTTATACATGGGGAAGGTGACCCAATAAGGATTACCAAAATAATAAGGGGACATTTTCCAGGTACCATTCATGTAGCTAAATTAGATTAATATGGCTCAAAGCACTCGATTTCTCAACTTGGAAGGGATGTTGAAGATGATGAAACTAAATACATTTGTCTGGATAAAATAATAAGCAAGGCACCATTCAAATTAAATAAAGAATTTGATGAATTCCTGTTTTTGCATTTGGTGCAACTAGACTGCAAAACAATATATTATTAATAATACAATATATTGTTTTGCAGTCTAGTTGCACCAAATGTAATCTTCATACAGCCCATTATTTATAACTAAAGTTCTACATAAATATAATAGACTGGTGACCCTTCAAATACCTTATGTATCTTTTTGAAGGAGATTCTTACTATATTTATTAAACTAACTGGCTGATGATAATTTGTGAAATACAACATTTTCTTCTGTCTTTATCTATTTTTGTCATTTATTTTGGAAATATCCGTTTGCTGTTGATGTACTGCGTGCTACTTGCAATTTACAAATAAAATAATTTATACATGATTTAAAAAAAAATATCAGACGTGTTTATGCCTGTAGCACTTATAGCATGTTTGTAGCACATTTGATTTGTTCATTAAGTCTGTATGTTATTGCAGAAACATGATCTGTGCATATTTATGCAAAGCAAGTTTTTCAAGTTTATATACATTTTTTTCTGACTAAGCTCTCACAAACAATATATGAAACACAAAATGATTTGCTTATATCTTCATTTAGACTAGTGCTTTCTAAACACATGTTTGCATTTATCAAACAATCTGAAGGTGATCCACTTCTGTTTGAGTGTTTTCTATGATTTTACCTAATTTCTTTATATAAGCTGACATTTTATCTAATCATATTACTAATTGATTTATAATGAACACAATTCTTTGTTATCTATTTCTTGTTGTGATGAATGCAGAGTTGTGCAATATATGTTGATGATTTCCTATAACATTGTTTGGAGAACCACCTTTATTTAGATGTGTTGCTTTTAGGACCAAACATTTTATCAATGTATATTGCTACATTGTGTGTTGTACATTGTACTTATTCACTTAATTCAACTAGAATATCTAATTTAATACATCATTTGTATACCATGAAACTAGCGATATAAAATTAAATCAATTGCATTGCTGTTATTGCTCTCAAATAGCTTGTTTTGAATAATTACTAGCTGAACTTGTATATATTTGTGTACATTATGTTCTTGTAATAAATATAATCAGGTCTCAATCAAATTCACCCTCTGTTACATGATGATAGGTGAGCAGCAGCTGGGATGTCAGTCACAAATTCTGGTGCCTCTGTTACAATAGCATGTCATCTGCTTCTATGAATATAGCAATAGGTAAATTCTGGGACACTTGCTAGGATCAGTGTTGCATATTAATATGTGACTTTTGCCAGTGAATATGCCAGTTGGTTATTGCTGGGGCTCTGTCAAATGAATATATTTTAAAGAAATAATAGTCATAAACCGTAAACATTAGGGGCATACACTAGAACCATAGAATGTGATGGAAGATGAGAATCATTCGGCCCATCTAGTCTGCCCAATTTTCTAAATACTCTCATTAGTCCCTGGCCTTATCTTATAGCTGGGATAGCCTTATGTCTATCCCACGCATGCTTAAACTCCTTTACTGTGTTAACCTCTACCACTTCAGCTTGAAGGCTATTCCATGCATCCACTACCCTCTCAGTAAAGTAATACTTCCTGATATTATTTCTAAACCTTTAAGCCCTATTTTTTGCCCCTCTAATTTAAGACGATGTCCTCTTTTTGTGGTAGTTTTTCTTCTGTTGATTCCCTTTATGTATTTAAATGTTTCTTATCATATCCCCCGTCTCGTTTTTCCTCCAAGCTCCAATGACTCTGGTTCCACCATCCAGTAAATGTCATAAATACAAAAGATAGTTCAGCCAATTTGAAAATAACACTCCACATATTTATTGAGGTTCCATAAAAACAAGCAATATTTAAAAACCTTAGCTATTTTGTGAAGTGTTTTTTTCCAAGTTTGCACATTTAAGCCTAGTGCTTCCATTAGGCCTCTTCAAAGTTGGCCTAGGGCGCTTCTTCACAGCGATGGGCAGGCAAATGTACTGGCTACCCAGGTAGACCAAGTGATGGATAAAAAGTAAGGAGATGGCAGCTGGGTGCCAATGACACAGAAATTACTCAAACTGACTGCTGAGTTCTGCTCTTACATTTAAGGAGGTTCTTATATACTATAGAGAGGAAGAGGGGCGGCCCAGGTCCTGGTAGGCATTGCACACAGCAGAACCTAAATAAATAAACTGGAATGAGGAGAAGAGGAGGTATCGGATGGGGAGGCTACTCTGTGTTCCCAGCCCCCACCTGTTTGCATGAGAAAAGAGAGCCTCTATACCCCACTATGTGATGTCCCAAAAGTCCAACCTGGCATTACTCAGGGACACCAGCAGGAAGGTTCCACAAGGAAGGGACAGGAGCATTCCAAGCAACAACATCATGAATAGGAAAGCAGATGAAACAAGAACAGCAATAGAACTGAACTCCAAGGAGCAGATATGTTAAGATTAAACATTGAAGTAAGCAGTGTGTGTACACGAATTCCTTCTAACATCCACATGTGTGAACGAGTGAATGAATGTATGTCTGTAAATGATTGTCTGTATGTTTGTATATGTGACTTTACGTGATTGTGGATATATGAGTAAGGGGGTTATGGCAAACAAATTTTAAAAAGTATTACAAAGCTTTGCAGTGATATTTAGTGCAAATATTGCTTTTATGTGAATGTATGACTCTGTATGTGCCTATTTGTGAATGTCTGATTCTGTATAGTTGTAAATGTGAATGAAGAGCTCCGGAGTAATATGCAGTACATGTTAAGTGTATTGCAAAGCTCAACAGTAATATACAATGCAAATGAATGCAATACAGAGCTTCACAGGAAAGCAAATATTGCTCCACTATAATGTCAACCATAATATAATTTGGATAACAAAAAACAGGGTGACAAAAACATTAGCACAACCTTTGTACTATGTTCTTTGTTGTTGTAAACTATTGGCGTTAAGGGGGAGCCCCCATCTCTTTACATGCGCTGCCTTTAGTCATTTGTTTGGTTGCTTAGCACTGATCCATTGTTTTATTTTTTCCATAGTATAATTTGACTGTGCTGCTCCCAAGATCAAGCTTTGGATCCACCCCTGCTATGCTCTGATTACCTTATCAATTAGATGACATACTCTAGCCTGGCATTGTTGGCATATGGGATTCTAAGCAAGCTTAGTGGGACACTTATTCACTTACAATTAGATTATTATATTTTAGCCTGGGGTGTCTGCTACTACCTTTTTCTTTACTATCTAGTATTGTCTCAAGTGTGTTTAGGAGAAATCTGAGAGTGAAATACATGATGGAGAGAAGTAATCTAAGGCAATATTACTGGCCGGTCCATGATAAATCTCGAAAGGACTTTGGATTAATAATCATGTAGGTTAACAGATAACACCTAAATATACCTCCATTCTTGTGCCATATACTTCCTTTTGATAATATCAAAGATATAGACAAGAGATTAACACTTGACAGAGAACTGCAGTAAAATGGTTATTCTTAACACATTGGCTTGACCCAGAGATTTCAAGCATGGGGTTCAGGGTTGTTGCCCATTCAATGATCCCGAAAGATGATGTTAAAGTACACAATATAATGTTAGCTATGAGCAGGGATCAGAGAAGCAAACTAAGCTTAGCAAGTACCTAGACATATCGCTAAATGAATAATAACAGTATGTAGAAAAATTTCAGAAGAAAATAAAAAAGACAAGAAAAGAGGATCATAGCAAAAATCGCATGAGTATATATCATTCTGTTGTATAGCAAGTGTTAACACTGATAATTGTGCATAATAAGGTTTGGGGTTTTTCAGTAATGTGGAATTGATAGGTTCTCCATCTGCTCATATTTTTAGGTTTATAATTTCTGCTCTGCCAATATAAGCATCATATTGAATATTTTAATGGTCACTTTACATCTCATGAATGCAAAATCTATGTTAAGTCTGAGGTAAGCTCCATTTGTCAAATCTGAAAATGCCATCCCATTCCTATTGATCCTGGACACAGCTGGTAATAATCAGTTTTCAATTTATTTGATAATTAGTTAAATTGATTTAAATTGACCCAAATATTGGCTGCTAGGGAAAAACATATTTTGACCTTTAGTTTTTTAATGTGCAAGCCAGTACAATAGCCATTAGTTATTGTTGTGGTAGTTATGGTACTAGAAAATTGTCATTGAAAACATATTTTTTAAATCCTTGCTGTTTTTGTGATTTTTAGCTTTACCCTCCTACCCACTGAATTTTAGTGCCTGGTTTCTCCATGGAAATGTACTAGTTCTTAAATAACCACGTAGAAATCATAACAACTTCATCTCAACGACCTTGTTATGGCGAGAGGATGGGTTAGATACTATCTTCTCTAATTTCAGACAAGGTTGGAAATATGGTGCACAAGTAAAATACATTTGTTAGTATTTCTGAGAAAAATAGATAAATAGAAATGGTAAACTACACTTCATTTTATTAATTTTTTGTTTTGTTTTAAAGAGCTAATGACATTTATGTTGATACGGCTTCCTGTAAATGGCATCATCATTGTAACCTTCACGAAAGTCCTGTAGAATGCCTAGAGTTCTTCCTTCCTTCCCTCCCCACCCACCTCTGTAGCAACAAGAAAGTAACTAATATAGTTGGAAAAACTGTGATGTGAGTAAAGAAGATGTGTTATTTGCAGCCGGCTGAGCACGATTAAATGAAGGCCTAGAAATTAAACACATTTAACCATTTGGTGAAGATTGATCATAGAGCAGACGAAAATATAAATGAGCTTAACAGGCTAAATTTGGTCATATGAATCAATGATTAGGAAGGGTTAAAAAGAAAACTGCACTAACTTTTTAACTTGTAATATTATTTTAAAAAGTTTCATACCAATGTATATATTACTTCTAATGTGAGTAAGATATACTTTATGTGTATGCAGGGGCAGGGTAGGACTTGGAAAAAAATTTGACCCGGTCAGTTTTTTTATCACAGCGGCTCACTAAGAAGGGGGCGGGGCAGAGAGGGTGTGTTTTGTCATCACCAATGACAAACAAGCCCCCTCTCAAAGTAAGCATGTTGGTTCAATGCTCTTCCAGGGAAGACCATGTGCAGAGCTCTGCTGGAGAGCACTGGCATGAGAAAAAGGCCCTGTATTTGTTCTGTGCAGTGCAAGCAAATTTAATAATATGCTTGCACCAGGGCCGGACTGGGGATACGAAGCAGCCCTGGAAAATAAAAACTATGCCAGCCCCATAAGTCATTGCGCCATATATTGCCATATGTAATATGTAAGGCAATGTCTTGCCACCCCAGATGGTTGAGTAATTATATATATATATATAAATATATATATATACACCATGACACAGACACACACACCATGACACAGACACACACACTATGACACAGACACACACCATGACACAGACACACACACACCATGACACAGACACACACACACCATGACACAGACACAGACACACCATGACACAGACACACACACATACAGTCACACTGACAGAATGACACATATTACCTGTGGGTGACCGGCTGGGTGTGCTAGTGGCCGTTGAGGAGGTCTGATGGCTGCATAGGGAGGTCTGCTGGTGCCCACAGGGGGAGCTGTTCTGTCTCTGCTCCCCAGCGCGCAGCTTAATGAGACCAGGGCCGGAATATGACGTCATATTCCGGCCCTGGTCTCATTAAGCTGCGCGCGAGGGCAGGGGAGCTGAGACAGAACAGCTCCCCCAGTGGCCCCCAGCAGACCCAGGTGTCTGCCTGACCTCAGGTGCGAACGGCCCACCGGGAAATTTCCTGGTATCCTGGTGGGCCAGTACGACCCTGGCTTGCACTGTGTTTCCTTGTCTCTGGTGTCTCTATAAATGGGATACCAGGAGACAAAAGGGTCAGAAAAGAGTATTGTGCATGTGTTTGGAGCCTGCTTGTGGGATTGTGTGAGTGAGCTGATTGTGGTGTGGTATTGTGTAATAAGGTTGGTTTTAGTCATATTATGTTTGTGGTGTAATGTAATACATATGTGGCTAGGGGCTGTAGAGAGTATGTGTATAGAGGATGTAGAAAGTGTGTGCATACTGGCTATTATTATTATTATGTTATTATTTATATAGCGCCATCAAATTCCACAGCACTTTACAATGGGTGGACGAACAGACATGTAGTTGTAACCAGAAAAGTTGGACACACAGGACAGAGGGGTTGAGGGCCCTGCTTAATGAGCATACATGCTAGAAGGAGTGGGGTAAAGTGACACAAAAAGGTAAGGATAGTATTAGACTAGTGAGAGTTGCAAAAGAGGAATCAGTCAGGAGCTATTAACAGTTTAATTGATATGCTTTTATGAAGAAGTGGGTTTTTAATGATTTTTTGAAGGAGTGGAGTCTGGGTGAGCATCTAATGGAGGAGGGAAGTGAGTTCCACAGGAACGGTGCAGCCCTGGAGAAGTCTTGAAGGCGAGCATTAGAGGGGGGAGTACGGACAGAAGATAGACGTAAGGGCCTAGATGGGACATACTTGTGTATTAGGGAGGATAGAGAGGTGGGAGCAGCATTATGTAGAGATTTGAAAGCAAGAACCAGAATTTTAAATTGAGCCCTATATCTTACAGGAAGCCAATGTAGGGACTGACAGAAGGGTGAGGCATGGAAGGGGCGGGCGGACAGGAAGATGAGCCTCGCCGCATTCATTATGGACTGTAATGGTGCAAATTGGGAGCACGTAAGACCACCAAGAAGCGGATTACAGTAGTCAAGACGAGAAAGGACAGTGTAATGGACCAGCACCTTAGTCGCATCTGGCGTTAAGTAGGGTCGGATGCGCGCAATGTTTTTGAGATGGAAACAACAGGATTTGTAAAGAAGGAATTCTTTTTCCTAGCTTGTTGCAAAATTGTGCTTCAAACTGTTTTTTTTTGCCTTCTTTTGGATCAACAGCAAAAAACAAATGTGAGGTAGGCTGAACTTGATGGACGCAAGTCTCTTTTCAGCTATGTAACTATGTAACTATGTAACTATGTAGCACTGTTGACTTGGAGGGAGACAGACACAGGAATAACAACACTTGAGGGAGGAAAGACCAGAATTTCAGTTTATATTTTATATATTCAATTTCAGGCTTTAGTGTGTGTATGTATAGGTGATGTAGTGGTTGTAGGGGTTGTAGAAAGAGTGTGTGTTTAGGGAATGTAGTATGTTTTTTGCTTACAAGGAATCTAGTGTGTGTATATGGGATCCAGAGTGTGTATGTTAGGAATGTAGTATATGTGAAGGTGGTGCAGTTTCTGTGTGTGTGTGTGTGCAGTTTAAGATTAGTGTATGTTTGAAGGACCCAGAATGTGTATAGGAGATCTAGTGAGTGTGTGTATATAGCAGCACTCTCACCATCCCTGGTGGTGCTAGTGGTGAGTGAACTCTAGCTTGCAAGGCTAGAGTTCACTCTCGCGAGATCGGGGGCATTGCCATGGATAGTTCTGGCCCTGCATGGACTGGCTGGGTAGATTCTGTGACCTCCCCTGCCGGCCTCGGCCACTGGACATCGCGGCCCACTGGGCATTTGCTTGGTGTGCCCGATGGCCAGTCCGGGCCTGTGCAGGGCTAAAGCAATGTTGTACTATTTCCTGTCTCTTATGTGTTGTATTAATGTGAGACTGTTGAGGTGAGTGAATATTATTATAATTTAGAATTGTCCACTTTCTACTGTCCACTTTCTACAGTCTTTCAACCTATAGAGCTGGGTTAGGTCTGTTGGGGGGTCCAGTGGGGCTGCTGTGAGGCAGGCGGCTGTATTGGCATCAGAGACTATGAGGGAACTGTGATTTCCCTGCTCTGCTCCCTCGTGCCTCGTGGGCCGTCTACAGATGCCAGGAACTGGAATGACAGCATATTCCAGCTCCCGTGGCAACAGCAAACAGCACACGAGGGAGCAGAGCAGGGAAATCACAGCTCCCTCACTGCCTCTGATGCCAATACAGCTGCCCACCGGGGGTTCATTAGTTGGCTAGCCTGCCAGCTCTTACACTGCTCTAATGACAGGTGGAACACCGGGGACATCCGAGTAGGCATTTGGGGGCAGAATTTTTCCTGGTTATTGATGCCTAGTTTGCCTTGAATTAAATACAGCTCTGCCTGTATGTTCCAGTTTAGAAAGCATTTGAATCTCATACTTACATCTATACATTACACACTTATGATTCCCCACTATGAAGAAGCTCCAGTCCTAAAAAGAGGTGAAAATTCCAATGAATTAAAAAAAAAGTGACCGATTCACACTTGGTCATGCTCTAAATAGAAAATATGTTTTTGCACACAGGCATTAGGAAAAAGTTTTGGCATACGGGCCTTAATCGCATATAAGTCATCCCAGCCGAAACCTTGTATATCTGGCACCTGTGTGCACCAAAACAACATTCTATTGTTTGTCCAAGCATGAGATTGTCCTTAATTAAATTAAATTATTTATCCAGGGATCATGTAAACCCAGCACTTACAGGGTTTAAACCATGTATGCTTCAATATTTTATTTTATTTTTCTTGATAATTTATTTAAATGCACATTTTATATATGACTCCATAAACCCAAAAGCAAATTGCTGAGAATATCTTCAGATTGCATAACATCTGCATTTGTATTATGCAAAACTAAATACATGAATTATCTTTTAATTCTGCCCCAAATGGTTGTAATATAAAAATGAAACAGGTGTGTGCCTTCCACTATAAATGTCTGTAGAAATATTCATTTTCAGCTAATTTTATGGCTCACTAGTTTATTTTTTCTTGTTGAAATAATGAGGATTTTTTTTGTGTGCTGTGAGCCTACAGCTGAGGTGCAATATTCAGTCTAAAGGCATTGTATTTCTCTCTGAAAGGAACAACTGCTGGAAAAAAATTTCAGGTCAACAATCTAAATGAGATTCGATTAGATCCACACATCTCAGTGAAGCAGCAAAAAGATATAATGATTAATCTTCTCTCTTGTTGCCCCATTTTATCATGTAATAGTTTCTACTGCAGTTGCTCCTAATATTTCCAGATTTTCACATCACAATAGCTGGGGGTACACTAACCAATAGAGCATGTAGGATATGCTCCCCCTGGCTTGTCAATTTTAATGTAAAAATGCTTTCCGAGCAAAGGTTTCCATTAAAAAAAAATATATATATATGGATTTGCTATTTCTTTCATTCTCACTACTAAATGATGAGCCAGTCCTATATATATTAGAGAAAACACATGGAAAATAGCCTATTCATATTTGTCTCCCTGGCCAAAAGTTAAAATTTTTCAGTTTAAACATGCTACTGATTCCTGATACCTGCTAAATAATCTGGTACAAATTTAGGTTATATTTCATTATTAATGGGAATTATAATTGTCAGATTTAGCAAAATTCAGTGCCCTTTCAGAGAATATATCCCAGCGCCAGTGCAAGCCTATATCCTGGGTAAAAAGATGGGTTGTGTTAAACAGATAAGAGTGATGACTGCTTATTAGTAAGGTGACAGCTAAAGGCAATTTTCTTCCAAGTAGTCAAAATGGGATGATACTTAGGACAACAGGTATGTAGTGGTCTAGGTTAACAGGGGCGTGATACCAAAGGAATGCATATCTAGTTCTGTTCCAAAGACAAACCAAGCTTCTCAACATCACCTTAACACCAATCAGGCACCCTATTGAATAATGTTTCTTGATAATACCTGTATGGGTCAAGATGTCCCAGTCTTTTTGCTATAGTGAATAAACTTCTAAGTGAGGCAAACAATTATTTGGGATTTTGAAATGATAAAGTCTGAAAGAGGAATAGCAAATAAAGTGGAGTTTAAGAATATGTACAGGTTCATGTCTCAGCTTAAGAATATATACCTAAGAAAACTTTGGTTTATTACCTTTAGATAAATCTTGAGTAAGTGAGTGTAGTAAAGGAGAGTAATTTTAAGAGGAAAGGCCTTGCAGATCCAGAGTAAGATTAAGTCCCAAATATGTAATGTGTTTCTAGCCAATTTAAAAGGAGGCGTTTAAAATTTGGATTTGAGGGTCAGGTATTTGTATGGGAACTACGTCATCCTTGTCATAGTTCACACTAAAGTTAGAACATTTCGAACAGGTATTCCATTTTTAACAGTAAATGAGTTACAAAAGAATATTGCATATGCTGTTTTCCGGTATGAAGGCTGCACCTTTACAACCTTAATCTCACAGGGTTATTTACTAAAGTTTGAATGGCCCCGTACCGAATAGGGCAAAACCATCTGGCTATATGCAGGGTCATTCAGACTGCAAATTCCGGCCATTTTCCAATATTTAAAAATGTTAAAATTTTCCAATGAAAGTTACACCATAGTTACAAAAATAACATTAGCTTAATGAAGCAGTTTATGTGTGTAGATCAAGACTCTGAAGTCTCACTGCTTAAAGGACCACTATAGTGCCAGGAAAACATACTCGTTTTCCTGGCACTATAGTGCCCTGAGGGTGCCCCCACCCTCAGGGTCCCCCTCCCGCCGGGCTCTGGAGAGAGGAAGGGGTTAAACACTTACCTTTTCTCCAGGCTTTCAGTACGCTTCTTACCCGAACAGCGCATCTACAACCTGAGGCTTCTCTGACTATGTCTCCTCCGCCTAATGTACCTCCACCTATTGTACATAAGGCACCTACTATCTCCTCACCCACATTTTGATGGGAATATTCAAGAATGCCGGGGATTTCTGAATCAAATTTAGTATCATTTTGAGGCCTCACCGGGATCTTTTCCCTTAGATAGAGCTAAGATTGGTTACCTAATGAAACAACTTAAAGGTTAAAGCCTTAGTTGGGCCAATCCGTTATGGGAGGGTAATAGGAGTATTGCACATAATTACCAGGAATTCATTGTGGAATTGAAATTAACATTTGAACCATTAGGCAGCCTCCACTGCCTTAATGCATATCAAACAAGGGAATCGGTCTGTCTCAGATTATGTCATAGAATTTCGCACCTTAGACCGTAGACTGGACTAATAACGGGTTAATCTCTGCATTTAAAAAATGATTATCCGAAGCTATTCTGGATGAGATTACTGCCAAAGATCTACCTAAAAAATTAACTGAGTTTATCACATTTGTTATGCAAAATGATAATAGATTAAGAACCAGATAAATTACCAGAAACAGAACTAGACGTATGACTATGTCATTGGCACCTCGGTTCTCCAGACCTGTTGTTCCTGACCTCCCTACACAGTCTGAACCAGAACCTATGCAGTTAGGGGTCACTAGACTGTCAGAGGCACAAAGACAATATAGGAGAAAAGAGGGTCTATGCCTATACTGCGGTAGAAAAGGACATATGAGGGGTGCTTGTCCCATACATCCGGAAAACTTCTGCATCTAAGGACCTTAAGGGGACAGGTCTTAGGTGTGATGGATACATCCTCTGGTAACAACCAAAATAGGTTTCTCCTTGATATAATGCTCCTGTGTACCAGAACTTTATTAATGATGTACTCAGGGACTATTTTTATTCAATTGTCCTAGTCTATCTGGATGATAACCTTATTTATTCCCATGATCTTCAGACTCACCACAAACATGTTAAACAAGTATTGCAAACTTTACTTAAGAATCAACTTTATTGTAAATTGGAAAAAATGCATTTTTGATCAGACTGAAGTACAGTTTTTGGGGAATAACATTTCTGCCTCTGGTTTTCGGTTGGACCCTCATAAACTAGAAGCTGCTCTACATTGGCCATTGCCCAATGGACTAAAAGCCATTCAAAGGTTTATTGGGTTTGCCAATTATTACAGGAGATGTATCAAAGGGTTCTCTTCTGTGGTAGCCCCCATCACCAGTATGACACGCAAGGGGCCTAGCAATACAATATGGTCTAAAGAGGGTAGAGAAGCTTTTGAACTTCTCAAACAAAGGTTTGCTTCTGCTGACATATTTATACATCCCGATACCAGCAAATCCTTCATACTGGAGGTTGATGCCTCTGAAACGGGGGTAGGGGCTGTACCTTGTGGATACTTCTCTAGAAAGTTGTCTCCCGCTGAGTGTAATTATGATATTGGCAACAGAAAATTATTGGCCATTATACTGGCACTTAAAGAGTGGCAACATCTTTTAGAGGGTTCAAAGAATCCCCTTTTGATCATTACTGACCAAAAGAATTTGGGTTATAAAGAATATCCTCTAGACAGGCTAGATGGTCTTTGTTCCTTTCTCACTTTAACTTTCTGATAACTTACAGGCCTGGTCCTGAAAGCGTGAACGCAGACACCTTATCTAGGCAGTTTGGTACTGGAACGGTACAGGAACTAAAGTTTGAATGGCCCCGTACCGAATAGGGCAAAACCATCTGGCTATATGCAGGGTCATTCAGACTGCAAATTCCGGCCATTTTCCAATATTTAAAAATGTTAAAATTTTCCAATGAAAGTTACAATATACTATATGTATTATTTCTCCTGAGTGTATCATCGCTTCCACTGTCCTTTCCTTGTCATATCCTCTGCTTGGCACCATCATGGAGGCTCAGTCTCAGACGCCATATGAAAAACCATGGGATTGATTGTTTGTTCCATTGGGTGAAATGGGAAAATGTCATGAAGGTGTTCCATACTAACGTGACTGCTGGACACCCACTCATTAATAAATCCATATCCGCGATCATGAGATCATTTTAGTGTGATTCTCTCAGGAAAGATGTTAAAGAATAAGTGCAGGCCTGTTCTGTTTGTGTAGTTTCTAAGGTACCTCATAAGCTTCCATGAGGATTGATACATTCACTTCCGTTTCTAATGTTCTGTGGTTCCATTTGTCCGTGGATTTCATTGTCGAACTTCCTAGTTCTAATGTCTATACCTCCATCCTTATGGTGGTTGACTGCTTTCCAAGATGGCTAATTTTGCTCCACTCTAAAAATTGCCATCCTCACAAGACCTGGTTCTTATCTTTATACGAGAAATTACTCGACTGTATGGCATTCCTCACAATATTGTATCTGACAGGGGTTCTCAGTTTGTCTCTCAGTTTTGGAGGGCTTTCAATAAACAGTTAGGCATTGACTTGTCATTCCCTTCCTCTTACTACCCCCAAACCAATGGCACGGCTGAGAGGGCTAACCAGTGATTGGAATTATATTTGTGTTGTTTTGTTAATAGCACTCAAGATAATTGGTCCGAATTATTACCCTGGGCCGAGTTTGCTAGAAACAATGCTGACCATGACTCTTCTGGACTTGGTCCATTCTTTGTTAATAACGGTCGTCATCCTACTGTCCTGTAGGCTGTTTTTTCTGACACAGCTATTCCTGCTCTGGATGACCACCTTGCTTCTATTTGTGATACTTGGATCAAAGTTCTAGAAAACTCTAGATGAACTTTCATGGACCCTCAAGTACATCCAAGAAAGTGTGACTGTTGGTGTCAAGAAGTACTATAGGCTACACCAGGGAACTTAGCCCATTTTGTGGCTTGAAAGCTCGTTTGCACAATTTAGGAATATTTCTAATTGTGCTATGTTTTTGTGAGAGTGATTTTAACTATTTTAGAAGATATTTTGTTGTTAATAAATTACTATACTATGATCATATTCTTTATTTTTCCTTTTATGTATGGATTCATCATCTGAGTGGTAATTATTATCACACCATTGTGATTGTGGCGCCCTATCTCTGTATATTCTGTGTGATTATACTTCAACAGTATATGATCATACATTGCATAAGCCTGCTACATGCCAATGCTTCCCCCCAAGTAGAGGCATACTGGACTTTAGAGGAGATATTTGGTAAAAGAACCTCCCCGAGATGCTCTGGAAGGGCACCCCAACAGATGGAGGGGAAACAACTCAACTGAAACATGCTGGCATAAACTCTGCACAAGTGGGCTCCCCAGCCTGAAACAAAGACGGCAACCAGCCAAGAGGGTGGAGGAAAAATGTAGATGTACCTGTGTGTTTGGAAGGGGGACCTCAAAATGGAGAAATGGAGCCAGCAGGACCTATGCTACAGTGAAGAGATCTAACATTACAGGATGGAACAAGCAGTCTTTGTAAGGGAATTAACAAACAAAGGTCAAAGCACGCAAAATGGAACACAAGCACCTGGGTGTCGGGGTAATGGGTCCCCGCCATCAGAAGCCCTCAATGCCACTCTACCGCAACCCTTGTGAAAAGCTTTGTCAGTTCTGACTGCCCTGCCAGCCTCCATAAACAAGCCAACAAAGCCAAGTGACCATGAACCATTGCTTTGGAAAGACTCTTGCAACTCATAAACACAGACCTTTTTTTATAATATTGATGTGGTGCAAAACCAGCCTGATTAGGGTGGACTGGTCGCCTACAAAAGTTTAAGGCTGGTGGCAAGTATTCAAGAGAAATGTGTGATCTTTACCTGATCTTTTGCCATAGATCATCATATTCACCGCATAAGGCAGCTCCTGATAAGTAAAAGGCTCATCTGAATTAGCTGTAGCAGCAGAGGGAAGAGAATCAGTTATAAATCTTTCAAACAAAATTACCTAGGGAGTCTCCAGGTTCAAAATGTGATTAGCTAGACAAAAACTCTCTCCAATTGCCAGTGTCCTCTCACCTGGTAGGAAGTGTCTATTATAAAATAACTGTGGGGTACCTCAGCCCCCACCAAGTAGCGGTGGGTGGAGCCTCTAAATATAACATTATGGGGGGGAACTAGCATCCCCCACCTTAGCTTCCCCCATTAGTGGTGAGTGGGGGCTGTAAAGACCATGTCAAAGAGCCCATGCCCCCCATGCCACCCTACACCCCTTAGCGGCAATTATAATATTTATAGTATACAATGGGGGCTTTGACATGCCATTGCCACCCTCCTTGGGTGGCTAGTGGTCCCCAATTCCCTAGCCACTCTACATTAAAGTAAAACTATTACCCACCCTAAGAAAATTAATTATACTTACCACCTGGAATCTTATTTCTTGTACCTACCTTGCACCCTTCACAATAGTAATAGGGAAGGGAGCTCATTAAAATAATATCTATAATAAAATACATTCTACTTACCTTCATATCTTCAACCACAGAAAAGACAAAATAAAAAAATCCAAAACAATCTTGCGATGCAACTTTTGAAAATGAAAAAAAATGACAACAATAAAATGAAAAAAAAAGACACAACTAAAATAAATCCACCTTTGTCCTTTGACAAGTCTAGCGAGAAATGAGATTTGCCTGTCAGAGTGCTCTGATTGATTGGCACTCTGGCTGGAAGTTTTCCACTCTATGCAATATCAGTTACAGGTAAGCCCACTGTTAGGTATGCCTTTCTAGACTTAGGTGCCATTTTGGTGTAATCCCCAAGGTAGCACCTTATATATAGCCACAAGCTTGCTTAAATTACCCATTTAAATTTTCAGCGAGCCGAAGACCTGCCCTTTCTGGCTTGTTATCTTTTATTAGATTTTGACCCCCACAGTCCCAACTGAGTATTCGATTCCATGGATCACGTGATTCTTTTATACTAATAAAAGATTCCCTTTCTTTTGCACCACTTTTGATGTTTAGAATTCAAAATATGCTCTTTTCTTGAATCTATACTATATGTTTGTTTGTGTATTATGCACATGGTTAAAGCATCAAGATACTGATGGACTCCAACCATGTCAGATACTCCTGACTCATTTTTAGCTCTCATCACACAGTGTACACAGGGTTACAGCACCAGGATACTGATAGAATCTGCATTAAGTTTGCAGCTAGCAATTTAGTTAATCTGCAGTAGTGATATAGAGTCAATAAGTAGCTGACATGGTTAACATAATTAACCATCATTACAGATTTAATTGGTTGAAATCAGAACCAGAACAGTACTCAGAGTCACAGCCCCAGTCCTCCAGTTTGAAGATGCACAACATTTCAACTAGCCACAGCATGAGTGTCTCAGGTCTCAGCTGTAGAGTGACTGATATCTTTAACCCCTTAAGGACCAAACTTCTGGAATAAAAGGTAATCATGACATGTCACACATGTCATGTGTCCTTAAGGGGTTAAATAAGATGGTGAATATGTGCAGTAGGAGTTATTAAAACTATTAGTGACAGGCAGCACAATGCTCTGTCAGAAATGTTCCCCTCCCCTTGTTATCTTTGGGCTTCCCTGGCTTTACATATATTAATTATCTTGCACAATCAACACTCAGGTAGTCACTATGGCTATTGGGAGAGAGAACAATATAATATTACATTTGGCAGGTGCCACAGCTGCTGCTGCAGTGTTTCTTCCAAGATAGCTTCTTGCTTCTCTCTCCTGTATGCACTGTAAAACCACCCCTTATGCTATCAGCCAAAGATGGCCCATAAATAGAGTGGCCAATAGCATGCCTCCACTTATGGGTTGCTGTCTCTGCTGCCTGAATGGTAACTTTAATAGAGATTCCTTCTTAAAAGACACTAGGCTTGTGCAAAGCCAGCTGAAATAGGGCAGTTTTTAAACCAAGCTCAATTTTTGACATGCCTAGATGCTCTCAAATAAGTTGCTCCAAACTGCTGCCAATGAGGAGGGAGGGGCCCTTTAGAACTAAAACCTATTACAGAACTGAAGAGACACTATTTCCCCCCCACATTTTTCCACTCTATAAAAAGAATTAGTATTTTTAAACCACTGCAAATAATTTTCTTCCCCACATAAAAACTGATGGGGCGCTGCCTCAAGTGCCGCAAAGCGTGAGCCATCCCTAAGTACAAAGTTAAATGTATGCACGTTAAGTTCAGTGCAGCCCTTATAGTTTTATATATATGTTTGTGTGAAAATGCAGGAACACTTAAAAAAAACTTAAAAAACTAAAAGAAATTATATATATATATATAAGGGCTGCATAAACAATGTTATTTAACTCCTAAAAGGCAAATGAATGAGCAGTGAGACTGCAGGGGCATTATTAAACTGCTTTATCTAGCTAAAGTTGTTTTGCTGACTATAGTGTCCCTTTCATTTTATTTAATTTTGAAGATGTTCTAATGCGAGAATAAATAAAACGGTGAGAGAGGGTAACCCAGCCACATGCAGTTTTTATATGATCTAAATATGTGCCATTCACATGTATTCTAGCAGAGGGCTTGTATATAAAGCCTAAAGCCAAGCAAGCCATCCTTATTCAAAAGCTAAGGTGGGTAGAACATGGAAAATAATAGGCCTGTCTCCTCTCTCAAATGCCTTTTCTGTGTCAATATTAATCAAAACATTAGAAATATGATAAACACAGACCTTTTTTTATAATATTGATGTGGCGCAAAACCAGCCTGATTAGGGTGGACTGGTCGCCTACAAAAGTTTAAGGCTGGTGGCAAGTATTCAAGAGAAATGTGTGATCTTTACCTGATCTTTTGCCATAGATCGTCATATTCACCGTATAAGGCAGCTCCTGATAAGTAAAAGGCTCATCTGAATTAGCTGTAGCAGCAGAGGGAAGAAAATCAGTTATAAATCTTTGCAGGTATTGATATCTATCCTCAGTTGAAGTTACAGGAAGGCAACAAAGAGTTGCAGAATAAAAGTTTCAAAAATAAGTGCCTCTAACTGCAATGAACTGATGAGCCCGATTCTGTCCATCCCTTATTTTTGCTTTAGAAGATCTTTGTAATGTGTTTGAGAGCTCTGGTAAGTAATTTTCAATTTCTCTAACCATAAGTATAAAAGGAATACTGAGTAACAAAAGTGTTCATTTTGCTTTATATTCCAATAAGTGTGACAACTCAGTTCTGAGGTGAGTCAATCTTTTCAGTGTATCATCACTTTTATCTGCTTTATGCTGTGTTTCTAAATCGCCATTCTCAGATAAAAGGATTTGAACTTTTTTATCTCTTATCTTTTTCAAGGCAAAGGCTTCATTGAATAAAAGTCCGTTCAAAACACAATTGTGAGCCTCCCTAGTATTTACTGCAGACGTGACTGAGGGCGGATTGTCATGAAAATTATTTTTAATCCCTTCTGGACTTGTGCTTTAAAAGTCTGGTTCTCTAAAATAGTATCATTAAGTTTTCAATTCCATGATCCATGAAGTATTGTGAAAAAAGAAAAGTGCACATAGACTGAGAGGTAGTCAGACCAATAGTAGATGTTTTTATGAGGTGTAAAAATCTATGCTAAATGAAGATGGAATTCAATCTTGAGTTATTAGGGTGGGAATAAAATATGTAGTCATTTGCTGAATTTTACATAATATCCAACTGTCAACTATTTGATCTGTGTGTAAGGAATAGGTAAATGTTTCCTTGATGGGAGTTCACTTGCACGATAGCACTCAGGGGAGAGGGTCTAAATAAAAGATTGCACAAGAATGCTGGATCATTTACAAATAATTGTGTGCATGTGAAATAAGCTGGCAAGGGCCAGCCCCACCAACCCCATTTTTTTGGCATGCCTAAATGCTCTCAAGTAAACTTCTCCAATCAGCAAACAATGAGGAGAGAGAGGCCCTGCAGAAATGAAACCTATAACTGAGTTAAAGAGGCACAAATTTTTTTCTCTTTTTTTTTTTTTGCTTACTACCTTGCCCTAAAGAAAATAATATATTTTCTAAACTAATGCAGATAACTTTTTTCCCCACTTACAAACTGCCCCAAGTTCTCCTACTGACGGGCCTCCGCTGCTACTACTTGTAATATCTTTTTATTGTATTGGAATTTAATTGAAAGTCCAAGGAATTCTTTAAAATGTCTTTCTTAAACATTCTATTTCTATGAAAAAAACATCAAATGTGACACAATATCTTTAATTTTTCTGCCACATCAAACCCTCTGCACCTGTAATGTAAAACATAAATGTTCAATACATTCTTGTTTGTTAATTATCATCATTCTGTTTATATATATATATATATATATATATATATATATATTCTACCTAATTTTGCATTATACTAATTTCCATTTGGTAATTTGTAATGGCCTGTTGTTATACTGTTAGTCATTTAACACGTTGTAATATTTACCTCTCAAATTAAAGAATAACAGACGAAAGTAATTTAAATTAGATTATAAATTAATTGAAAACATGGTGTATTAATGCATTTTCATATCATGCATTCTTTAACCACAATATCACCGAATACTAAAGAACATTAAAAAATATTAAGCAATCTAAATCCAGAATGTGAAATAAAATGATCAAATATCTGTCAAATTGTTCAAACAAAACAAAGTACTTGGATCAAGAAATCCTTTTCATCTCCAGACAGATTAAAAGAACTACTTACAATTCTACTCAAGGAGGAGAACAAAAGCAGCATCAGTTCTACACCCTACTGTGACTTCGGGTCTATTCACTCAATAGCAAGTTGCTCTGACTTAAGAACAAACTTTCAAAACAGTCCAAAAGAGACACAATTGAATATATATATACATGAATATATATATACATGTAGTAAGAGGCTTGCACTCACAGTTTTTTGAAATAGAAAAATTCTCCTTTATTGTATATCCATTAAAATCTGATCGACGTTTCAGCCCCCATCCTTGGCTTTCCTCAGGATCAGTGTATTATATATATATATTTGTGGTCAGGGCAATATTGCCATAATGGTTAGATAACCTATAAATAGTAATAACATATAAATAGTTATAAAAAACATAGTTTAAAACACCAGTCGGTTGTGGTGGGCCGGAATCGACAATGCAGTAGGCCTGTAATAAAAGAGGGCAAAGAGAAGTGTACCATATAAAATTTTATTCGTTCCACAATAGATCAATCATTTGGTTAAGTCTTGAAAGGCTAGACATCTCTTTAACTGGTTTAGGGATATATAGAGTATACGTGGATGATTTTAGGCGTCCCGTGGCTTAGATGATATGTGCTGGAGTGTTATTGGAGGAGGCAGAAAAGGTTGCCCCTATGCGAAAAGAGTGGCCTGAATAGTGATTTGAATTAAGTCCAAACCTGGTTAATAGCTTGCGAACATACAGCATAAATTTGGACGTAGTGAGTGTGGAACCATGTAGCTCAAGAAGTGGTTGGTGAGGTAATTTTTGAAAAGTGCTGAATAGTGATGTCCCGAACAGTTAGCTGGCGAAAAGTTCCTGGCGAACATCGCTTGTTCGCGTTCGCCACGGAGGGCGAACATATGCGCTGTTCGGTCCGCCCCCTATTCGTCATCATTGAGTAAACTTTGACCCTGTACCTCACAATCAGCAGTCACATTCCAGCCAATCAGCAGCAGACCCTCCCTCCCAGACCCTCCCATCTCCTGGACAGCATCCATTTTACATTCATTGTGAAGCTGCATTCTTAGTGAGATGAGGGACAGTGTAGCTGCTGCTGATTTGATAGGGAAATTGATAGCTAGGCTAGTGTATTCAGTGTCCACTACAGTCCTGAAGGACTCATCTGATCTCTCTGACCTCACTACCCCCCACACCCTCAGCCTCACTACCCCCACACCACCCCCAGCCTCACTACCCCCACACCACCCTCAGCCTCACCACCCCAGCCTCACTACCCCCCACACCCCTCCATCAGCCTCACTACCACCCCACACCCTCAGCCTCACAACCCCACACACCCTCAGACTCACTACACCCCCATCACCCTCAGCATCACCACCCTCAACCACCCTCAGTCTCACTACCACCCACACCACCCTCAGTCTCACTACCACACACAGCCTCACCCTCCTCCATCCTCTGCCTCACTACCCCCACACCCCACCCTCATCATCACTGCCCCCAACCACCCTCAGCATCACCACCCCCAACCCTCCTCAGCCTCACTGCCCCAACCACCCCTCAGCCTCCCTACCCCCCACACCAACCTCAGCATCACCACCCCCAGCCTCACTACCTCCACACCACCCCACACCCTCAGCCTCACAACCCCACACACCCTCAGACTCACTACACCCCCATCACCCTCAGCATCACCACCCTCAACCACCCTCAGTCTCACTACCACCCACACCACCCTCAGTCTCACTACCACACACAGCCTCACCCTCCTCCATCCTCTGCCTCACTACCCCCACACCTCAGCCTCACTACCCCCCCACCTCAGCCTCCGCTGCCCCCACGCCGGACTCACTGCCCCCCACCACCCTCATCATCCACTACCCCAACCACCCTCAGCATCACCACAACCCCCTCAGCCTCCTTCCCCCAACCACCCTCAATGCCCCCTGCCCCCACCCACCCTCAGCATCACCCACCCCCACACCGCCCTCAGCCTCACTTTTCCCCCTCAGCCTCACTACCCCCCACACCTTCAGCATCCGCCCCCCACTGCCCCTCTAGCTTCTTCCCCACCCCTCAGCCTCCTTCACACCCCACGCACCCCTCAGCCTCCAGCCCTTGCCTCAGCCTCACATCCCACCACCCTCAGAATCCCGCACCCCACCCCCACTCCTGGCATGTCACCCCCACCACCTCAGCGCATCACACTCCAAGCCACCTCAGCCCCCCCTCACCCCTCAGCATCACCAGCCCCCACCACCCTCAGCCTCCCCCCACCACCCTCAGCATCACCACCCCCCACCCTCACCCTCCACCACCCTCAGCAAACAAAACTTTTTGGACTGTAATATAATAGCAGTCAGTTTCCTTCACGAGTGTGCGTTTCAGGGCCTGCCCAGTGCCACCACTCACTCACTGGTGTCCCAATAGCTTGCATTTAAAAAAAAAACTAAACTTTTTGGACTGTAATATAATAGCAGTCAGTTTCCTTCACGCGTGTTCGTTTCAGGGCCTGCAAGGGCACAGTGTCACACCAGTGCAACTCATATCTGGTGTAACAGTAGTGTACATTTAAAAAAAAATAAAAACATTTTTGACTGTAATAGATTGAATAGCAGTTAGTTGTCTGTAAGCGTGTGTGTCAGGCCTACAGCGTCTACTCTGCCAACTTCTGCCACTGCACAGTGCCACTCATATCTGTTGTCACAGTAGCTTGCACGCATAGTACTGCTAATCGGAAAAAAAATGACAGGCAGAGGCAGGCCACCCCGCAGGGGCCGTCGTGGTCGTGGTGCTGTGATTCCCTTTGGCCCTAGAATAATGCCCAGTGTTCAGAGGCCACGTACCCTGAACTCGAAAAGTTCTGAGGACATAGTTGACTGGCTAACACAGGACACCCAATCTTCTACAGCTTCCGCTCGGAACCTTGACACACCATCCTCCTCCAGCTTAGCTTCGGGTGGGACCCTATTTAAACCTGTCAGATACGATCTCGGAAGTGCTTCTGTTTACTTCCGGTACACTGGACTCTGACATCATTTTCCCACCAGCAGGCCGGCAGTCTGTCGCCAAAACTTTCTTTCAGTCCTGTGTTCGTGAGTATAATTAGAAAGCCAGCGCACTTACGGCTAATTGTAAGTTATAATCTTTTCATACGAACGCACCCCTGTACTTTCACTAGAACACATGTTCATTTAAATTTTCTGTTCGGTTACCACGGCACTTAAAATAAACGGGCATTCTTGTAAACTTTCGTTTCCTCACATAGAACCAATTCGTCAGTTTCTGTTAATGCCTGTTCAGCTAAAATACATGTGCTACCATTCATTCGTACGTTGCTACCTTTTGTGTAAAACCCGCATTTCGTGCAGTCCTTTCGTAAGCTTTCTCACGTTCCAATTCATTTAAATCTCTCTGTGTCCGTTCGTTTAAAAAATATCAGGCATAAACATTTATACATACACTGTTACCTTTCATATAGACCCGCGTTCGTGAAATCTTTCGTACTTTTCATCTCCTCTTACTATACGCTTGCATAAGACAATGAGTGTTCAATTCGTTCGTTTCAGCCGATCACAGTCTTGTTCTCATTAGTACTGCATTTCATGTTTGAATTCGCATGGTTCCTTTAGTCTCACGTTTAAATTTCCTATGTTACTATTGTTCACCAAACAATCTGCATAGTATCTATGGCAGTTAAGTCTATACAAATTCTTAAAGTACGGTGTTATTACTGTTCGGCTTTACCCTGCAGAAGTTTTCTTAAAACCATAGTATTTTTGTATAAGAGCATGTTAATTAGCTTTTCAGGTGACCACTCTACGCTCAAATGCTTTCTTATACAGTTCTAAATGATATAGCATACTCCTCTAATGCACTTATGTTATACAATGCAATGTTCATTACATATGAATATGTCAATTAAAACGGTTCTGTTTCCATGTTTAACCCCTTAAGGACCAAACTTCTGGAATGAAAGGGAATCATGACATGTCACACATGTGTCATGTGTCCTTAAGGGGTTAAAGATTAATCACTTACTAACATTGGTTTCAGCAGGGCCTTCATGGTTATTTCAACTGCAAGGTTATAGAGGTAGGCCCTAAATTTCATACTTAATTACATTGTTATGTATTACTTTCTGGTAACCAGAACATATATTAAATAAGTCACATTTCCCAACCACTGGTTGAACAAATAGCCCTACCAGGACAAGCAATCCTCATAAATCTTTCAAGTTATATATTCCCATAGGGCTCTTCGCCTAGAGCTAGTGGTCCCGCAAGGCCAATTATCGCTCCGTTCAGCAGAGGTCCAAGCCCAATCGGCCTTGCATCTAATCATAGTTAGGGCCTCAATTGTCACAGCCAATCGATAGTGTATCTTATACGTGTCACTGAGAGGCCAACACCGCGCCACCCACCTCAGTGACACTAAGGCCACACAAGCCAAATCATAGGTAGAGCCTCTCAAAGCCACTTGGCAAGTAGTTAGGGCGTCACCTGTCACCAATATTAGTAAGTTAATACAATTAAAAAAGAAGGATATCCCCTTCCCGGCCACAGCCAGGAAAGCTGAACTTTTTTGGTTGCTAAACACTCAGGAGGACAATGAAAGGCCTGGCCCTAGTTCTGAGTTTAACGTGCAAAACAGCCTATCAGAACTGCATTTAATGATGGCCTCCCTTGTGTCTTCCATAGACACTATTAATAACAGGCTGGATAATCTGGAATCTAATAGCACACCTGTCATTCAGGTTCCAATTCCCATAGCCCAGCCTGAGCCTAACCCAGGAGGTAAAAATAACCCTGTACCCGCCAAAACTACCAACATTATTAACCCTATCCACCTCATTCCACAAAACCTGAAGCGTGACATTATAGAAGCGAAAGACATTAACTTGGCTTCACTACTGATAGCTTCTCAAGACATGATTGAAAATAGATCATATAAGTTCGATTACCTATCAGTAGTTATGAAGTCCAGTAGTTATGAAGTCCCTGAGTTTGTCCTGGCCTTCGGTCTATACAGAGATGTTATCTGTACAGCCTTTCCCCACCGTAGAGAGGAACTTGACTTATACCTCCATAAAATCATTGACCTGGCATAGAAGTACGGAGGCTATGCCTTTTATGATTATCACAAATCATTCGCTTCCAGATCAGCAGCTTCACTCACTCAATACAATACTAACACCGACTGGGGTCAGTTAGACACCAAAATGTTTCTTAGGCATTTTGCGGGTCTCAAGACGCCTTCTTGTGCCATATGCTCGTCAGCAGCCCACACAGTCAACTTTTGTCCTGACAACACAGCAGTTCCCTCTACCAGTAACGCCAACCCTGAGTATCAATCCAATACTACACAGAGAAAGTTGAGAGACAAACTAGGCAGGCCAATTGTTTTTTGGGGTAAAGCACAAGTCTGTAATAATTTCAATGCTGGTGGTTGTAGTTACAGTGCTTGCAGGCTTCTTCATGTGTGCTCACTTTGTTACAGGGTGCACGCTAAAACAATGTGCCCAAACAGACTGTAAATAAACGTTCCTAATTTGCAATGCTACCTGTCTAATTATCCTTCTTTACATCTGGTAGAATTCCTCACATCTGGTTTTACTGACAGGTTTCACACAGGTTTTGTTACTCTCCCTACGGGTATTTTGGAATGCCACAACCTACAGTCAGCACTCACAGACCCCAGTAGCATACATGAACTCCTACTCAAAGAAATTAACAACGGCATCATGATAGGGCCTTTCACAACACCACCTTTCACCTCCTGGAGAACAAACCCTCTGGGCATAGCTACGGAGAAATGTAACAATAAAAAGAGAAAAAGAGGCTTATAATTGACTTTTCAGCACCTCACTCTTCCACTACACCTAGCTTGAATGCACTAATTCCGTCAGAAGATTTCTCTCTTCAATACGCTAGAATTGATGATGCCATACAAGCCATCATTCATTTCGGTAAGGCTGCATTGTTAAGCAAAACCGACATTACTAATGTGTTTAATTACTACCCATACAATAGTCACTCTGGCACCTGCATGGCGTTAAGTGGGAAGACAGGTATTATTTCGCGACCAAGCTAACTTGGGCTCCAAGAGTAGCCCCAAGATATTTGATATCTTCGCTGAGACTTTAACCTGGCTCCTACTTAACAAGTGCAGATGTCCAGTAGTAATCCACTGTAATGGACCGTTTCAGCACACAAGGGGTTAAAACCATTTAGGCGATCGTCCCCTCCAGAGATGCAGGCACAGCTACTGCGGAACACCAATCCGCCGAACAGGAAACCATATGAATGCTGTAAACAGCCGAATAGGAAAAAACATACGAATAGGTTTACACTCCTAGCAGTCAAACTGGAACAGCATACAATAAATGCCCCCAAGAATGAGACAAAGCTCCGTGTTAAGGGTCAAGCAGTGAACAGTTTAATGAGGGCTACCTGCCCAGTATTTATGCAGGTCTTCCACCTGGTGGACACTCCCCTAGGGGACCAAATGGGAGACTGTGACAAGGGACAGACAAGCAGACAAATAGGACACACAGTCACAGTATATTCCCACAATGCACCCTGGCTTCCTCCCCTCTGCCTTGGAGATAATTGAGAAGTAATTCAATTATCTCCCAAGACAAAGGCAAATCACCATTATGCACGTGGGGATACTAAAACAGGAATTACTATTAAAATACACTATGTGAGACACATTACATTAAAACTATACATTTAACATATCCCCAGATAGCTCAGATCTGAGCGCACATAATTAAGCGAATCGCGCTCAGACCACACAAATACAGTTCAATTGCCATGGAGCCAAAGTCTTTACACAGTCAGTTTCATGCGAATGGGCTCCATGGGATTCCTATCTGGGGTATAACATAGACAAGTAAAACTACCGAACATCGCGCAAAACTGTGTCCGATTTTAGTTCCATGAATTAAGCGTCGAACACCGCTGTGCATTCGTATGTTTAAAATGGCCGCGACCTCGTGTTCGGGATACGAATGGCGGCCACCCAGCATTCGTCAATTAAGCTGCGGTTAACCGTAGCTTCAGGGAGGTTAATTGCCGCCACACTCCAGCTCCCAGGTGGTCTATTCATTCATGCGGTTGTTCGGTAGATTAAATCTACCGAACAACCTGCAGAAAATCACGAATAAAGCTTTTCTGCAGGCGAAACAAAGTCTTTTAACATGGGGCCATAGTCCAAAGGCAGCAGGCGGGCAACCAGGCTTCTCCAATGCAATGTGGCGAGATTGGTCTCGTCACATCCACTATTTAGACAACTTTCTCACCATCGAACCACACCACTGCACATCAAGCAACCTTCGTCACGTGCTCTATCTTTTCAAATATCTAGGAGTCCCTTTTCCCCCAGACAAAACAGAAGGTCCCAAAACCGAGATTACTTTCCTGGGTATTACACTTAATTCCGTGCATATGCAAGCCAGCCTCCCCCAAGAGAAAGAAGACAGAATTATCTCATATCAACATCTGCACATCACAGGGCTCTTGTATCAGGAAACAGCTACAGTCACTACTCGGGTCACTTAATTTTGCGATGAGAATAATACCACAGGGGAGATCTTTCATTTTCAGAATTCTCTCTCCTTCACGGGCTCCCTGACGATGACTCCACGACCCTCTTAGACGAACCAGCTAGAGCAGATCTTAAAATGTGGCATCTATTTCTGTCATCTTGGAGTGGCAGGTTGCTATTCATCCCCCCTATTTCTGACAACTCCCTGGTAGTTTGGACTGATGCATCGGGTGCCATAGGCTACGCAGCTATTTTTGGTAATGAATGGGTGTACAACTCTTGGCCACTAGAGACTACCACACTAGTGAACTTCAATACCACCTCAGCACTATTCGAAGTATTCCCAATCGTAGCTGCTGCTCACATATGGGGTAAGGAATGTAGTGGACAGTCGGTCAGGTGCTTATCAGATAACATGGCGGCATGTGATATTATTAACAAAGGCCGCTCTCAGTCCCTTACCATTATGAAATTGGTTAGGAGACTTACTTGGCTACCAGCAAATCTACAATTCTGTATCTATTGCATTCACGTGCCGGTGTTCAGAACAACGCAGCTGACGCTCTCTTATGCTCTAATTTACAGGAGTTTTTCAGAATCCATTTGTGACAAACTACCTTTTGTCACTAGCTGGTTATGTGACCCACTGCCCTTTGCTCTTGGGATTTGAAGGAGCCTGATTGCCAGCCTCCTACCTTATGACTATGACCCCTGGGAGATTGGGCACGTTAAACACAGTATTTGGGCATAATGGATTTTTGTTGTGCTTTTGCTGGCCCTTTAACTCCCAGAGAAAGGATTTGTACTTTTAAATTAACACTTCGGATGCAGTCGAAGTGCCGAAGTAGTCGAAGTGGCCGCCATTCGAAAAACGAACGTGGTCAGCGGTGCGTGCCACTGAATCTATGGAACTAAAATCGGCTACACATTTGCATGAAGACCGCTGACCCTTACCTTCTCATGAACTTCGACACTTCGGCTGGAATCGAAGTGCGTTCGACAATTCGAACACACTGTTAGACTGGGCTATTTGCACGAACGGCCCCGTTCGTGCATTTGAATGAGACTTAGACATTTTTCTGTGTGAAATTGACCAAGCGCACAGCCCAACTCTATGGAACTCTTTTGGGCATGAAAATGTGCTTGCAGTCGGTCAAAGGTGACTTATATCTATCTCCTGAACGGCTGAACGGATTCAAATGATTTTTGGGTATGTTTGTATTTGAAATGTGCTGATTAATAATATGTGACTTTTATTAATACTGAATGTATAGTTTTAGAGTTATGAAAGTTAGGTAAAAAGTATGTTTTAAACTGTACAGCTAATTGTGTTACCTCTCAGGCCAAGGGGAGGAGATGTGTGGGATGTAACCAGTGTGTGATTGGGTAATTCATAATTGTCTGTGGGCATCTCCCTTGCATGGGAGAATTACATAAAAACAGAGTGTGTGTCATTAAACTTCACCCTCAATCTGTGTCCTATCTCTTATTGGGGGAATCTGCCACAAGGGATTGCAATGCTCTGCATATTCCCTTGCTATAATCACTGAGCTCTTGTATGAGCTTGTTCCTGTCTTGCTCTCTGAAGGAGTCTACGGTGGTTATGGTGTTGGCTGGAGTTCTTGGAGCCCTCAGGAAGCATCCTTCAACGGAGGTACCCAGTCGGGGTGCCAGGTGATCCGTTACACCATCCATCGTTAAACGCACAACCCAGACAACCTCTGAGCTTCACAGACCTAATCATGCTTTAAATACCCTGTTACTCTATAGTAGGTCGCTTGCACAGGCTGGTTTGTCTCTTAATACAAAAAAAGCATATTCAAGAGCATATGATTTGTTTAAAAGGCTAGTTCATGATTATTGTGTAATAAATGTTTTTTCCGTAGAAACCATGGTCGCATTTACAACTTTTTGCTACATTTCTCTTAAATTAGCTTACAATACAATCAAACTTTACTTAATGGGCATACAACACTACATGTTAACCAGTTATCCCAACAAAACTCAATTTCTAGCATCCTACCCAGTTAAAAGTGTCCTTAAAGGTGTTCAGAGAATAACAGTGCATAATCTCATCAAGAAACTTCCCATAGAAAGTACACTGTTTAGGAGTATCTCTGATGTACTAGACAAGTCCCCTTTTGAACAAACCACAAACCTAATTATCAAGTCCGTGGCTTACATAGCCTTTTATGGTTTCTTAAGACCTAAAGAATTTTCTGTAGAAAAGGCATTCGACTTTAAGTCATGCCTTCAGCAAAAACACCTAATTAAAAAACAGGACCACTACATTTTGTCAATTACCCATACCAAAACGAGCCAAACTGGTCCACCAGTAGAGATTGAATATTATCCTACCTCTACCAAATGGTGTCCAATCCACATTTTGGATAAGCTAGTGGAATCCCAACTCACTTCCAACCCTGATTCCCCACTATTGACCATTCAAGGAAAAACCTTAACCACCAAACAATTCATACTTTACATTTGTACGTTATTACTCCAGCTATTACATAATCCACATTCAATCTTGGGCCATTCATTCCATATTGGAGCAGCCACATCTGCCTCCAGAAATCACGTAATGTTATGCTTAAATAAATGTATCTGACTTAAAGAATCGCTTCTTACATTTTCGGCACACCTCAACTGACTTTGCTTCTTTCTTATGATTTCATACGTCCTCTAAATGTGCCAAACACAAATAGAAGGCTTGGCCTGTAATTGTGGGAGGCACTATGAACTCTATTTAAAACCAGTAAGCCCCTGCTTACCTGTCGGCTATGATCTCGGATCTCGCACCCTTTATTTATTCTCACTTCACCTAGATGGGCCCTCTTTTACAGGTCTAACCTCACATCAGTTTCGACACACCTCAACTGACTTTGCTCTTACCACATTTTACTTCTTTCTTATTATTTCATATGTCCTCTAAATGTGCCAGACACAAATATATATATATATATATATATATATATATATATATATATACAAAAATATAGGGTACAGGAGGCAAGCACTCACGGTCTTTTCTGGTCTCTTTAAAAGGTTGTTCTTTATTTTATAGGTTAAAACTTGATTTGATCGACGTTTCAGCCAAACTTCATGGCTTTCATCAGGATCTTAACAGCTCAAAGAACTTTGAGCTGTTAAGATCCTGATGAAAGCCATGAAGTTTGGCTGAAACGTCGATCAAATCAAGTTTTAACCTATGAAATAAAGAACAACCTTTTAAAGAGACCAGAAAAGACCGTGAGTGCTTGCCTCCTGTACCCTATATTTTTGTATATTTTTGGCATTTGGCTTGACAGCATCAGGCATAATATCATTGGAGTGTGTGTGCAAGGATACAATAGTATTTTGGATTTTATATATATATATATATATATATGTGCAATATTATTCCATTCATCTTAATTTGAAATTGTATAAGGTTCAGTTTTACAAGTGACCACAACATGTTATTTCTAGGGTTGTTCTCTTAAGTTTGAAAACACAGTGAATTTAAAGTGAATTTCAAATTTAAGGCCAGAGTGGCTGAACGGAAAGCATATGTGACTTTTACAGATCAACTATTTTGACCTTAAATTTGGAATTCACTATGAATTCTCACATTATTGAATGACCCTGCTAGTGAATTACTGGCCACCTATGTTCCAATGCTTGCATACTTGCATTCTGACCATAGGGATTAATTACTAAACAAAGTACCAGATACATGATAGATGATACATGGCTAGGGGCATATGTTTGTGTGTTCCATGAAATTAGTTGATGGTTCATTGATAGTTATATTATGTATTACAGTATTAATCATGTGGTGTGATAACCATGCTGAAGCCAAAATCCTTGTACCTAGCCTTGGTCATTGACTCTAGTGTGAGACTAGCATAATAGTATAGAGTTGTTATTTTATTTTATTTTTTTTAACTGTGTTTGTAGGAAATAAAATCCTATATTATTATTTTTTTTGAGTTTGTTCAATCCAATGCATGTTGTGCAAGTATGCAAGAACTGTACAGTGCTTCTTAACATGAAGTACAATAAAGTTATAGCAATAAATACACCAATCATTAACCTATTTTGCAACACAAACACAATTTTTTTTACTAAATATAGTTGTGTACTTTATGCAATGCTCAAGCATTCAAATACTTTTCCTAATGTATTCTAATAAGAAAAACAAACCCACCATCATTAATGTCATGTACTACTACCCAAGCCAAACTGAGAGAGTATAGTGGGAGTGGTCCTGTTCCCCAATCCAACAACAGTAGTCATGCCATAACCTGTAAGAGTTGGAGCTTCTCTTCCTTGACTTTGCTGCAACAACTTGTGCTTTCACTGGCACTGCAGCTCTAGCTACCAGAGCTAGTTCATTGCTCATTAGAGACTCTCTTTAGTGAGGACTTACAGTAAAATAACAAAATAGTTTTCCAACTGGTGTTGGTGGAAGTGGCGGTGATGAATACAGTGCTGAAAATTTTGTTTCACTCTCTCACTGCAGACATAGTACTTTTTTCTCTGGCTCAGGAGCTACTCAACTGTAAGTATGATGAACCAGAGGAACTAGAAGAGGAGAGTATAGAAAGGACAAGAAAAATGTGTCATGGTAAGTATACCCTAATAAACAGAATAGATGTATTACCGCACCTTAGTGTGGACAGGCTAAGGTACATACAAGAGAAGTCATAGTCAGTAGACAAGAGAAATTGTAGTCAATGGAGAGATTTTAGAGTAACATATACTTTTATAATTGAAATGGAAATCAATCAATAAATTGATTACTTTGTGTATCTAGCCAGGTCACGGTCATAGAAGTACTCAGAAAGTAAAAGACAAGACAAGGTCAAACCATAAATGCTTAGAATAATATCAAGAATGCATTAATCGGGTGCCAGAATAGAAACCATTATAAGGCAAAGGACTATAGGCACAGGTGTGCTGGATGTGTCTGGGCACACCCTAATTCTCGTGGCCTGCGCATGGATCGAGGCTGGCAGGGGAGATCACAAGATATCCCGTCGGTCCATGTAGAGCCGATGCTATCCAAGCGCAGGCCCTGCTGTGTGCCTCCATGGGCTGGTGAGGAGATCAAAGATCTCCCTCACCAGGCCAGAGGCAGGAGAGGACCCAGGGAGCTCTAACCAGCAGCTCCGCTGGGTCCCTTATGCGAGGAACACTCAGATCTTGCGAGAGTGAACTCTAGCCCTGCAGGCTAGAGTTCACTCTCACCAAAAAGGCCACCAGGGATGGCAGCAATGATCCTCCCTCCCAGGATAAAGGTAAGAACGGAGAGAGGATCCTTCTTACCTTTCCTAATCTGTCCCCCCCACACAATCACTCCAAACAAATTTACACACACAGTACCCTCACACACACACAGCACACTAACAACACCCTCAGACACACAGCACCCTCACACACACACACACACAGAGCAACCTCACACACACACACACACACACACACACAGAGCACCCTCACAGCACACTATCACACACACACACACATCACCCTCACACACACAGCACCCTCACAGCACACTACCAGCACTCTCTCTCACACACACACACACACACAGCACCCTCACACATACACAGCAGTCTTTTACACACACACACACACACACACACACACAGCAGTTTATGTATGTATATGTGTGTGTATATATATATATATATATACATGCAACATGTGTGTTTGTGCTTTAGGGTGCACACACTAATGCAATAGGCTGCACAACGCCGGTGACTATGGGTATAAACAATAAGGGCTAGGAGCGTTTCAGTTGTCCACGTCACTTCTGTGACCCAAAAATTGTGGAATTGATGTTGCAAACCAGAAGTGAACCAGCCTCAGGGTTATTAAAGGACGCACTCCACAAGCGAGCAGCATCCATCTTGCTGTATGGAGCATAATGTATATCAGATCCATTTAATCTATGTGAGTGGCCATCCAGGAAAGCTCACTACAGCCCCACTAACCAACTTTTTTTTATTTTTTTCATTAAGTATTAAAAATTTGGTGGTGGTGATGTTGGAAGTCATCCCCTTGTTCATTCTCCTAAAAAAAAAAAAAAAGTCCTGCTGTTTCCCCTCTTTTTTTCCCATTGCCTTTCACTGTGGTTATGTCCTGCCTGACTAAGACTTTAGGTGCCTGTTACCGCTACATAACCAGTTGGGGAAGGTGAAATGGCTCACTTTCTTTCCACAGTGAAGGATGGTAACTTATTTTAGTAAGGAAAAAGTAAGTAGGCATGGGCAATTGACCACCCTGAGAAAAGCAAAGCTTTCCCACACATCAAGAATGTAGCAGTCACCGTATTTTAGTGTGAAAATGGGGTTGGTAGCAACAATGTAACATGGCTGTGTAATCCAAAAGCAAATACAAACACGCAAATATTAAAGGGACACTGTAGGCACCCAGACCACTTCAACTCATGTAAACTGCAATAATTACCCGTTAGGGATAACTACTCCTCTAGTGGTTGTCTACCAGACAGCCATTAGAGGGACATCCGGGCTCGAAGGTGACTTTTGGTAGCCTAAATAATGCTGGACGTCCTCACGCTATGCATGAGGACTTTCAGCGTCACCGGAATCCACCTAGGAAAACATTAGTCTCCCATGCCAGCTGACATTGGTGAAGAGAAGCGTGGGTAGAGTCAAGCCAGCGCTGGACCCAGGTAAGTAACAGAAGGGGCTTTTAACATCTTCTACACCTCAGGGTCTGTCATGCCAGGAAAACGAGTTTCCCTTTAAACCTGGTATTCAAACTTCAACTACACCTGGCATCAGCGTAGGGATTCATTTGTGTGTTTTTATTTGCTTTTGTATTACATAACAATGTTAAACTGCTGTCGCCCACTCCGTGTGTTCCCAATTAATGGTTAATAAGTGTGTATTGATTTATAAAAATACCCCTTTCTGTCTAGAGACTTTGTCATTTAGCTGAACGTAGCAAGATTTTATGGCTATTGAAGTCATTCTAAAAGCCTCCTATTATTTAAAATGTGCATAGGGATTTGGGATAGTGCGACGGTAACTTTTTTTTTTTTCCTTTGATCATAAGAGTTAGTCAGACCGGGTGAAACCATAACATGAATGGCATTTGAAAAATTATCAGCAAGAGTAATTTAGTTTGCAAATGGGATTTTTAAAAAAAAAAATTAGTCGGCAACTGAAGCCTCGCTCACCTGTTCCATCCTTTACTTTTTTTAAAATAAAAAAATCCAGTTTTTCCATTTAAATAACTCCTGCTGCTGCTTGGGCACTGTGTTTTTCCACACTGGTATATAGACTGAAAGTGTTGGAAAACTTTTTTATTGTGAGGGTTGAAGGGGCGAGTGGCTGTTCAATTGCCCACTTACAGTTCATTTCATTTTTGGGTAAATCCCCTATTTTAACATGAAATAACTCCTGGTTACCATTTTTTTCAACAATGCAAGATATTAAAAGGCAAAATATTACAATCAATCATTATAAAACAACGTTCTCTCACTTACTATTTTTTATAATGAAATCCAAATATTGAAAAATAACCAAATGTTGGCAACTCAGAATTGTCATTGCAGAAATGGCTGATGTTGCTTAGTGTCTGATAATATGCAAACATGTATTGTAATTTTACAATAGTTTGGGGACACAGAAATTAGCCACTTTCAGCTTTGCAAAATGTCTGGGGGAAGTAAAGAAATATGAGATCTGAATCACATTAGGAATAGTTACAACAGCATAACCAGAGCACAAAGTGATCAAAGAAAAACAGCAAATTAGGCGCTGTGATTTTTAAATTAAGCAATCTTAATCAAATAATGCACAAATTGCTTTAGAGGCAAAGTGTACACAATGCAGCACAGGACGAAAATACACTGGAGAAAAAGGACAAACATTGAGAAGGAGAATACATTTCCTGGGAAAAAATGACAAACTAGTCTGCAATGAAGATATTTTAATAATTGGATTAAAACAAACCTCCAGATTAATTAAAACAAAAATGTGTAATTAATATATTACTATGGTTACTATGGTGTCAAAGGGGGGTGACAGTGGTGTGGAGGGGGGTGACTATGGTGTGGAGGGGGGTGACTATGATGTGGAGAGGGTGACTATGATGTGGAGGGTGACTGTGTGGTGTGGAGAAGTGACTATGATGTGGGGGTTGATAGTGGTCTGGAGGGTGACATGGTGGCGGGAGGGGTGACTGGTGTGGAGGGTGACTGGTGTGGAGGAGGGGTGACTGGTGTGGAGGAGGGAGTGACAGTGGTGGAGGGTGAGAAGAGCTGTGGGTGTGGAGGGTGACTGTGATGAAAAGAGTGACTATGGTGTGGAGGGAGGAGGTAACACTATGGTGTGGGGGAGTGACTGTGGTGTGGAGGAGGAGTGACTGGGTGTGGATGAGGAGGTGACAGTGGTGTGGAGGGGTGACTGTGTGGTGTGGAGGGTTACTGTGGTGTGGAGGGTTACTATGGTGCGGTGGTGACAGTGGTGTGGAGAAAGGGGTGACTGTGGTGTGGAGGGATGACTATGTGGAGTGGATAACTATGGTGTGGAGGGTATTGATTGTGGTGTGGGGGTGACTATAGTGTGGAGGGAGGAGGTGACTGGGTGTGGGGTGGCAGTGTTGTGGAGGAGGTGACATATATGGTGTAGGGGTTGATAGTGGTCTGGAGGGATGACTTTGCTCCGGTGTGGAGGGGTGACTGGTGTGGAGGGTGACTGGTGTGGAGGGAGGGGTGACAGTGTGGTGTGGAGGAGGGGTGACAGTGGTGTGGAGGGTGACTGGTGTGGAGGGTGACTGTATGATGTGGGGGTGACGCTATGGTGTGGAGAGCAACTATGGTGTGGGAGTGACTGTGGTGTGGAGGAGGAGTGACTGCGTGGATGAGGGAGGTGACAGTGGTGTGGAGGGGGGTGACTGTGGTGTGGAGGGGGTTACTGTGGTGTGGAGGGGGGTTACTATGGTGCCGAGGGGTGGTGACAGTGGTGTGGAGAAGGGGTGACTGTGGTGTGGAGGGGGATGACTATGATGTGGAGGTGGATGACTATGGTGTGGAGGAGTGATTGGTGTTGGGGGTGACTATAGTGTGGAGGGAGGTGACTATGGTGTGGGGGTGGCAGTGTTGTGGAGGAGGGGTGACTGGTGTGGAGGAGGGGGCTGACAGTGGTGTGGAGGGGGGTGACTAATGTGGAGGGAGGGTGACTGTTTTGTGGGGTGGTGACTGTGGTGGGGGGTGAGGGGGGTGACTGTGGTGTGGGGGTGACTGTGGTGTGGAGAGGGTGATTGTAGTGTGGAGGGGGTGACTGGTGTGGAGGAGGGGTTACTGTGTGGAGGATGGGGGTGACAGTGGTGTAGAGGGAAATGACTAGTGTGGAGGGAGGGTGACTGTTTTGTGGGGAGTGACTGTGGTGTGGTGGTGACTGTGGTGTGGAGGGGGTGATTGTGGTGTGGAAGGGGTGACTGGGGTGGAGGAGTGAGGTGACAGTGGTGTGGAGGGAGGTGACTTGTGTGGAGGAGGAGGGTGAAAGTGGTATGGAGGGGAGGTGACTTGTGTGGAGGAGGAGGGTGAAAGTGGTATGGAGGGGAGGTGACTATGGTGTGGAGAGGGTGATTGTAGTGTGGAGGGGGTGACTGGTGTGGAGGAGGGGTTACTGGTGTGGAGGATGGGGGTGACAGTGGTGTAGAGGGAAATGACTAGTGTGGAGGGAGGGTGACTGTTTTGTGGGGAGTGACTGTGGTGTGGTGTTGACTGTGGTGTGGAGGGGGTGATTGTGGTGTGGAAGGGGTGACTGGGGTGGAGGAGTGAGGTGACAGTGGTGTGGAGGGGGGTGACTGGTGTGGAGGAGGACAGTGACTGTGGTGTGGAGGATGGAGGGTGACTGGTGTGGAGTAGGATGATAAGGGTGTGGAGGGGGTGACACCTTAAAATACCTTTTTGGCAGGGGTGATGGCTCCCTGGTGGTCTGTGGCAGCTCTCCCTGGTGGTCTGGTGGGCTGTCTCTCCTGTCTGCAGCTCCGCCGGGTGCAGAGCTGCAGATCACGTGTTAAGTGTCTCACGAGCTCCGGTCAGAGAGTTGCCGTGGTAACCCGCAGCAATGCTCTAATTGGCTGAGATCGGGAGATTATGAGCAGAGCTGCATAGTGGAGGCTGGCTTTCTGCCTTGGGCAGACTGCGCGGAAGGTGCCCCGTACCCGGCGGCATACAGGGCAAGCTGCCAGGGCCCCTCCTAGTGTCGGGTCCTCGGTCATGATCTGTTACAATGTCACTATTGATACATTTTAAAACTGTATATTTTGAAGCAGCAAATCCTACTTGTACTTATAGCCCTATAACTTGCAAAAAAAAGCATGTAAACACTGGGTGTTTTTAAACGCAGGACAAAACTTTGAATCTATTCAGCAGTTTTATTCATTAGCTTTTGTAGATGAGTAAAAGATTTTTCAAGTAAAAGTCAAAAAACATAATTTTTTTCGATTTTTCACCATTTAAAAAAAAAAAAAAGTTAAATTAAATTATATGACATGATAGAAATAATGGTATGTAAAGAAAGCCCCTTTTGTCTTGAAAAACACAATATATAATGTGTATGGGAACAGTAAATGAGAGAGAGGAAAATTACAGCAAAACAAAAATACCACAAAAGTGTTAAAACAGCTCTGGTCCTTAACGTAAAACATGGACAAAATAGTCCTTTCCTTAAGGGGCATTTTCTGCATCACCCACATTTTATACACAGTTTTTACATTTATTTTTAGCTCTTTTTCTTGTTACTTTTATTGTGCGCTAATCCCTGTAATTTATGAGGGGGTATCTCTTGTTTTATTGCAGGAGTATAATTTGATTTAATCAGTTTCCTGGAGAAGATTGTTATAAAGATTATATCTTCCTGCCGTTTGTATCTTGAGGCTGTTACATTGGTGAGTTACAGTTTTCTTTTACTTCCAAGTGGTGGATTACATAAATACCAAAGGCACAAGCTTTCGTGTAGCTTCCCCTGGAGGGGAGCTCTACAACTTTAGTTGGCTTCATTGTTTGTTTATTAAAGTGACAGAGGTGATCCATTTACTTTTTTATTCTTCATTTGCCAAGGGCTCGACGAACGCTGATGGATTTGTGAATATTCCTTTCCATTTGACAACTATAGACACAAATTCTACTATCCTTGATATTAGCAGATCCAGGAATAATTATGAAATACTTACCTGACTCTTTTCCAAACCATTGAAGTCTGTTGTTTGCACTATATTGGGGATTTAGAGTTTTGTCTCTTTCTATGTTTATTTAATTGATTGAGCGTTTATTGTATCTATTTTTATGAAGATGTTATACATATATCAATAAACGTTGTTAATATCACTCTGCATTTTGATGTTTTAAATTGAAACTTGTGTGCAAAAAGTGAAAATAAATGTATATTAATAAAGCAAAATAAATACAAAAATATATGTTGGCTGGGTTGTAAGCATTTACTCTTCATACTGAAAATTAGTTTTCCATATATGTCAATAGAGAATTGCTAATTAGTACGCAGAGTAAACCTTACTCTGCTAATCAAATCAAAAACACTATGAGGTGGGTGGGGTAATGTGGTCAATGCAAAGTTCAATGACAAAGTCAAGCATCAACTTATTCTTGAAAAAGAAACACATTTATAATAAAATATTTTGGTCAATCTAAAGAACTTTCTCTTTAAAACAACAAATATAACAAAGTGAATTTCAAAATTAATTTAGAAATGTTAAGGCCAGAATAGTCACATTGGATAAATACTCCGTCATCTATGCTACCAACGGGCCTTCAAGTTGATATTCACTTTGAATCCCCAACGATTCTCACTTCATTGAATAATCCTGTTTTTTGAGAATCTAATTTTCACTTTTTTGAGCATGGAAACATCATCACCAGCCGAAGACATGGCGGAAAGTGTGCAGCCTCTAATTGTATTAACCTTTGCTGAACGAAAGGGATTCCTTGATGTAATGAATAATTGACTGATATCATTTCTAAATATAGCAGAAAGTTGAAGGTACGATTGTAACAAACTGACTAAAAATAAGCCTGGTTCGGAAGGATCTTGAACCAAATCCAACTCTACCGGACCAGGAGAAAAATGGGATGTTTTTTGTCTGCCTTTTAGTATAATATGGAAACCTTCCGGGGTCCTGGACAACCAAGGATCTGAAATACGGATTTGAGTTAACTCGGCTCCTCTAGCTGCCAGGGCCAAGGACAGCAGAGAAGCCAACTTAATAGCAGAATTAAGGAAATTTAATAAGATGTCTACATCCCAAGTAGATGTGTAGCGTGGGGTATATGGGTGGCAGATGGATAACCCTTTTAGTAATCTCAAATACAGGGCATCCTGAGTAAGGTTGGGGATCAGGATGTTTAAAGCAGATCCATAGGTCTTGATTGAACTTACAGATAAATCAGAATGGAACTTAAGGGTAAGAAATTCTAAAGCCAATGGAACGGTATCAGATCCCTGTGTGTTATACAGAAAAGAAACCTCCCATTCTTTGAATTCCTCGCTCATCTTTCTATATCCCTGCGGATCCCTGTGGATCTTCTCCAGCACTTTCATCAGTAAAGATGCAGGGGGGAAAGCATAAGGGGCTGGAACATCTGTCCATTGGAAAGACATTGCATCCATTTTCCAAGCTCCCTTTGTCCTGGTCCGGGAGACGAACCTAGGAGTTTGTGCAGATGTTTGGGATGCAAACAGGTCTACCTGTCTCTGGCCAAAATTGCTTTCTATCCATTGGAATAGAGCAATCTTTAATTGAATCGTTGCCAGGGACAAACTTTGGCGAGAGAGAGTCTGTAAGCTTGTTCGTCTCTCTCGGAACGTATTCTGCGAAAACCTGAACATTGCTTGCTAAAGCCCAAGACCAAAGATCTAGAGCCTCTAAACAAAGACCCCTTTATCTTGTGCCCCCTTTTTGGTTTATATAAGCCACCGCTGTCCTGTTGTCCGATTGGACTTTTACCGACGTTGGTGACTGGTTTAGAGGTACTAGACCCTGGAGAGCTAATTTTATAGCTCTTAACTCCAAGATGTTTATATGGAGGTGACTCTCTTGGTCTGACCAAATTCCTCTTATGGCGTTCTGGCTGTAAACGCACCCCAACCATGACTTGAGGCAGAGTGACTGCCACAGGCTGCTCTAACAGGGGACGAGGAAGTGGAATTTCTAACTCCAGAATTGACTTCATCTCTTCTCTGACCTTCTTGGGGAGAACAAATTTTGATTCCCAATGGCCACCCTGTCTTAGTCGATTCCCTAAAAACAGCTGACTTCTTCTGCAAAATAAGGGGGAATTATTGTATGCTGGTGTTAAAGCTATTAATTTCCCAATAATCTTTGCTAGGTCTCTCAAGGACCAACTCTGGTGCCTGAGGGATGAAGTCAGATGTACCAGTAATTTGTCCCATTTGTCTTGAGGGATTCCTAGAGACATAGTCCTGGTGTTCAGTATGAAACCCAGAAAGAGGATGATTTGAGTGGGAATTAGGACTGATTTCTGCAAATTTACTACAAATCCTAGGTCTTGTAAATGGGAAGCAAGGTAATCCTTTTGAGAAACAAGGACTTCCCCATCTGGGTGCATGAGCGTGTCGTCTAGATAGTACACACACATGAAACCTTTTAGTCTAACATGAGCTATCACTGATTTCATAATTCTGGAGAATGTGTATGGTGCATTGGATAGGCCAAACACCATAACGGTCCACTGCCACACTTTTCCTTTCCACTGAAACCTGAGAAAACGCCTGTGTTTCTTGGCTATGCGGACTAAATGGAAGGCATCTTTTAGGTCTAACTTTATGCACAAAAAAAGCTTTCTGTACTAAGCCTGGAAGATCTGATAAACCCTCCATCCTGAACCTTTTCCTTTTGATGAAAGCGTTCAGAGACATCACGTTTAGGACTGGTCTCCAGGAACCGTCTGATTTTGGGATTGGGAACAATGGGCTGACCCATCCTGTAATAGACATGTCTGCCAACTCTATCTTCCCTTGACTTAAAGCTAAGGAAAGGGAGGCATCTAGCACTGGGTTCACCTCTCTGTAGGGTGCAAATTTCTGGACTTTGGCTCCATGGCAATTGAACTGTATGCGTGTGCTCTAAACGCCATTCAGTAATAATGTGTGTGACGAGACCAATCCCGCCACTGTGCATTGGAGGAGCCTGGTTGCCTGCCTGCTGCCTTTTGATTATGGACCGGCATTTAAATACCCTATTTTCCTATGCAGAAAGGTCTGTTCATGTTTTCTGCCCTGGCGTTCGGTAGATTCTCGGATTTACTGAATGAACTCATATAACCCAGATAGCTATGCCATGGAGCCTATTCATGTAATAAAAGACTTTGGCTCCATGGCAATTGAACTGTATGTGTTTGTGGTCTGAGCGCCATTCAGTATTGTGCGCTCAGACCTAAGCTATCTGGGCATATGTTGCATGTCTGTATTTTATGTCATAAATGTAACCTTGTGTATTTTATTGTATTTTACTGTCTTTTTGCTGCCATGTGTTCAATGGAGTTTTGCCTCTGTCTTTGGAGATAATTGGATTACTTCTAATTATCTCCAGGATAGAAGACTCTGTGGAACTGGTTTTGGGCAGAAAAGCCATGCTTCCTGTGGTCACAAAGGACTACGATCTATCTTTTGAACCACTTTACCAATTTGTATGATTTTGACGTATGTTTGTATTTGGAGTATGCTGATTCTGAAAATGTTTTATGTGAATGTGATGAATACTTTTCAAGTTATGAATAATGTGGAAAAACTGTATTTCTCTGCTTGTGCTAATTAAATTACCCATTGTGTAAGGTAATTGAATCACAGGCAGAGGGGAGGAATTTGTGTGGGAGTGTCTGAGTGTATTGTATGTGTTTATTGGTTGTGTTCCAAAACCCTGTGGGTGGTACTAATGTGTAAGAATGTGTACATAAGCACAATAAACCCACAGCTCTGACTGTTCACTGCTTGAACCTCAACAAGGAGCTTTGTCTCGTTCTTGGGGGTTTATTGTATGCTGTTCCAGTTCGACTGGTAGGAGTGTAAACCTAATCGTATGTTTTTTTTCTATTCGGCTGTTTACAACATTCATATGGTCTCCTGTTCGGCGGATTGGTGTTCTGCAGTAGCTGTGCCTGTGTCTCTGGAAGGGAAGATCTACTAAACGGCAGTTTAACCCTTTATGCTGAGGGTGCCGTTACAATGTGCGCTCAGATCTGAGCTATCTGGGGATATGTTGAATGTACCTGTTTTGTGCAATGGCTGCACAGTTATATGTTTTTATGTGTTTTATTGTCTTTTGCTGCCATGTGTTCAATGGAGTTTTAGCTCTGTCCTTGGAGATAATTTAATTACTTCCCAATTATCTCCAGGATAGAAGACTCTGTAGAACTGGTTTTGGGCAGAAAAGCCATGCTTCCTTTGGTCACAAAGGACTACGATCTATCTTTTGAACAACTGGACCAATTTGTATGATTTTGACGTATGTTTGTATTTGGATTATGCTGATTCTGAAAATGTAAGTTTTATGTGAATGTGATGCATACTTTTCAAGTTATGAATAATGTGGAAAAATTGTATTTCTCTGCTTGTTATAATTACATTACCCATTGTTTAAGGTAATTGTATCACAGGCAGAGGGGGGATTTTGTGTGGGAGTGTCTGAGTGTATTGTATGTGTTTATTGGTTGTGTTCCAAAACCTTGTGGGTGGTACTAATGTGTAAGAATGTGTACATAAGGACAATAAACCCACAGCTCTGACTGTTCACTGCTTGACCCACAACACGGAGCTTTGTCTCATTCTTGGGGGGGATTTACTGTATGCTGTTCCAGTTTGACTGCTAGGAGTGTAAACCTATTCGTATGGTTTTTCCTATTCGGCTGTTTACAGCATTCGTATGGTTTCCTGTTCGGTGGATTGGTGTTCTGCAGTAGCTGTGCCTGTGTCTCTGGAAGGGAAGATCTACTAAACGGCGGTTTAACTCTTTTATGCCTGGGGGTGCCGTTACAGGAACCTTAAAAGGGGGAGTTGTAAACCCCTTTGAAAAATCTTTAGAACCCATTTGTCTGAGGAAATATCCTTCAAATTTAGTGGCATATGAGGAGGCACACTTACATGAAAGGATGGGTTTTCTTTTGGAAGGTGAACTGCCTCTGGAATGCTCTCCTCTGCCACCACCCGTGAGCTTGTGCTTTCCACTGTAGTGGCGATACTGGGCCTGGTGAGAGGCTTCTCGGGACGCTCCTGAAGCCCTATAGGGGTGACCCTCTGTCCGAAAGTGCTTTTTGTAGCCAGGGATGGACTTCTTGAGTTCTGAAAAGGATCTCCGAATAGGTAAGAATCCTCCAAATGTGGGAACTCATGCGATTTGGGGGCTAGGTCAGACAGACCTGCTGCATGGAGCCAGCGGGATCTGCGGATGTTTGATATGTAATTAAAGGATTGGCCAATAATTAGCACTGCCCTGCCAGACACTTTTAAAAGAGCCATCTTAGACACCAACTTAGATGAAGCAGAAGGTTTCTGAGCATTGCCTTCTTTTTATGCCTTATCCAGCATCAGTAATAGCGGACCCACAGCATCAGCAATTTTGAACTGTATATTGTAAAAAGTCTGGCCTGTGGGATCAGAGGATACCCTGCTCCCTGTGATAGATAATAGAGCAGGATCTACCTCTGGAGCCATTAAAGCCTGAATGTTCGGGATACCAATGTGGTTCCTGATGAGAAGGTCATCCTCCTTAACCGAGGGGGATCTGAAGGCTAGTTTAGCAAAATCTCTAACCTCAGAATCGTGCTCCATAGCCCATCTGGAGTGAAATAATTTTGATGGGAGAGTCTTTCCTAGGAGACTTACTCTGGCCATCTGAACATTGCTTAGCTTCCCTCACTCAGTGGAAGCTGCTGAACGTACCACTTCCTCGGATTCCCAGTCTTTTTCTGGAGGGCCGTATCTGGAACTGGAATGGCTTTGGGAGGAAGAGTGAGCGGACGCTCTAGAAGAGGAAGGAGAGGGACTATCTAACCTCCAGCGAGATTTGTCCTTTTTCTCTGGAAGGTGTTTCTGGTGTTCAAACGAGGGAAACACGCTATTCCTTTTTTGGGGTACTGTCCCCTTAATTTTACGCTTACTCAAACGAGTATGAGGGGAAGCAGGAGCAGAGAAGTTGGCGGAAGAGACCAGCCGCCTTCCTTTATTCTTTTTGCTTAAAACTGAGACCAAATCCTCCTCAGAAGATGAAGAGGATAGATCCCTGGCAAGGAAAGTTCTCTTAAGGAGCTTTCTAACATTGATGGGGCTGCCTTTAAGAGAGGCATCCACTAAATCTGTGGCAGATACAGAAATAGAGTCCTCCATCAATGATGCCATTTTAAAAATCTGAGGCAATCAGGATTCCCGCGCTCAGCACGACTCTCCTGATTACCTGATTGGCTGAAATGCTGTTGCCTTGCAGATGCACAGCGCAAGCTTTTCAGCTCTGGCATTTGACTCTGGCTTTGCTAGGTGGTTATGCCTCCCAGAGGACAAATACTAATTTAACCATGAAGCATTTCCTTAATCACTGGCAATCCACTATGTACGCTGCACAATGATATTCTTAACTTCCATACAGTTCACATTAAGAAGCTAGAAGCCTGGCACTATTTCAGTAATGCTTGCAAATCTCGAAGCTCTTCACTAGTAATTGCTCATGATACTCTTCAGTTTTAATACAAGCCAGAGAGCCCTTTGAATTTGATAGAGTTTTAGTAACTTCAAATGAAATTGCTACACTTAAACTCATTCAGTTTCTATTTTGCCTACTAACAAAAAAGAAAAGACATGTGAGTGGGTGCACTTTAGTGACGTTGCAAAAATCAAACAATAGCGTTTACAGCCAAGAGCTTGCATGCAATAGTTTAAACACTAGAAACAGGTGCTCAGACTCTTTTTGAAAAACAAGTGGATAGAAATGAGGAAATTAAGTATCCTGTGTCTACTACGCATAAATCAATACACTAATATTACTCAGTGTGTGTCACTAAACAAATGCACCTGCAACATGTGTGTATTTCAGAATACACATTTCTTCCTAAAATAGTTATTGAATTCAGTCTCATAATTTCTTTATGAGCATCCATTGAAACTTTGAGCAAAAAAAATTGTTAAATATCTATGTTGGTTAATTTTATTAGCAACGACGGAGGTATTTTTATCTTGTGGTCTGGTAAAAAAGCAGAGATCTATATGTCAGGGACAGAGTGGAAACATATTGTAATTTAACCCAGGCATGGTGATATCCCCTACCCTTGTTTACTGTTTAGCTACATGGCCTGCAATGTAAGAGGGCTAAGCTTTAAAAATCTCTCCATCACTGTACTCAAGGTTTTACAGGGACAAATCTGAAATGTTTTATTTGTTTTTGTTTTATTTATTGTTGGCATCCAAATAGTAAAACAATATTTTATTACTTTTACTTTTATTTTCACCAACAGTGAATTATAAGTAACAACACAGGAGAAGGATTTGGGAATTGTTATAGACAACAAACTAGGTAACAATGTGCAATGTCAATCAGCAGTTGCCAAGTCCAGTAAGGTATTGTCATGTTTAAATTGGGGTATTAATTATCGGGATAAAAATATAATGTCACCTCTTTATAAATCAAGACCACACCTTCGAATATGCTGTGAAATTTTGGGCAACTGTTCTAAAAAAGGATAGTATCGCACTAGAAAAAGTGCAGAGATGGGCTACAAAATTAATACAGGAATGGAAGATTTTAGTTATGAAGAAAGGTTAACAAATTAAAATCTGTTTAGTTTAGAAAAGTGGTGCCTTAGAGGGGATATGATAACATTATACAAATACAAAGGTCCAATACAAAACATTGATTGAAAATCTATTCATAAACATCTATTCTATAAATAGGACATGAAGGTCTCGCATTAAGACTGGAAGAAATTAGATTTAGGCGAAGGTGAAGAGAAGGGTTTTTTTAACAATAAGACAATACAGATGTGGTATTTTTCTGAATAAGTGGCTTTATCAGAGTCTGCACAGTTGTTTAAACGGCAACTGTATGAATACTTGCAAAATAATATTCAGAGAAATACTGTTTAGCATGTGGGGTAACAGCTTTTTGATCCAAGGAGAGATTTGACTGCCATTGGGTTTTTTGCCTTCTTTTGGAATAACAGCAAAAACAGATGTGAGAAAGGCTGAACTTGATGGAATCTATGACACGGAGGAGAGCAGAGCTTTGCACTGTTCTTGTGCATAGGTAGAGTGTATTGTGTATGAGCCTATACCAGTAATCCCAACCGCTGATCCCTTGCCCGAAATAATCAAACCACAGACTCACTTGGTGAAAATAGGCCACAGCTTTTTTAAATATATAATAAATATGTATAAATCTTTGAACTTCAACTTTATAACTTTATAACATAAACATCCTATATATGTCACTAAGTACCATTTTGCCAACCAAAAACATTCACTTGGGCAGCTGCCCTCCCTACTTGCCCCAACCAGCACCAGTCCTTTCTGGGTCTTCCATTCTTGTAATGCTAACCACTAGCCGATTATTGGCTCAGTGGGAACATCTGTTATCCATAACTGTACCTTAGGTTAGGGAAGGGACAGCCCTACCCATACACTTTCCACAGACCGCTGGTTCAACCCCTGGTTGACAAGGGCCATATACCTCCACAAGCCCCGCTGGTTTACCCCCTAAATAAGCGGGGCCGCCCCAACTTAAATAAGTAAAGTCCCAGCTCCGTAAGGTGAACCCCATCGCCCCTACATACATAGCTGCTTGAAGATGTGGTGACGTACTATGAGCCCCCCATTCCCTTCACAAATTTAGACACCCACTTGTTTAGCTTAATCCTGCTCCACTCAAGCTCCCTGGGGTCCCTCACTTAACTTCAATATTTCCAGGACGGAACCTCGGACCAGACAATACAGAGTCTAGGGAACTCGAGCCATAATTCGGCCAAATCCTTCTGGATCGTTTCAGCCAGAAAACCACACCAGAATAGTGCCAAGATCATTTCCCCCCAGATGAATTATGAGCACATCAAGAACGCTGAGTAAGCGAGCCAACTGGACTATTTCAGGCAACAGGTGCGCCCAGCGCATGCCCGGGAACCGATCCAACAGACCTCTGCCAGAACTTCAGGCTGCTCTTGTGTCCAATAAACATAGGGATGGCCGATAACCCACACTCGCCTTCCGACACCTACGGAGACAAAAGGGGAAACATAATCAGTCCAGCCAGACGAACATAAGAATGGAACCTCCTAGATTCCCACCTCCCAATCCGTTGGATAACCTCTTCAGGAAATCCCAGGCATGACGCCTCAGTGACAGCCCCTATCCGAAAGGAGTGCCACCCAAACTCAGCACTAGGTAACCCCAAGGCTTCCAACACCATGTGGAAAACCCTGATAAATTAGAATTGAGATAAGAAACTGGCATCCCCGTGAACCAGCAAGGGGCTCGCACCCATGGGGAGAGCCTCACAGAATGCATGAAAACAGGCAATCGGACAATCCACCGAACCAGGGATGTGCCGTAACGTGACCCAAGTACCCCGACCAAAGACATCTGTCTTGGGCTTACGCTGCAAAAAATGAACCGCTCCAACCTCACTAAAAACATTTGCAAACAACAATCCCCCAGGGACCACCTTGGATGGGCTAACGAGCTCTCCCACCCGCATGGTCCCCGAAAAAGGCGAACGTGAATGCCAAATGAAATAGCACTACTTCAAATGGTTTAGCCAGGGGAGCATTGTGCCGACGTCCACTGGTGTCTTTGCCCTTAGAAACCACGGTATCCGCATGCTCACCAGCCTTACCTCGCTTGAAGCAGCTGGCAGCGGAGTGGGAATCCCCACACATGGAGCATTCATGTTTAAACTTGCATCCAGCCCCCCACTTGCAATGGCTCTCATTGAACTGCCAGCAGCATCCCACACACCTAGGTAAGGCCGACGTGGAGGGGTTTCCCACCGTGCTGGCCACCCCAAGAAAGGACGACAGATCCCCTTGGTGCGAGGCAGTGTTAGTCATGATCGCCAACCACAAGCCAATTTCCATCGGATCCCATCCAATGGACGGACGAACCGCCAACCAGCTAATGTACCGCCACCAGCTAATCCCCCATATACCTGACATGAATTCCACACCATATCCTGGTAACAGAATAGGGCCGAGCACTAATCCGGCACCTTTTCCACAGTAACGCTGGCCAGGATTGAGAATGCCTGGAGCCAATTACAAAAGGTTTTGGGGATCCTCCGAAAGCTGAACTTGTCCTTATGCTTGTCAGAGTTTTTGACTCCTTATGAGAAGGGGGCAAGTCTTCCAATGAGAGCAGGGACAATATTTCCACAAACTCCCCTTTCCATATCTTTTCCCGGACTTCCTGGTGCAAATGTAACCCAAGAGGGCCTGACCAACACATGTAGGCCGCACCAGGGGTGGCCAGTGCATCCCTCAACACTTAGCTGAGCCGCAGGCAACCCCTTACTGGACGGCGCAGGAGTCAACTGGAGCAGCGGAGCCATGCCAGTTGGAGCCTGGGCCAGAGCTGCAGCAACCAGGGGAAAGGAAACCGGAGTAGAACCCAATGATGCTTGAAACATAGCCCACTCTGGAGTCACCTAAGAAGAGAGAACAGGTAAATCCATAACCCTCCTGCCAAGACCCGGAATGGGAGGCCCACCCCAGGGAGAAGGTAGGGGATGCCCAGTAGGCTAAGGTGAAACACCCAGGGAAAGAAGGGGGCGAGCAGAGCCACTATGGAAAGGGGACAGCTGTCAACCACTTCTCCGAGCCAGCCCGCCCACCTCAGGAGGGGAAACCTCTCCCCACCGGAAAATACCCTGAAGCCTACTCACCCACCAGGAGGCCTGTCCACCACTCCGCCCGCATAGGCCAGGAAAACCTTTGGCATCCCCAGAAGGAGATCCAGTCTGTGCCGGAGTGGCATCTGCCTGTGTAGGAGGTGGGACTGCAGCTTCTGATGTGAGAGGCTGGATAGGAAGACTGAAAATGAGCATGGGCTGCAACGGGAGCCCACGGGGTAAGGTGAACCAAGCATCGCAACTGCAGACTGGCAGATCTGTGCAGCTGGGCCGGCACTCGTGAGCCCAGGAAAACCTGCAGCCTCCCCTGGAGGCCTCTGAAATGGTCAGGTGGCCGAGCTCGCCTCCAAGAACCCCCGGCAACCACCAGCCGCAGGTGGTCTGTAGACAAGCCAGACCGCCTATCTTGTAACCCTGAGGGCAGAAGGGTCAGCCTCAATGTCCATACTCAGACCCTGTCCGAAAACAGCACTTGGCAAGCAGGTACACAAGGGAAGCAAATACCAACGCAACTACCAAGCTGTTTCCAACTGATAATTAAGATGGCTGTTTAGCCTGTAAAATTCCCACCTATTTATACTATCACACCCCTTTGGCCTTAATCCTCCTCCCACCATTCTAATGACCTCCTTACCATTCTAACTATACACTCCCCCTCACACTCACATGTCCCTGTTCTGTCTAGGCCTTACCTGACTCAGCAGGGTCTTTACTGGAGGCATGAAAGGGTTTATTGTACTGTCAGTAATGGCATAATGAGGACTTATGTCTGCTATAACTAGGCTTAGTATTGTTGCTAGCAAAAATAAATTTTTAAGTCTGTGAAACTGCAAATCTATTTGGTAAATAGGAAATAGTGGCAGTGTTTCTATGTTTCCTATGGAGCTCTTTTGCTCAGGTCAGAACCTTTTACTAACTAGTGTCCCAGCAAACTTATATCAGTAAGTGAATAGCATTATTTACATAATTATTCTACGATGCCACAAAGAAACATATTGGGCTCTGGTGAATTAATTTGTAAACTTAAAACAAACAAAAAAATGGTGTACTAAACTCTGATATAACAACAGGACATAATATCAAACTGGACAGCTAAATTGAAAGCTTCCCCATGACAGTCACATCCCTTATTACCATACAACATAAAAAAAATAAAAATTACATAATAAACCTCTCACCACGGGCGGGGCCAGAATGCCATGCTGAAAGGCTGCATTAGACAGCAGTTCCAACAATCTTTCAACTTTTTAGCCCACTAAAGTTGATCCTGCACCTACATGGCAACCAGAAGCAGTGGTCTTGGACACAAGGGAGTACTGGTCCCAAGGCTAGGCTTGCAAACTTTGTTTTAGTCCCTTAAGAGGATATTTGTCATCTTCCTAAAATGAGGCGGTGAGTAGGGTGGACGGACGCTGTCCTGCTCTCCTGACTGACTATATCAAGCTGGACTCCCAAAGCTTTGTGCACCTGGCCCTGTTCACCACCCCCTGGGATCCCAGTCCAAACCCTGTGGCCCCTACCATAACAGCGACTCCGCACCCCCAAGGTACCATTATATCACTATTTAGACCAGGAGCCTCACTTGTGCCTCACAATGGCGGAAGCCGCGACTCCCACAGCTTGCACCAAAGTGGACGCCAACCTTTCCTCCTTGCTATAAAAAATCTACATGGAGTTCTAGCAGAAGCTCGCTACATATCTGTGGCAGCCTATTTAGCATGAAAAAGGGGTATCCCATCCCAGCGTATGACAGACAAGTCCCACCAGTGGCAAAGAAGGTGGAGGTACTGCGGGTCGGCGAATGCGACACAGAATCAGCCAACATAGAGCCCTAGAGGACTTACCCTCATCCCTGCCTGAGTAGCTGTCTCAAAGCACGGTCATAACCTACTGCACCTTCCTGATGTGGCCACAAAGCTTGAAGACAGCCAGATTTTTAGCAGGACTATACCACACCCCTACTGAGCTCATTACAAAGCTTGGTTCTAATCTTTTTTTTACATATATATATATCTTTTTTATTGATTTTTTTGTCAAAAAGTTGAGAAAAACAGGTAGTGCATGACATATGTTATAGAAGGGAAAATAGGTTCATTATACATACATAATCCCACATTTCATTTCATGAGAACTGTTCGTAATGTTCTGAAGAATGATAGTCTACATTGACAGACATGTAAATTACAAAAACAAGAATATGACTGATGCATACAGAAAGAAGAACAGGTACATTAATCATACCAGACGCATACTCCACCTATAAAAGTGATAGTTAGCACTTGTGGAGTCTCTAGTCTTCTCTATACTAGCTGCTTGCTCATGATGTTCCTGGGAATACGTCAGTAAAGACACATAGCTTTTTTGTCTTACTCAGGAAGTTGCTTGCGACATTTCAGGGCCCAGAAAAAATGTACACCTGTCTTTCTCAAAGAGAAGTAGTGTTCTGGCATGCTGTGTCATGGACTGTAACCAATAAGGAACCATAGATAAATTGAAGAAATGTCCAGAAGATCAATGTCCCTGTATCAATAGGAACAGATAAGGGGGTAACCCTAAACAGATAATGACAAAAAAGAGGAGAAAATCTATTCCAAAACTATCGAGTATAATATAAAAACAAATAAATAAAAATCACGAAGATACTTTATTAAAACAAAAAAACACATGCACCCTAGCTATGACTGCCTGACTTAATCAAGAAGTCTATTACAGCAGTCCAAGCAAAAAAACGGATTGGATGTGTATAGACAGGTTCTGTAATTGCTACTATTTAGACTAGGCATACTTTTTGTCAGCAGCACTCCCACAGGCTGCAGTTATTTGTTCCGTGGTAGTTACTTCTTTGACATATTGATACAATACTGTATCGGATCTGTTTATGATACATTTATAGCAACTTATCCTGACATGTTGCATTTAACTTAGTAGGAATCCTATTCATTTAGATGATTTTGTGGGATTTTTCATTTTTCCCTTGGATTTTTACCTCAGCTTAGTCTTGCTTTTAAGTTTTTTTGATATAATTTCTCACCTTTCACTGTGTGTGTTTTTTTTTTGCTTGGACTGCTGTAATAGACTTCTTGATTAAGTCAGGCAGTCATAGCTAGGGTGCATGTGTTTTTTGTTGAATAAAGTATCTTCGTGATTTTTATTTATTTGTTTTTCTATTATACTCGATAGTGTTGGAACAGATTTTCGCCTCTTTTTTGTCAATAAGGAACCATAGTTTGTTTCATCATGCTAAGTAAAGTAGTTGGGAAAGAATAACTTAAAAAGGGGATGAGGGATGTAACAGGGGGTTATGTGCCCTTGATTTTGTAATCAAGGTATATTCGGACCTTGGACAGACAAGACATGTAAGTATTTATGATGTTGTTGCGGGTACCACGTTTGACCACCAGTTGATATCCAATCAGGACCCACCATGCTTAACACTACAATCTAATCAGGACTCACCATGCTTAACACTAAAAGCTATGAGGTTCATTGTGGCTGTGCTGTCCAGATAATCCAGTTTTTAGTATGATTTTTAGTTTTTCCCTTTAACCTAGCTACTATTTCCTCACTTAATCTTTACAATGGCTTGCAATGCTGACCTTAGCAGCCAATAACAGGTGTGTAATTAGTGTTTTGTGAGGAGATATATGAATTTCAAGCGACATATGCAACAAAAAACATTCTGGTTGAAAGGGAACTTTAAATGAAGTTATGTCATAGATGACTCTCTACCTGCCACAAGTTCGTCAATATGGGGCAGTCCCAAAAGATGTGTTTAATGGTTCCTGAGGACTCATTGCATCTCCAACACAATGTGGAGGCGGAGCGGTATATTTTGGCGAGTCGAGATGGAACTAGGTAGTAATATTTTACAAAACAATTTCCAATGGGACAAGCTGCTAGAGGATGCTTTTATGAGTTGGATCGATTGTAACCAGAGTGGAAGAGGGAAGCTTGTCCCAATGTCGCCCTCCCATTGCGTAGTATACTTATGTTTGACCAGAGTGGTCTTTAGTGTGTGAATCGATGTATTGGTCCCAGTGATTGTAGCAGAGTAGAATGCCCAGTAATTTGTAGAGTCTAGTAACAGCAGGTTGTAATTGTACCACAGCTTTTCCCACATGGGAGAAGGAAAACAAATCAGTCGGCAAATTAGGAAACCGTGGGTGGTCTCTAAATGCATGCGTGCAAGTAGATGTACGAATTCCGCTCCCCCCAGAGATGTGCCACGAGCGTGTAGAGGTGGGGTGAAGGGACCGAACAAGAACTGTTTAACTTACGCTTTACCAAGCACCCGAGAGAGTGGCAAAGCAGGAGCTAGTTGCCGACTGTGGACCGCACACACCTCGCACAGGAAGTAACAGGATCGTAACCGGAAGTAGTGAACCACCTGTCGAACGTCTGATTCCACGATGATGCAGGTAAGGGGGAAGTGCCTTAAGTAGGATCAACAAGTCCCTCCCACAACTCCAGGCAAACCTTTACACACACACACACACACACACATATATATATACAGCCTGGCCAAAAATCTTTGATTACGGCATGCATTCGTTGTGACATTGTTTCGATAAGCTTCTGCAATGTCACAAGATTTATTTCCATCCAGTGTTGCATTCATTTTTTACCAATTAATCTTGTATTGATGATGGAAGAGTTGGACCACTGTGCAAAGTCTTCTCCAGCACATCTCAAAGATTCTCAATGGGGTTAAGGTCTGGACTTTGTGGGGGTCAATTTATGTGTGAAAATGATGTCTCCCTGAACCACTCTTTCACAATTTGAGGCTGATGAATCCTGGCATTGTCATCTTGGAATATGCCCGTGCCATCAGGGAAGAAAAAATTCTATTGATGGAATAAACTGGTCAGTATATTCAGGTAGTCAGCTGACCTCATTCTTCGGGCACATAATGTTGCTGAACCTAGACCTAATCAACTGCAGCAACCCAAGATCATAGTACTGCCCCCACAGGCTTGTACAGTAGGCACTAGGCATGATGGGTGCATCACTTCATATGCCTCTCTTATTACCCTGATGTGCCCATCACTCTGGAACTGGGTAAATCTGGACTCATCAAACCACATGACCTTCTTCCATTGCTCCAGAGTCCAATATTTATGCTCCCTAGCAAAGCCTTTTTTCCCAATTAGCCTCACTGATTAGAGGTTTTCTTAAGGCTACACAGCTGTTTGGTTGAAATCCCTTCAGTTCCATTTGTATTATGCATGAGGAAATGCTCTTACTTTCACTATTAAACATAGCCCTGAGTTCTATTGTTCTTCTACGATTTGATTTCACCAAATGTTTAAAGGACCACTATAGTGCCAGGAAAACATACTCTTTTTCCTGGCACTATAGTGCCCTGAGGGTGCCCCCACCCTCAGGGTCCCCCTCCCGCCCAGCTCTGGGGAGAGGAAAAGGGGTAAAACTTACCTTTTTCCAGCGCTGGCCGGGAGCTCTCCTCCTCCAACCCTCCTCCGTTCCTCCCCGTCGGCTGAATGTGCACACGCAGCAAGAGCTGCGCGCGCATTCAGCCGGTCGCATAGGAAAGCATTATCAATGCTTTCCTATGGACGCTTGCGTGTTCTCACTGTGAAAATCACAGTGAGAAGCACGCAAGCGCCTCTAGCGGCTGTCAATGAGACAGCCACTAGAGGCTTTGGGGGAAGGCTTAACCCATTCATAAACATAGCAGTTTCTCTGAAACTGCTATGTTTATAAAAGAATGGGTTAACCCTAGCTGGACCTGGCACCCAGACCACTTAATTAAGCTGAAGTGGTCTGGGTGCCTAGAGTGGTCCTTTAAGTGAACACTGATCACGATTAAAAAGATTTTTTTTCTGACCACATTTCTTCCTCAAAGACAATGGTTCACCACTATCCTTACAGTTTTTAATGCTGTATTAGACAGTTCTTATCCCAAATTTAGTAGTTTCTGTAATCTTCTTAGATGTTTTCTCTGCTTGATGTATGACAATGATTTGACCCTTCTTAAACATACTAACATCTTTTCCATGACCACGGGATGTGTCTTTCAACATGGTTGTTTAAGAAATGAGAAGCTACTCATTGCATCAGTTGGGGTTAAATAACTTGTTGCCAGATGAAAGATAATCGCCCATGCAGTAACTATCCAATAGGAGGCATGCTTAGTTAAATCCAGGTTACATAGTTGCATAGGTACATAGCTGAAAAGAAACTTGCGTCCATCAAGTTCAGCCTTCCTCACATTTGTTATTTTGCTGTTGATCTAAAAGAAGGCAAAAAAATCCCAGTATAAAGCACTTCCAATTTTGCAACAAACTAGGAAAAAAATTCCTTCTTGACCCCAGAATGGCAGTCAGATTTATTATTGGATCAAGCAGCTATTACCCTACATTGAAAAATTATATCCTTGAATATTCTGTTTTTGCAAGTATGCATCTAGATGCCGTTCGAACATCTGTATGGACTCTGATAAAACCACTTCTTCAGGCAGAGAATTCCACATCCTTATTGTTCTAAAACCTTTCCTTTGCCTAAGATGAGATCTTCTATCTTCCAGCCTAAACGCATGAACTTGTGTCTTATGTGATGTTCGGTTTGTGAATAGATTTGTATAATGTTATCATATTCCCTCTCAGGTGATGTTTTTCTAAACTAAAGAGGTTTAAATTTGTTAACCTTTCTTCATAGCTGATATATTCCATTCCTTCTATTAATTTTGTAGCCCGCCCCTGCACTTTTTCTAGTGCCATAATATCCTTCTTTAGAACTGGTGCCCAAAATTGCACAGCATATTCAATATGTAGTCTTACCAGTGATTTATAAAGAGGCAAAATTATATTCTCATCCCGAGAATGAATGCCCTTTTTCATGCATGACAATACCTTACTGGCCTTAGCCACTGCTGATTGACATTGCACATTGTTGCATAGCTTGCTGTCTGTAACAATTCACAAGTCCTTTTCGTGTGTGGTTATCCCTAATTCGCTTCCATTAAGGGTATCCGTTGCTTGTGCATTCTTTATGCCGAAGTGCATAACTTTGCATTTTTCAAAATTAAATTTCATCTGCCATTTGAGTGTCCAGTCCCCCATTCTATCTAAATCCCTCTTCAGCAAAGTAATATCTTGCTCACATTGTATTACTTTACAGAGTTTTGTGTCATCTGCAAACATTGACACATGACTTTCAATGCTTTTTTCAAGATCATTTATAAACATGTTAAAAAGAAGGGGTCCCAGACGAGAACCCGGAGGGACACCACTTGCCTCCTCTGTCCAGCTTGAAAATTTACCATTTATGACAACTCTTTGTACTCAATTTTTAAGCCGATGTTCTACCCAAGAACAAACATTTTCATCTAGACCGATTTCCTTGAGTTTGAACACTAATCTTTGTGTGGAACTGTATCAAATGCCTTGGCAAAATCCAAATAGATCACATCCACTGCAACACCATGATCTATACTTCTACTTACTTCTTCGTAGAACGCAATCAAGTTCGTTTGACATGACCTGTGCTTCATAAAAACATGCTGATTTTTGCTGATAACCATGTTCTTCTCAAGGAATTCTTGAATATTAACCCTTAATAACCTTTCAAATATTTTCCCAGCCACAGAAGTAAAGCTCACAGGTCTATAATTTCCAGGCAAAGATTTTATAGAAACATAGAAACATAGAATGTGACGGCAGATAAGAACCATTCGGCCCATCTAGTCTGCTCAATTATCTATACTTTCATTAGTCCCTAGCCTTATAGCTAGAATAGCCTTATGCCTATCCCACGCATGCTTAAACTCCTTTACTGTGTTAACCTCTACCACTTCAGCTGGAAGGCTATTCCATGCACCCACTACCCTCTCAGTAAAGTAATAGGGCCTGATATTATTTTTAAACCTTTGCCCCTCTAATTTAAGACTATGTCCTCTTGTTGTGGTAGTTTTTCTTCTTTTAAATATAGTCTCCTCCTTTACTGTGTTGATTCCCTTTATGTATTTAAATGTTTCTATCATATCCCCCTGTCTTGTCTTTCCTCCAAGCTATACATGTTAAGTTCCTTTAACTTTTCCTTGTAATTTATATCCTGCAATCCATGAACCAGTTTAGTAGCCCTTCTCTGAACTCTCTCTAAAGTCTCAATATACTTCTGGAGATACGGTCTCCAGTACTGCGTACAATACTCCAAGTAAGGTCTCACCATTGTTCTGTACAATGGCATGAGCACTTCATGCTAGCATTTCCTGCTGATCTATTACATTGTGTGCCTACTTTTAAGTCATCAGAAATAATTACCCCTAAATCCCTTTCCTTAGATGTTGATGTTAGTACTCTATCAAATATTCTGTACTCAGCCCTTGCGTTTTTACGTCCAAGATGCATTATCTTGCACTTATCCACATTAAATGTCAGTTGCCACAACTCTGACCATTTTTCTAGTTTACATAAATCATTTGCCATTTGGCTTATCCTTCCTGGAACATCACCGTATTACATATCTTAGTATCATCAGCAAAAAGACATACCTTACCATCAAGACCTTCTGCATTATCACTAATAAAAATATTAAAGAGAATGGATCCAAGTACAGATCCCTGAGTTACCCCACTAGTCTCAAACCCTTTTTGAATATAGGAACCACATCAGCCTTCCTCCAATCCTCCGGAACACTTCCTGAAAGAAAAGAATCTTGAAAGATTAAAAAACAGAGGTTCACTTATTTCTACACTTAGTTCCTTAAGTACACGTGGATGGATACTGTCAGGCCCTGGAGCTTTGTTTATATTAACTTTCTTTAGTTGCTGCAGCTCCTTGTCTTGATTTAACCAATCACAATTATTCTGCACATTTTTAACAGCAATAATTTGCACATCTATTGCCATGGGTTCTTCCTTAATATATGGAACTTTATTTTGACTAACCAATATATATATATTTATATATATAGCGAGTTCTTGAAATGCAAGAAAATATCTCATTCTCGGTTTTGTCAGTATTGCTTTCATTTGATACCTGACATAATTATATTATGTGTATTTCAAAAGTGCCCTTCTAAATACATGAAATAGGATAACGCTGCTATTGGCATTTTTTAATTTTCTTACAGAGAGTAGAGCACATAGGCATATTGATTGGTAATCAATTACTTTTGATAAAAAATAATACAGATAAGCTCCACAAAGCTTCTTATGCAGAGAATATAAATTAATTCAAAATAAAATTAGCTGCCAGGTTTATTACTTTAGTCAATAAAGCATAGCTCTATCATTACTTCATATTAATTTTAGAAACAATATGTATAATTAGAAGGCAGAATATTAAACAGACACTCTGAGCAGAAGTAATCTGTGAGATATATCAGCTGTTTGTTATTATGATATGGAAAATGGGGAAAGTTTAAAGGCTTGAGAAATCACCTTTAAAAAATACAAAGTGTCACACTTGCAGCTGTAAGATACACAGCATGTCTGCCCTGCAATCAATATATAAATGCAGTGAAAAAAAAATGCGAAGGGCTTTTTTAATCCGATTAAAAATAAATCTATTCTTATAGAATGGTGTACCGGATGTAGGTGTTAAAAGTATACAAAAGTATGCAACTTACTACATTTAAACTCATTTTTTTTCTCATAGATACAACAAAGTGTATTCTGGTCTATTTGCCGGGTTGAAATGGCCTTTTGGGAGCTAACAGATTTACTGGTGGGTTGTTCTTACCTTGATCTGTTTCTTTGCAAGGAACATTTAAAAATAACATGTATATGAGACATAGAGGAGAGGCAGCTGATTGTATTACAGTGAAGAAAACTGCGATACATCATGCGACCTCATGCCTGGCAGTCGGACTGTGTAACTAAAAGCAGACAGCACAAACTTCAAACAGAGTGAATCACCAGACATTGTGCTGGTCTATTAAGGGATCAAGATGGCTAAAGTGTGTCAAAATTAGGGCGTGCTTGTCTGTGTTGGTGATTGTACGTGTCATTAAATGTGTATGTTTGACAGTGATAAAGTGTGTGTGTCACTGAGTGTGTGTATAGCTCGGTGAATTAGTGTAGGATGGTGTGTGTGTTTCTGTGTATCTCTCATTGTGTGTTGGACAGTGAATCTGTGCATCAGTGAAAGTAAGTATGTGTCAATGAGTAAACAAACTGGATGGACAAGCGCTAAAATATCAACCACCACAATTACTATGGTAGCAAACACTGAACAAGGGGAACTCCCTAAAAGCCCTAAGAACAAAGAGTAAAATAAAACAAATAAAACAGATTGCGCCTAATAGAGAGAATACTTATATTTTATTAAAAGAAGGTTACGATCCAGGATTTGGGTTGTCTTACCAAATGATCTTGTTTGTTATAGCGTATGGTCTCTTATCTGTGAGTAGATATAAACAAAAAAAGAAAATACAACGGTAGAGAGAGTCTTTCTAAGTAAAGACACACTGCAATCAAGTCATAGGCGTGTGCACCCTAAAGCACAAACACACGCCGCATGTATATGTATGTGTGTGTGTGTGTGTGTATATATATATATATATATATATACACACACACACACATACACTGCTGTGTGTGTGTGCTGTGTGAGGGTGGTTTGAGGGTGTTGTGTGTGTAAGGGTGCTGTGTGCGTGTGTGTGTGTGTGTGTGTGTAAGGGTGCTGTGTGTGAGTGTGCTGTTAGTGTGATGTGTGTGTGTGAGGGTGCTGTTTGTGTGCTGTGTGTGTGTGAGGGTGTTTGTGTGTGTGTCTGTTAGGGTCCTGTTAGTGTGCTGTGTGTGTGCTTGTGAGGGTGCTGTTTCTGTGCTGTGTGTTTGAGGGTGCTGTATGTGTGCAGGTGCTGTATGTGTGTGGGTGCTGTGTGTGTGTGGGTGTGGGAAGGTGCTGTGTGTGGGTGCTGTATGTGTGTGGGTGCTGTATGTGGAAGGTGCTGTATGTGTGTGCTGTGTGTGTGTGTGCTGTATGTGTGTGTGGTGCTGTATGTGTGTATGTGTGTGGGTGCTGTTGTGGGTGCTGTATGTGTGTGCTGTGTGTGTGAGGGTGCTGTATGTGTGTGTGTTATGGGTGTGTGTGTGCTGTATGTGTGTGCTGTGTGTGTGTGGGTGTGCTGTGTGTGTGTGTGCTGTATGTGTGTGAGGGGGCTGTATGTGTGTGGGTGCTGTGTGTGTGTGTGTGTGTGTGAGGGTGCTGTATGTGTGTGTGTTATGTGTGTGTGTGTGTGTGTGTGGGGGTGCTGTATGAGTGTGTGTGTGTTCTGTATGTGTGTGTGTTCTGTATGTGTGTGTGTGTTGTGTGTGTGTGGGTGCTGTGTGTCTGTGTGTATGTCTGTGTGTATGTGTGTGCTGTATGTGTGTAGGTGCTGTGTGGGGGGTGGATGTGGAGGTACATTACTTAATATCCCCCCTCCTTTCTTACCTTATGTAGGGAGGGGGGATTCTTGTTCCTGCTGCTTTCCCTGGTGGTCCAGTGGAGAGTGAACTCTAGCTGATTGAGCTCCCCGGGTCCTCTCCAGCCTCTCTCCATGCTGCAGTGGGGAGGGAGGCTGACAGCAGAGCCGGCGCTCGGATAGTGCCGGCTCTGCATGAGCCGACAGGGAGATCTCCCTGCCGGTCTCACTCCATAGGCGTGCCACAGGGATTAGGGTGTGCCCAGGCACACCCGGAACACCTCGTGCGCACGTCTATGAATCAAGTGTAGAATTTCCCACTTACATAGCGTGGCGCTTCAGACAAGCTCCAATTTTGTTAAATGAGGTTTTAGAAGAGTGTTACATATGGAGGCCATAAAACACACCATAAATACACCACTTCTATACCTAATTAGCACAAGAAATTAACAAAGCTGCATGCCATGAATGTACAACTGAAAGCGAATGCTTGCCATGCAAATATTGACAAAAGATAAATGCTCATTACATAGATAGCCCGTACTGCAACAAAAGGTGCTACTGAAATTCAAATGCACATCACTAAAACACTATTTCAAACAAATACCACCTTAAAAGGAATTGCTAATATATAAACATGCAAACTGATACACTAATCTACTAAAATGCCAATCTAGAGAGCAGAATAAAAAATGATGTGAGAATATCACATCTTCCACCACTTTGAATTCTCTGAAAACATCTCCATTCTTCAATCAAAAACCAATTGAAAACCAACTCATTTATAATTGTACCGTATCTGTCTCCTATTATTCGACTTACAATGTCTTAGTAGGTGCTTTCCAGGATATGCTTGAAAACAAGAGAAATCCTGATGCATTTTTCATGGTGAAATATTTCTGACAAAATAAATAACATCTGAATTAAGGAAACCAAGAAGCATAAACATACTGTGATAATATGCATAATACTGACAGAACATTCTCGGGAAATCATGGAAGAAATAATTTTATGAACAAGGCATCTTAACTGGTAAATACATATGAAACACACCATTTAGTAAACTGTTTATTATATAAAAATGTGCAATATAGAAGGCACTTAGGGAATCAGAGGAGGCAAAATGAATTAAATAATTGCTAGTGACCTACATAAAGTATAATGTATGAAAATAGTATAACATTGGTCCATGAAAGGTAGTGTCTCAAGTGAGAACTTATGATAGATGGTAAAAAAATATAAATATATATTTATATAAATATAAATCAATGGGTGGAGAGCTTAAATTACATTCAGAATATATAGAATAGAAAACACAGTGCATTTACAAAATAAAATACATATCGATCTAAAGTGCCTTTCAAAGACAAGGTGCTATAGTACTCAGGAAATGCAAAGTGCTGATAAATAAAATGCAATTACCAAAAAGTGCAGTTACTAAAAAGTGCTCAAAATCACACTAATCATTTTCTGAACAATACGTTTATATAAACAATAATGCTCATGTTTCTTGACAACAAAATTCTTCAATGCCAGAGAGATCTCAAAAAGGAGAATAAACAATAATTGTGCAGAGCATAACAACTACTGACTGTTGATTAAAAACCATTAAATGCACACTCACACTTCCCAGATCCTCATTCAGACTGTTCTGGGTCTTCAAAGTGCTGGTGTCCCCCTTTCTAAAATATTCCTTTTCCTATTTTCTTGCACATAAGAGAATTACAGAGATAGTGTATTATCCTTAAAAATATGAACACGTGTAACATAAGATCAACACACTCAAGTGGTTAAGAGCCTGAAAAATAAAGCCTCAATAATACAATACTGATGTCTATGCCTCCTTTTCTTCTCTCAAATAGAAATTATTTACTCTCTAGTGGCAAATTAACTCTATATTTACAATTAAACAAGAACAAAAGAGGTACAAGTAAAAACTGCATTGCACATATTGTAAGACTTCCTTAGTCAGCATACAGCTCATCCACAGTATGCTCTGAGTAGTCCTTCAGTCTTTTCAATTTGTCATTGATAAGCAACTACTTCTTCCATGGTGTGCCTTCCATTTTTCTGAGTCTCAATTTCGTCCTCAAATGTCAATGTCCCCAATGTCACTTACTTGCAATTCCATATTTATGTTGTGAAGTCACATGTTCTGCACTTGCAGTGTCATAATGCATTCTACATTCCTTTCATTCCTTTCCTATTTGCATTCTACTATATACAGCCTACTATACAGCCAATCGAGGTTCATCCATTGCTGTACTTAGGGCAGCGCCCAACCAGTTTTTATGTCAGGAAAAAACATTTGCAGTGGTTTAGAAAAACTAAGGTTGTTTTTCAGGGAGAGAGGGTGGTAAGTCAAAAAATAGTGTCTCTTCAATTCTGTAATAGGATTCTGTTCTGCATGGCTCATTTGTAGCTGTTTGGAAAAGCTTGCTTGAGAACATCTAGGCATGTATAAAATATGTGGCTGGTTTGAAAATCTGTGTTTTTTTCAGCAGGTTGTGCTCTTAAAGTGTCCTTTAAGAAGGAAGGATTCCCATTGAGTTGCCATTTGGGCTGCCCATGAGTAGAGAAATGTTATTGGCCTCTCTATTCAGGGGCTATCATAGCACTGGGGGTGGGGTTTCAGTATGCACAAAAGAGAGAAGCAAGAATCCATCTTGGAAGTAACATAAAGAAAGAACAGCAGTCATTATATAATATCTTTTTATCTCCCCCAATAACCCTAGTGACTACCTGAGTGCTGATTAAACAAGGGAATTTACTCAAAAATGTAATTATCATATAAAGCCAGGGAAGTCCAGGACTGACAAGGGACTGTCGCTAGTAGTTTAAATAACTCATATTGCATATACCCACCATCTTATTTAAAGTGTTTAGTCACTCTACAGCTGATATCTGAGACACTCATGCTGTGGCTAGTTGAAAATGTGTATAGTTTCAAACGGCAGGACTGGGGCTGTAACTCTGAGGACTGATCTGATTCTGATCTCAATCTGTTTTAATTTGTAATGATTGTTGACTCTGTTAATTAAGTCAATTACTCCTTGGCTCCATATTACCACTGCAGATTAATGATATTGCCAACTGCAAATAAAATAAGCAGTATCCTGCTGCTTTAACACTGTGTACACTGTGTGCTGAGAGTTAATGGAGCTATTGATACGTTTCACAACAGCAGCAATGTGTAATAGGAAACTAAATTTATCATATCACTGAATATGAGATTGTGTAAGGGAGAGCTAAAGGAGAGCTAAGAGAGGGCTAGGAGGATATACAAAGAGATACAGAGAGCTGGAGCATTATACAGAGACATGTACTGTGTGAGGATCTCTGTATAGCAGCTCTGTGTAATAATTCACAGTGATCCTGGCTGTGTGGGGCTCCTTATTGTGCCAGCTCTGTGAGTTTTTTCACTGTATTTTACTCAATTCTACCTGTTGTATGGTTAGCTTTGTGTATTGTATAGGTATATCTGTGTTGTGTCCAGCTCTGTGTATTATCTCTATTTTTAAAGATAAAGGTTATCTTTGTATTGTACTCAGCTCTATTTTACTATAGATATATTTATGTTGTGCCCACCTTGTTTTGCTTAGCTCTCTGTATTATATGTGTATTTCTGTACTATATAGAGAGCAGTGTTAGTGTTGCACATTGCCATCAGGTCGCCCTAACTGCATGGGCTACCTAATGGGCTACCTCTGTGTGCAGCCACACCATTGGTAGTTCCATCACTGATGAAGGTTTTCAATTAAACATATTGGTTGATCAGCCACAACATTAAAACCACTGACAGATGAAGTGACTAACATTAATTATATAATTCACCTTGTGAAAGGGTAGGATATATATCAGGTAGCAAGTAAACAGTCAGTTATTGATTTTCATGTGTTGGAAGCAGGAAAAATGGGCAAGAAAAATGGGATCTTAATAGACTTTGACAAGGGCCACATAGTGATGGCTTAACGACTGGGTAAGACCATTTCAAAAACAGAAAATGTTGTGGGGTGTCCTGGTATGTAGTGGTTAATACCTACAAATTGTGGTGCCAGGAAGGACAAATGGTGAACTAGCGTCAGGGTCATGGGTACCCAAGGGTCAGTGATGCATTTTAGGAGCGAAGGATAGCCAGTCTGGTCTAATCACACAGAAGAGCTACTGTGCTAAAAAACATAAAGCTGGACATGAGAGAAAGGTGTCAGAACACACAGTGCATCACAGTTTACAGTGTATGGGGCTACATAGCAGCAATTCAGTCAGAGTGCACATGATGACTCTTGTCAACCCCTAAAAGTGCCTTCGCTGAGCATCAGAACTGGACCACAGAGCAATGGAACAAACTTGCTTGGTCTGATGCATCATATTTCTATAAATCAGGTGCATGGCCGGATGCATGTGCCATGCTTACCTGGGGAGGAGCTGACAGCAGGATGCACTATGGGAAGTTGGCAGGCCAGTGGAAACAGTGTTATGATATTGGCAATGTTCTGCTGGGAAACCTTGAGGTCTGGCGTTCATGTGGATGTTACTTTTACATGTTCCACTTATGTACTTGTTGCAGACCACATTGTAAGCTCTGGGCAATGTTTTGCTGAGAAACCTTGGGTCCTTGCATTCATTTAGATGTTACTTTGACATGTACTACCTATCTTCTTAATGCAGACCCCTTTATGGCAGTGGTGTTCCCTGATGGCAATGGCCTCTTCCAGCAGAAAAATGTACTCTGCCACACTGCAAAAAGTGTTCAGGAATAGTCTGATAAATATGACAAAGAGTTCAAGGTGTTACCTTGGCCTCCAAATTCCCCAGAACTCAATCCTTTTGAGCCTCTATGGGATATGCTGGATGAACAAACCTGATTCATTAGCAACAAGCAGGACTTAAAGCATTTGTTGCTAATGTTGTGGTGCCAGATACCACAGGACACATTCAAAGGCCTTTGGAGTTCATGCATCAGTTAATCTGAGCTGTTTTGGCAGCACAGGGGAAACTTACATGATATTAGGCAGGTGGTTTTAATGTTGTGGCTGATCAGTGTATATACATTGTTGAAAGGCGTGTGGTTAAGAGTATCGAAATCCTAAATAAATTCCCAAAGAATAAAGGAAAGATGGTTTAAATAATGAAAACAATATTTAAATGCTACTTATTTTATATATTCTGTTATATCATCATGCTATGAGGTTAGAAAACTTTGTATGCAGGGTTTCTACATTCAATATTTCAATTAAAAACAGATTGGAAATAGAGGATAGAATTAGTAGTAACAAAGATCATCATTTTAATTACAGATGAATGACCTTCTCGGTGGAATGCACTAGAGGTTGTTTTAGAAAACACGATATGAATAACAGCTCTGACTGTATATTATGGTTAATTATATATTGAGAATCTACCACTGTAAGAATTTTTCTTTTTCTAGCTAGTGGGTGTAAGGGTGTGTTATGTTACTTCTGTGAAGATGGACTTAAAGGTTAATATGATACATCTTTGTTACTGTATGTCACCCTATTAGTCACCCTAGCTCTAAATAACAAGCTGAAAATGGATCTGTCAACTTATGGAGTTGAGAATTTTACTCATGTTTTGGTAGAAAGCAGGTTTGTCTTCAGTGGTATATTCTATTCTTTTTCTGGAAAAATAAATCAGAACTCTGCATAGAGTTGGTGCTTATGTTGCATTAACAAACTTAAAGTACAATTTTAATGTTATTGGAGGTAAGTAATAATTTAATTTTGACCTCTGGCTAGACTGTTCACTGAGTTGTACTCTTAAATATGAGTAATGCAAATGTTTAACCTTGTCTTCTAAGCTTCTTGTGCTAGTGTAGTTCATACAGACAGGTTGGAACAGTTTACCCAGGACCTCAACTAAGCCAGGATTCAACAAGAGAGCTGTCACCCCATCCCACATATCTGTAACATCATGAAGCAGTGAAGTAGTTTCCCTTGAGCTGCCAAAACAGCTCAGATGCACTGATGCATGAACTCCAAAGGCCTTTGAATGTGTCCTGTGGTTTCTGGCACCACAACATTAGCAAATACATGTACTGTATTTATTTTTAAATTAATTTATGGAACATTTAGAGCTCTTTTAGTCATTTGTGCAATATACCTATATTGTGGGAATGCTTTAGTAAATCATGGGAATCTTTTACTATTTTGAGGGACACAATGTGCTAAATTGTACAAAAACTTAAAGGGTTATTCCAACCACTATGACCACTTCAGATTTTTGAAGTGGCCATGGTGGTAGGAACCTGGATGTGCAGTGTTTCTGATGAAACATTGAACATCTGGAGAAACTGGCAGTTGTGTGCTGGAGCTAAGTTACACATGCTCCACCCCCAGCACTCTATCTAATGTCAATTTTGAGCATAATTTAAGTCTGTCATCTGCGCGCACTGCAAGAGGGAGCTCACATTAATTGCACCCCTCCCCACATCGCTATCCCCATTGCTATACTTATTTCCCCACTTTCTTCTTTCACCTCCAAATCTCCATTTCCTATCCCCTTGCAGGCACAGAGAACGTCTATTTGCTCTGAGACTGTTAAAAGGCATTTTCATCGAGAAGTCTTTTATTGGACTATGGTGCGACTCCCATGACATTAGACAGGGGTGCACCGAGCAGCACTGGGGAGTTTAAAGACTTATTTAAAAATGCTCATTGAGTGTTTTTTTCAGAGGAGAATCATGGAATAATGCCAATAGAGCAATACTCTATAAAAAACTAAAAAGAGTTGAAGAAACCATTTTAAAAAGCTTACTCAGTGACCTCCTGAGCTATGTACAAAGAAGTGAACTGTGATTGAGAAACCCTTTAAAATAGTTTACTCATTTACCTCCTGGGCTACTTACAGAGAATCTCATTGGTTGATTGACAATTCAGTGAAATTACCTATTTCTCTCAATTTCAGCTGATGCTCTCAGTCCATCACTGACCACCTGACTAAACCTTCCTTTCACTGAGGTGACAGAGAGTAAGGAAGTAATTGGGCACCCATGTATGGTGCAAAGGACCAATGTCAGGATTAAACCCTTCAGAATGCAAATGGCGTCTGAAGGTAAGACAGTGCCAGGACACTCCAGTTCAATAATAACTTCAATGAGCAAAAGTTCTTAAAGGGATGAAAGTGTTACTCTAAGAATCAAAATCTAGAAAGTTTAGATAAATGTAAAATATTAGATCACATGTTTATCTATATATTTGCTTCACTTATTGAGGTCTTGCTAGAATAGAGGAGTGGTATATGGTTCTGAATACTACAAGGTGCCTTGTCATACCCTAATGATTAAGAGTTCTAAAATTAAAGTACAGATGAGTAGAGAATATATGATATATAATTTGAAGGTTCCATTAGACATAGCAAAGGTTTTTTTTAGGGAAAAGCACAGATGAGAGGACCCCAGTAGAGGGAAAATAAAGCATACATTATATAGCTGACAGAATATATCAGGGAATATTACAATTTCAGAGAGTGTCTGGACTATAGACATCGGTGTGGGAATCATGGGGAACAGAAGAGATGAATCTCTCCCTTGGAATCTGGTGTAGTTAACATTATTGTGTTCAGTGTGTAAGAAAGAAATCAAAATATATGTTAAAATAGTTGGTTACCTCATTCTACTAATAGGACTTCAATTTAATTAATGTGGATAATCTTTTTAAACGATCACAATCTTTTTTTTTTTAATGACTTATCTACAAAAACTCCTATATATTTTAATGGTGACTTCTGTAAATACATTATTTGAAAACCTGTTTATTTGAATAACTTTTACAAAATAGATAAATTGAAGACACACTCCCTAGTGATCATATATGATTTTGCCTGTAGAGAACGACATGGTTTTAATTAATGCTCACTAAATTGGAATGGGTTTATTATGAAAGTCTGTCTTCCTACACCCTCCATCCCCCAGATTTCTTTGTTTTCTATTAAAATGAATAATGGACATGAGTGAATGTCTAAAGCCAAGTGAAGTTTTGAGCTTTTGAAAGAAGGTTTTGTAATGTCTGTGCAATTTAGAGTGATGTAGAAGAAATAGGACAAAATAAGTTCTGCACACAATTCTCCAACTAGCAGAGGTGGCAGTATCCACATCTGGAGCCCCTATTCTGAAAGGGTACCACAACCCCTCCACTACTAGTAACCGGATGAGAATAGGCTGCATGAGATTGGTCTACAATAAGTATATTACTCCTATTCAGGCAGGGCTGGAATACATCATGTAGGCAGCTATAACTTTTCTATGTGTAAACCACTTTGATTATATAATTCATTATAAGCATACAAGCACACATGGATTGATTAATACAGATCACAGACATGCAAGAAATCACACACAAACAAGCAATATCACTATTTTATATACAACTCTTACATCCTACAGCTACAGATTACACTGACCTTACAGCACAAAGGAACAGTAAACATGGGGCCAATAATGACTGCCACAATGTGGGCAGAAAAAAAAGACTATATAATTGTGGGCAATAAAATCACTCACAAAGTGACTGATTAGCACTGATTAGGAGATTAAGATACTAGCTATAGGATTGGCTTTTTGCCCAACTAACAGGGTTGATTAATTTAATTTATGACTGATTTACATTACTTTTTTTTGAGTTTTAAAAAGCTTTATTGTAAGTGTAAGTTATACAATACCATAGCAAGGTTTCAAGTCATACAGGTTTGATTTTTGTGATACAGTTCAACAATAGATCAACAAAAGATGAAGAGTAGGGTATTACAGCACAATAGGGCAGTACATCTGGTATACAGTCAAGTACCTTTCATTTGAAGTTTGTACATAGCTTTTTAGGTGTGTATCATGTCATATGTGGCCCCCAGTGGGTTTGGGGAATGTATATGCGTAAAATTTGTAGTGGGGATATTGTTCAGGGTTGGGTTCAACTGATGGCCTTAGTCCACTAATAGAAAATATTATTGGATCATTGGTGTGGTATTGTTGTAAAAAAGCTAGGTCAGTGGAGGGTGGTATGGCGGAGATGGTGTAGATAGTATTTATCAGGGAGGGTAAATTATTTTTCTGTCATCAATCTTTCCCAAGGCTCCCATACATCTTGGTAAAGTGAATATTTGTGGGAGATGGATGCGTGGATCTCCTCCATAGTTTTAATTGCGTCAACTTTAGTGATCCATACCCTTACGGATTGAGCATTGGAATTCTTCCATTTTATGGGAATGAGTGAGTTGGCGGCTATGAGGAGGTGAGTAAGGAAAGTACTGTGGTGTGGTGTGAGAGGGAGTAGGATTACAGTCACTATTTTGGTCATTTTCACTATGTTGGTTCAATAAGTCTGGATTTGCAGGCAGTGCCACCAGGTGTGTGCTAGGGATGCTCCAGGTTGGGAGCACTAACCACATGAGTCTGGTGTGTTTGGGAATAACTTGTATAGTCTGGAGGGGGAGTAATGCCACCAGGAGATTCTTTTATAACCACTTTTTTGTACATTGTTGCAGATTTAGGACCTGTGTTTTTGCTTAAAAACTTTTTTTCATTGCAATGTAGTAAGTTAAATATTAAAGTCTGTGGCCCAAGACTCTGTGAAGGGGTGTAAAGGGTTATCATGGTCTGTTTGGAAGAGTTTGTAGATTGTTGAGAGATGTTTCGATTTGACATTGTGGGACTTGCAGAGTAACTTGAATTCTGGTAGGGTGCGGGAACCCTTCAGAAGGGTATGATTAGCAGTCAGGAAGTGGGTAATTTGTGCAAAATGGAATGATTGCAGTGTGTTCAGGGGAGCCAGGCCGACTAAACTGGTGGGATATGTTATGGCATTTCCATCCAAAAGTGAACTAAGTGTCAGATAAAGCATGTCAGGTATTTGTTGGAATTGTTAGTAGGATACGGCTTGCAATCCCGGTGGAAAGAGTGTGTTTTGGGTTATAGCATACAGGGGGGACGGGTGAGGAGAGACGTCCTCAGAGTCTCTCACATGTGCCCAGGTCTGGAGCGTGGGGAGAATGGTGGGATGAGTGGTGTGAGGGGCAAGCAGCGTAGAGGGGTTCACTTTTTGCCATGGATCTGTGTGGAGGGGGACTTGACATATGGAGCTTTCTAGTAGTGTCCATTGCCTGGCAGGTGGGGAGCTGGACCATTCATAGATTCTGGATAGCATGGTAGTTTTATCTTATCTTTCCACGTGGGGGACTCCCAGTCCGCCACTGGATTTGTGTCTAGTCAGAACCTCATAGGGAATTCTAGGCTGTTTATGTGCCTAGATGAAGGTTGTCTAAGCTTTGTGAAGAAGGCCTTGAGTATGGCTATGGGCAGAGTTTGAAATAGATAAAGTATCTTAGGGAGTGTGTTCCTTTTGAGAATATTTATTCTGCAGAGCCAGTTGAAGTGCGGTTTGTGCCATGACATCGGGTCTTTAGAAAACGCCCTTTTTGCATCTATCAACACAAATATTCTTACTAACCAAAATTGGCAGTTTATAATGCTAATACTCATATTGTTCCACTTTAATGTTTAGGTGTTCCTTCCACCTCCTGGACATTAGCATTGAGAAAGGGCTTGTCCCTGAAACGTTTGCTGTTTGTATTGTATCCTCAAATAAATTTTGGTAGCACCTGGATGTGCACATTTATACTGGTTGCTCAGGACTCCTTTTTTCCTTTTCTTGCTGTAATTACACTGTTGGGACTGCAGTTTGGAGCTTCTGCAGCACAGGTCCAATTTATTTGATAATTCAATTTGTGCCTGTGAAGACATGTACATTGTCTCTACCTCATCCTATGCATAGTGATTCCTTTTACCTCCTACTTATACAACTCAATAAATGTGATATTCTGAACTTTTTCATCATAGACAGCAGCTTCCAAACTTTAGTAAAGATGAGAAATTGCCATTTTACTACCTCTAAAATAATAATAATTAAAAAAAAAAAAACTTTTTGGTTGGGCAAATGGAATTTATTTGAGTAGCTGTTATTTTTCGTATAGATTTATGTCTGATATTGACTTGTGTAGTAAAGGTAATAATATTTGAATTCACATTTCCTCTCGGATAGAACCTAAGCTCATGACATCATTAAACATAGTGGCAATATGAGAAATCAGTAGGGAAACAAATATGGTTGAAATATAGCCCAGGGCTTTGTTTTTTTATAAGAGGTCTTGGCTATATTTTTTTTCTCTTATGATGATGAAAGAACTTCACAGTGTGAAACTGAAAGGAAGGCTATTGATCTACTTTATGTGAGTTAATTGTGATCGACTTGGAAATTTTATAATGAATGCACTGCTAGCACTGCACTGGTCATGTAACTACATCTGAGAGGTTACATATGTAAACTGAAATTAAGACTGGGCTAGTGTATGTTGTCTATAAAAAGTGCTAGGATGAGGTTTAGCTAGGGTTAGAAATAGCATCAAAGTTTGACATTGGTCAGTATTGACACATTGATAATGTTACTTCTCCAAATTGGGTTGGTCTCCTAAAGCAAAAAACTAGAGGAGCCAATAAATCCCACATTACCAGCTTAGTTAGGCTGAAGAAGACATCAGCAAGCTATTTTTGTTATATCCAAAATGTGCAAATTATGAAGTATGACTCATTTTGTTTGAGGTAATGCTGTACTTGGAAGATAATGCAGACTATCAATATGCAGTCTTTAAACTAGTAGAACACACAAGGCATGTGTAATTCAATATTAAAATTCAAAAGGTATTGTATGTGAATTCTTTAAAAAAACAAAAAATATTTAACATAAAATGTGACAGAAATTGGTGATGAAATGGCCAAGCAAAAAGATTGAGTTCCTTATATTAAATATATGGTATGCCATTATAGTGTTAAATTTTGGGGTTGCTACTCACCCAATACCTTGTCAGAAATCTGTCAAAGGTTTACATAGAGGTATTGCTACTCAAAGGCAGAATATTAAGCTGGCGTATTTACAGTGTTGGTGTTACGTATTCATCCGCACATACAAATGCGGTTAATGTCATTTACCATCCTGACAGGAAAAGTTGTGCTGAGCAGCAATCATGCACATGGAAACCTGGCAATTGCTTTTGGGGTCAAAGGCCGGTCATGGCCAATCAGATCCACAGGAGGGTTTGTGCTGAGCAGCAATCATGCACATGGAAACCTGGTAATTGTTTTTGGGGTCAAAGGCTGGTTACAGCCAATCGGATCCACAGGAGGGGTATTTAAACCCAATTCTCCTTTTGCTCATTGCTCTGTCATGGTTTCATCCTGATGGTAATCCGAGAGTGCGTTCCTGATCTTGATTTACTGGTATTTGACTTTGGCTTCGTTTTGACTTCCCTGAATTCTGGTAACCTTGACTTTTGGCTCTCCCTCATCGTTATGTCTGATTCTGTGTTCCTGACCTCAAGTCAAGTATTTTGACTATTCTTGGATATGTTAAGTCCCTCCATTCTAAGGTCCGGTTATACGTTATCCTTAGTCCTAAGTGTGACACAGTTTTGTGTGCTGGATCAACTTGTAATCCTGACAGTTGGGACACACAGCATCTAAAATTCTCACTAAAATTACAAATGGGTGCAAAAAAATAAAAATAAATATAGAAAAAAACAGAGGTCTGTGATAAAATGATGATCATGGTACTTTCTACAAAAATATAGTTTTGTTTAACCGATTTGGATTTTGTGACTGCCATTGAAGTTATATAGCTCAATAAACCAAATTTTGCTTTTAAAATTGTTATTCACTACTTGTAATATTTGTCCTTTAACTTTCAAAGATTAATTAAAATCTTACATATATTTGTAATTTTAACAACTGTGATTAATAACTAAATTTATTATGATTTTTTTTATTCGTACATGCACTTGTTGTGTACAAATTATTATTGGCAAGGCAGTGAAAAGTGCTTTGTTTTTACTTTGTTTTTTACTTTCTTTCTGTGTTTTAATATTTTATGTGTAATGGTGTATTACGTTCACCTAAGGTATCAGAAGAAAGCCCAATCTGTCCTTTGAAAAAGATGCATTTGAAGAGAAATCATTAAATTACGGTGGAACAAACACATAGCAAAAGTGCAATAAAGCTTTGGTCCCAAAGCCTCAGTCACTAAACGTTTAACCCATGGTAGGTTCCTCTAACATGCAGGCTTGTAATATAGCAGAGATTTGTAAAACATTACAGCTTTTCAAGAAAATATACTTAAATATTGTTTAACTTCCAATAGGATGACTCAGGGAGTAAGGAGGTGTGTCTCTGTATACATTTTAAAGTTGCTTGTGGAATAATCACTCTAAAACTGTATTATAGCTTTCTAAAGCTTTGAGATTTGTCATTTTGTGACACAAAGTAATGCAATACACTATGAGAAGTTATGTTCCTTTGTACAGAGTCCTGAAGCTGTTGTACATTCCTATAATGCTGCAATAAATAAAATTCTGAGTAAACTTATCAATTCATGTAGTGACAGGTAGGTTCAGCTTTGTCCTGGCTATTCCTCTAGTGTCACTATTAAGTTGAATTTTATATAAGCTTTTGCTCTGGTTAGCAGAAATCTGACTTTTTTAACAAAATATTGATGACAGGAAATATGAAACCTGCTGTGTTTGCGCTAATATTTTAACAGTATTCACTTAATCTCCAAAGGGACAATAAGGACAGAGGCAAGATTCTGAATCAAAGCAAAACATAATTTGTGTTGTTTGTTCTACTGTAATTGATTGTTTATTACTGATTAAGTACACCCATATATATTATGTATTGTTTTGTAAATTACAGAAATAGCTCTAATTAATATCATAAATTAATACCTAACACAACATGAATTAATAAAATGTTAAAAAGGAAAACAAAAATTTTACAAAAAATGTATAACATCTTTGCTTCTAATAATCGTTACCAAAAAAAAAAAAAGTACCCAAAATAGATTCACTTATCAGTCCTGACTGTTAAATGCTTCAATTGTCTTGGATCTACACTCATTTTTGTCAGTTAATGCGAACCCTATATTGACCCTCTCCCAGCCCCCATACCAAACACCCATTAGCAAACCGAGCTCTATGCTCTAATTCCATCAGTATACCTAGTATACAGTATATCTTACCCCTAACTATACACTATCCCTAATCCTAAAACCCAACATTAACCTTCACCCCCCCTTACTCAATTTACATCTAAACGTAAAGGGACACTACCATTATTTAAGTAACTTTAGCTTAATGAAGCAGTTTTGGTGTATAGATCATGCCCCTGCAGTCTCACTGCTCAATTATCTGCCATTTATGAGTTACATAGCTTTTGTTACTGTCACTGAAAGTCTAGCCATACCTCCCATGGCTGTGATTCATACAGCCTGCATGAAAACATGGTTTCATTTTAAAACAGATGTCATTTATTTTACATTTTCTTATCTTTTGTTCTGTTAATTGAACTTTAATCACATACAGGAGGCTCATGTAGGGTCTAGCAAGCTATTAACAAAGAAATAGATAAATTCTAAATTAAATAGAATTTTCAATAAAATATATGTAAAAATTACTCTTTACAGAAAGTGTTTAGGCAGGCTGTGTAAGTCACATGCATGGAGGTGTGGCTAGGGCTGTATGAACAAAGTAATTTAACTCCTAAATGACAGAGAATTGAGCAGTGACACTGCAGGGGCATGTTCTATACGCTAACACTGCTTAATTAAGCTAAAGTTGTTTTGGTGACTATTGTGTCCCTTTAACTAACCCCAGGGGATTCCCTTTGCTAATATCAGTATTGATATCCACAGAGGGATTTACAAGCTAAACAGTAGAGTGCAGTCTGTAATCACCATCTACTGGCGGTTTAGAGCATGAGAGGGAGATCTCCCTGGAAAACTCAAGTTCTTTCATACTGACTCTGCCAATCACACTGTGATTGGTGCTGAGTACTTGGCAAGTCAGTCAGCTAGGGCATGTCCGGAACTTTTCAGACCCTAGGTGTCTCTCTTAGACTGCAGCCAGCCAGAGTATTCCTGTGGATGAATGCTAAACCTTAGGATTTAAATAAACCTAAAAGGTTGTATGGAGCACTTACTTTGAATGCTACATACAGCTGACTTGTCAGCCTGCAGCCACTAAATAAGGACCCAGCTGACAGAAGGGAGCCGCAGATTTAATCCTGCTCACACCAAGTTCCAGTCACAGGTATTTAAATCCCATTTTAAAAGGCTGTATACAATTTTGGAAAACCTACCGGTAGGTTGGACATATTTATGTCAGTGTAACTTCCATGAGAAGCAGCAAGATCAAATTATAATAACTTTGGCAATCAGACAAAGCACCAAATGACAATAAATAAATGAAAATTAAAATACAGTTCACAAAAAACAAAAACAAAACAGGTATGGCAGTGATTAGAGAAGTAATGAATATTACTGAAATTAATGAAGCCCATAGCACATACATTAATGAAATTGAAGCCCTTTAGCATGGGGGAGTGGTCACGTATACACGGCATAGCAGATGGAAGGGTGAGGCATAAGCTCCATGCCCTATTGAGCAGACAATGCTTTTGAGGTGGAACCCCGGACCCTGAGCCCCACAACGCTGGACCATGTACGTGGGTGCAAGGTTGCCTGGTGGTCCTTGCCCTCAGCTGTCGGTCAGCCAGTTAGTGACATTAGGCCGGCGGACAGTCAAGGTAATCATCGCTGACTGTCGCGAAGGGCCGAGAACAGCCACTAACGGATGCAATGCTAGGAAAGAAGACGCGTGCAACAATTCCTGTTGGAGGCATCCCAGAATTCGGTAAGCTACACCGACAGCCACACCAAATGCCGCAAAATTGGGACTGCTACGCTACTTCCAGGAGTCAAATGGAAATGTGGATGATCAGCCTAGGGAGGTGGAGAAAACCCATATGAAAAATGGGCAGGAAAGGCTCAAGCAAGCTTGCAAATTTTTCAAATTTTTTTTTGTGTGGAAATTTTATTAATAAGTTGCACTAGAGGGATCAATGGAGGCAACAGGAGGATTAATGGAAGCCTCACCAGAGGGGAATGATCTGGATCTCTGCTATGTTGCAAGGTATGATGAGAAGATTAGAGGCAAGCTTTGGGGATATATCCATACAGATATTTTACAGCGCTATGGAATTTACTGGCGCTATATAAATAATAAAATAATAATAATACAATTAGGAACAAGGGTACCAATCCTTAAGGAGGAAGGAGAAGGAATGACATTACAATGGGGTACTGTATATGATGTCCTCAAAACACAAAATTAAGCCCTACTCTATCTAAATATGAAAATGAACGACTTGGAAAACATATCAAGGAGAAACAACTTAAGGGTGAGAGGGATCCTGGAGCCACCTAGAGGGGGAACAGAAGATGTATCCCAGATATTACAGCGATTGTTTAATCAAATTCTAAAAAGCTCACCTAAAAACCCGAGGAGGCCAAATAATCTTCCCCAAGATAAACCATGTGGCATTGTATGTTGTCTCCACCACTACTTATCGGAACTCAAGAAAGCAAAGGGAGTGGACAGTGAGGCTGTTGATTTGGGATCCGGAGGGACCCACTAGTCCACTTTGGATATTTTTCAGGACTGGTGTGATAAATCCACCATATCTTTTGATTGCTTTTTAAATTTTTTTTGAACAAGGCAGACTCAGTCGATACATAAGTGCTGGAAACATGCCACTTTTTTTTCCCTAGAGATGCATTATTTTTCTGGCGGGTATCTTTTTTGTTTCATAACCTGCACCATCTGATGAAAGCTAGGCTAGCAAGGTACAGAATACAATTATGTTTAGTATGTTTTAATTTTAGTTTTTGGTTTTTGCTGTGGTTAGTTATTTAGATTTTTTATTATCTCCATCTATATTATTTTTTTCTTATTGTTTTTGGAATTAATCAGCTGCGGTGCTATGAGTTTCAGCTGCTTTATAATATGGCTTGTGTCAGGAAAATGCCTTAGAGTTTGAAATGGTAAATATAAAATTTATGACGTTGAATGTCAGGGGGCTAAATACGCCAGAGAAACATACTATACTAACTAATGAAATCCATAAGTACTCCGTTGATGTATGTTTCATTCAGGAGACCCATGTTAAGGAATGATCAACTCCAATCTTGTATTCTAAACACATCTCACTAGCATAGTATAGTAATTTTATAACACGACAGGAGGCTTCGTATTTGCTTAAGTCTCTCTTTACTAGAACTCCACAACAGCACAGAAAAACAACCAATCAGAAAAAAGTTAGTTACTATAAAACTCCCCAACTATGCATCATTACCACTTTCTTTGCTGCTCTGCAGTCAGTACAGGTCAGAGTACCACTGCCTCCTGCTTATAGTGGGTGGCTTTGGGTTTTTATTGCTTATATTCAGTATTTTAGCCTTATAAATGCAGTATTGTTATAATCCTTGTATGATTTTATTCCTGTATGCTGTATTGTGATAATCCATGTGGGATTGTATTTTTATAATGCAGTATGTTATAATCCATGTGGGATTTTATTCTTATAATGCAGTATGTTAAAATCCATGTGGGATTTTATTTTTATAATGCAGTATTGTTATAATCTATGTGGGATTTTATTTTTAGAATGCAGTATTGTTATAGTCCATGTGGGATTTTATTTTTAGAATGCAGTATTGTTATAATCCTTGTAGGATTTTATTCTTATAATGCAGTTTTGTTATAATCCTTGAGGATTTTATTTTTATAATACAATATTGTTATGTTCCTTGTGGGATTTATTTCTTCATATTCAGTATTTTATTTTCCCTTGTGGGATTTTTATGCTTATATATTGAATATCTTTTCAGAATTTTTTATTTAGGACTTGTGGGATTCATTTTATATGCAGCATTACCTTGGCCATGTGTAAATTTTCCTTACACATGCAGTTTTGTTAAAACCCCTGTGGGACTTTATTTTTACTTGTAACTTCAGGCTATCACTGTTATATACATATTTAGTTTGGATTTCTGGGGGGTCTTTGGGGTCCTCCTGTCCCCTTTATCCCCTTGGCCTTGTCCCCCCTGTCGGTCTCCCAACTTTGTGTATGCTCGTTGTTATATTTTTTTGTTCCGCCTTTGTCCTTATGTCTGGCGGTGTCTTTGTGCGCCGCTCAGGGGCTTCAGGAGGCTGACTGCATCTGCCTCCTTCGATCCCCGAGCTCCAGGACCTCAGAGTTCATCTTCGGCGGTCCTGTGTGTGTTTTTCCCGGTCGCTGGGGAGCTCGAGCCCACGGACCGCATGTGTCCGACCGGGCGGGGTAGGGTGCGACTGCTCGCAGCCCCTCCTCCGTCTGTTCTTAACTGGTTGGAGGTCTGTTTGAGGGGCTTTCCTCCCCTCTGTCAATCAAGGCCGGATTTCGATCACGGCCGGAGTTTTTCATATCAGATGAGGGCCCTTCACCCTGCTCAGGGTTAATCTATAACCCAAGATGACTCCACATTTATATAATTTTATATAAATATTTTGCTGGGCAGGAGAATAGGCTTTAGGCAGTACACCCTGTACTGCTCTGAGATACCTGCAGTTTGGTTTTCTGCCTTTAGCCAAACATTAAAGTTTGCCAGTTCCCTGTATAGTAGTATAACACTTCATCACTAGTAGCTGTAACATCTGTGATATTAGACTGGAGACATTATAGCAACTTAATCCAGAGGTATTATGTAAAAATACTGTTATAATCACATTACTACCCTGCTAGTGGATTTTACATATTGAAATTATTTCCCTGTTTCATTACGCACATATATATATATATATATATATATAGTGGACTCTACACACGCAGATGCGCCCTACGGCTGTCTGAACACTATCACGGGCCTTCTCTGTCTGTGCCCCTTTGATTGGCCTGCTATGTCTGTGCCCCATTGATTGGCCTGCTATGTCTGTGCCCCATTGACTGGCCTGCTATGTCTGTGCCCCATTGATTAGCCTGCTATGTCTGTGCCCCATTGATAAGCCAACTATTCTGTGCCCATTCGTTTGGCCTGCTGGGCCTGTGCCCTTCTGATGGGCCTGCTCTATCGGTGCCGCCCCCCTTTTGGCCACAGGCCTGGGGGAATATCACTGAGGAAAACCCAGTACCCACTAGTGATATGGAGATAGGCAGGTGTCCAGGCAAGCACCGTTGCCATACTATCCAAGAGGACGGCAGTATACGGCCACCTGAGTATGGTGGGAAGGGTGAAGGCCCTAAACCTCATGCCTGAAGGGCAAGGTTTCTTATGAAGACCCCGGGGCACACATCCACGGTTTACACCAGCCCGACAACGGCACATGTCCAAGGAGAACTTCGCACAGGCAGGGACCGGTACTCAGACGCCTGCAGTGGGACACGGTGTTTCCTTGTCTTTAACAACTAACCCTCTAACTGCCTCCCGATATCCATGTAGATATCGGTAGTTATTCCTGCGTAAGGTTAGCTCCTGGCCCTGTTCAGTGGGGCTTACTTGACTTGCCTTCCGGCCTGCTATTTGCCTTCTATCCGAGTTAGAATTTATGTATTTACTCTTATCTACATTTCTTATTGTTTTTGTTTTCGTGCCTTCCTTTTCCTATCGCTCGGGTCGTCGAGAGGCCTGACTTGACCTCCTCCGACCTCCCGGGCGCTCGTGGATTGCGGAAAACGTCTCCAGCTTTCCTCAGGCTATCGACGGTCATCCTGGACCCCGCGCGCGCGCACAGGATCTGGGGGGTCAGTTGGTAGTTTCCATCATTGTTTCCGAACGTTGCATTTTCGCACCATCCCTTTCTGTTATTAAGAATGGACACGGCCCAAGGTTGTATACTATCCCATCTGCCATCGGTCTGGTTTACTACCAGTTGATTCCTTTTCAGGTGAGCGATTAAGAGAGAGGTCTCGTGGTCGGGGAGAGACCCACCTAGGGACCTCAGTCTTATGCTGATACTAGTAATTGGTGTACCCCTGCAATTGGTCATCCTGAGTCAAGTATGGATCACAAGAGGGTGCGGCCCTCCATTACCTCGATCCGAAAATGATAGAGAGGGCGAACCCCTCTCATATACAGAACCGGACACTGATTTGTTATAAGAGGGCGCGGCCCTCCCTCAACCTCAGCCCGATACTGAGCGGGATACAGAGGACATGTTTGGAGTGACACATTCTCATAGAGAGAACCAGTCACGAATGTAGACTCTACTGTTTGGTTATTAACGGGTGCGGCCGGCTCAGGCTATCAGCCGGACGCTGACACGGAATTCGGTCACATTATTAGAGAGGGCGGCTCTCTCATACACTCAACGCTCTACGGTGCCGTCCATTTGTTCATCACACAGACTCGTACCTGTACAAGACCTCGATGAATGCATAGAGGGGCGTCCCTCCTGCATTCAATTAGATCTAACGACCGTGCTACTGATTTCGTTATAGAGGGCTGCCTAATCATGCAGGGTATACATATTTAGACTGGATCACTCTATTTTATCTCCTGTAATGGATCTACTGGATCCGGACCACTGTACCACACACGATAAATACTTACAGAGGTATAACGGGGGGAGACTCCCACTTATTTACACACACTTCTGGAGACGGTACGGCTAATGGTGAGCCTCAGGTATTACAAGAGTGCAGGTTTTGGTATATTCTGCGCTATATAAAACAGAGAATTGCATTCTGTTTTGGATATCCAGACCATTGCGAACAAACTGTGCAGACAGTTTTCCCATATCAAGATGACATGAGATACCTTCATGGAGCAAACTGGCACTGCCTTGCTCGGGTAACAAGACTAGGGAAGGCCTACTACCCGGTCTGAAAGTACACCATATGCATGGATTGCATGGTAAGACTGGAAACCCCGGTTGTCTTGTGTTCCCTGGTCATTACAATCTTGGGATAAGATGGCAGGACTGCCCCTACTCCTCTGAGCACATACCTGGAGAACATGGTTCGGAGATGGAGGGCCCTCTGTCTATACTCTATATATCCCTCATGGGAGCCGTTTTGGTTTGGGTTCACGCTAACCCACCTTTTCAACTACCATCAAGGAGACCTGCGAGACTCTATGGAGGAACCTGGTGTGCCCCGACTCCTACACAGACGTCAAAGTCGGGTCACAACCTACCACTGGAGTATGGCTCAGGATGTGTAGCAGACTCAGATAGGGCTGCCGACATTCTCAAATGGGAAAACACATGTTTCAGATGGCTGAAGCTAGACCCTTCTTTTTTCACTATATCTGCTCTCTGGAGTCACCTGTCATGAGCTAAGGACTTTACGCCTTGCCTGCATATTGGAGAACGCTATGTGTTTGCGGGACTCCAAGCTAAGAAGGGAGGTATCCCTCTATAGGGAGTCTTTGACTACAATTATCAAAATCACATTCCTGGGTCTCTTGACCTAGGGCCTACTCTGGGAGATACGTGCCCGGACAGTCAGGGGTACAGGGACCTAAGGGTCTCACTATATTATGCCCTATCTTGTAGGTGGCATGTATACCAGGAACCCTTACACGAATTTTGACAGGTCGGGCATGAAACAGGATCGTGTCCGGGTAGTCGGACTATTTTACTCTCTCACTACAGCACGTCAGGACTCTTCGTTGTTATACAGGTCCCAATTGCCATTGGATCCGTACATCTTATCACTCTTAGACGTTGACATCTGTATGGGAATCTCAACTCCGGTTTACGTTTCCCATCACTTTGAATATTTCTGGGACCCGCTATTTCCAGCATAATCGACCACCGTTCCACCACATAAGTTCAGTTTGGGACCCTGATTGGATGTCTTTTTTGGAGTCCTTTCTCTACCGCAGCCGTGGATAACACAGTCCAGTTGGAATATTGGAATCACATGGGATAGAGCTAGTTTGCCACTCTCTTGCCTGCATAATAAATGTATTCTCGGATGAGACATCTCACCGGGTAGGCCATCAGGGAACAAAAGATCCTACTCGGTTCTATTGCAGAATTGGTGGACTTAGGCGCATTCCTTGAGATTGAAGATCTGCCTGCAAGGCCACATCGCTGGGTGACCCGGGCACGATCGGTGGAGCCAACTTACACATCAAGAGATGAGACATGGTGGCAGTGTCTTATCGTGGCCCTAAGTCCGCAAATAACCTTCGACATTTTATAACTACAGGGAAATGGCTAATAGGTCAGCTTGGCAGCTCATGGACTGGCTAGTAGGAAACAGGTCGCAACCCCACGTACAATGGATCTATCAGTGGATGGTGTTTTTTTCCATATTTGGGATGCTTCATCAACTGGCATCTTCACCGATCGGTCTATTGTCATTTATCGCAGTTGGAAAGTCCATTTAGGATTGCTTGGATAGCTCCTGGAATAGGTATGTCAGGGGTCCGCGGGCGACTAGGAGGGGAGGCTGCATGCCGCTTGCAGCACTCACCCTCAGTCCATCGCCGCCCGAGGTCTCCCTCTTCTTGGAAGTTATCCAATCAGAATTAAACCAAGTGTATTTATACTTACCTTTCCTGTCCCTCAGTGCCCTGTTGTGGTCTTGTGATACCTGTAGTGCTGTTCTCTCGTGTTGCTTTCTGGTTTCCGATTATTTGGCTCGTTATTCCGATTATCCTGTCTTCTCCACTCCTTTGACCTCGGCTTGTTTCTCGTTCTCCCGTTTTCTGGCTCCCTTTACCTGGCTTGTCTCCTGACCATTCTTAGTGTGCTTAGCCCGGCCACTCTAAGGTCCGGTATGGCACCCTTCCTCTCTGTGACCTGTTAGCGTGTTAGGTTCCGGAATCGTGACATTACAACAGGGCCACCATGGAACCTGCTGACACCCCACAGTTGTTAGTAAATCAGGAGGCTAGAATGGATGGTTTAGACCACCGTATGGATCAGTTTGCTCAGGCTTTACAAACCATACTGGCTCGTACCTCCCACTTGCAACCTGCCGTTCAAGAAGCTGTTGCTGCTGTGCCAGAACCCATTCCTGATCCAGTACCCGCTGCTGCTCACATGGTTCACATGACGCCACCTCAGCGCTATAGCGGCGATCCAGCATTGTGCCGTGGTTTCCTCAACCAAATTGATATTCATTTGGTGATGAATCCTCGTTCCTACCCCACTGACAGAACCAAAATTGCTTTTTTGGTCAACCATTTGTCCGGGAAAGCTCTAGCATGGGCTAATCCCATGTGGGAGAATACGTCCCCAATGTCCTTTGCAGACTTTTAAACAGCTTTTAAACGTACATTTGATCAACCCGGCCAGGTTGCTTCTGCTGGCAAAGCTCTGCTTAGGGTCCGACAGGTTAATAGATCTGTAGTGGATTATACCATTGAATTCCGCACTCTAGCAGCTGAAGTGGTTTGGAATAACGACGCTCTCGTAACAGCTTTTCAGGAGGGTTTGGCCGCTTACATATTAGACGAAATAGCATCCAGGGAATTGCCTGTTCTTCTGGATGATGTGATAGATTATATCATTCTTATTGACAACTGTATTAGAGAGAGGCGTAGTCAAAGAAGGATGAATACACAGGGGTTACCTGCTTTACCCAGTACTGCATTACTAGCATTACCTCCCCCTAATCAACCACCTCCCAAACCCATGCAATTAGGTGCTGTAGGCTTATCTGAAGCTGAAAGAACGTACCGCAGAAAGGAGGGCTTGTGCCTTTATTGTGGTAAAAGGGGACATCTCCGAAGAAACTGTCCTAGTTTGCAGGGAAACTTCAGCACCTAAGGCCTAGAGAGGGGTCGGCCTCGGGTGTTATGGTTTTTTTCCCCTCATGTGTCCATCTCCAGACCATTTATTACGGTTACTCTTTTGGTCAATCAAACCACGATAACAACTAAAGCCTTGATCGATTCAGGTGCTGCAGACAACTTTATGGATTTGAACTTTGCTAAAACCGCAGCCTTAAATCTGATCCAAAAGGCCACACCCTTGGCCGTTGAGGCCATAGATGGTAGACCACTTGATAAACCTCTGGTGACCCATGAAACCCAAGAAATGGTTATGGTCGTGGGTGCCTTACACAAAGAAAGGATAACCTTCCAAATAATTGACTCCCCTACAGCTTCCATCGTTCTGGGCTTCCCCTGGTTAGTTAAGCATAGCCAGGTACTTGATTGGGGTTGTCTAGATATACTCTCCTGGGGGGAATCTTGACAACAAGACTGTATGGCCCGTTTACGTCCCGTTTGTTTACTTAATGTGCCTACAGCTAAACCACTTTCTGTTTCTGTCCCTCCTGTGTATGCAGACCTCGCATTGGTCTTTGAAAAAAGGGAAGCTGATAAACTACCCCCACACCGGGATTATGATTGTGCCATAAACCTGTTACCTGGAACGATGCCTCCTAGGGGTAAGGTCTACCCGCTTTCTGAGAAAGAAAACCAGGTCATGGAGGAGTACATACAGGAATCCTTACGTAAAGGTTTTATCAGAAGGTCCTCCTCTCCGGCTGGTGCTGGTTTCTTTTTTGTTGCCAAGAAAGAGGGCGATTTGAGGCCATGTATAGACTATAGGGGCCTGAATAATATAACAGTTAAAAACGCTTATCCTATCCCTCTCATTACTGAGTTGTTTGACCGTGTTAAAGGTTCTAGATATTTTACTAAACTAGACCTCAGGGGGGCTTACAACTTGGTTCATATTAAAGAAAATGATGAATGGAAGACAGCGTTCAATACACGCAGTGGGCATTACGAGTATCTAGTCATGCCTTTTGGACTGTGTAATGCTCCTGCTGTCTTTCAGGACCTCATAAATGATGTCCTTAGAGATTTACTGCACGTCTGTATATACTGCACGCTGGGAGGTCACTGTTTTATATACTTGTATATTCTCCTGATTTGGAGTCACATCATGCCCATGTGAGGAAGGTACTTAAGAGATTGCTACAGAACGGTCTTTATTGTAAATTGGAGAAATGTTTATTTGACCAGAAATCAGTACAATTCCTAGGATACATAATTTCTGAACAGGGGTTCAGCATGGATCCTTCAAAATTAGAAGCCATATTGTCTTGGCCTCTTCCTCAAGGCCTTAAGGCAATACAGCGATTTATAGGCTTTACCAATTATTATCGCAGGTTTATTAAAAACTTTTCATCAGTCATTTCTCCTATCACGAAACTGACTAAAAAGGGTTTGCACCCCAGGGTTTGGACTCCTGAAGCCATTAAAGCCTTCGAAACTCTCAAAAAGGCATTTGCCATTGCCCCTGTGTTACACCATCCTGATCCTTCCCTTCCCTTTATAATGGAAGTAGATGCTTCAGAATCAGGTGTAGGAGCTGTATTATCACAAAGACTATCCTATAACGAACCCCTCCATCCCTGTTGTTACTTTTCTAAAAAACTGTCTGATTCGGAAAAGAATTACGACGTCGGGAACAGGGAACTATTAGCTATTGTGATGGCTTTTAAAGAGTGGAGGTACTTATTAGAAGGAGCTAGACACAAAATCCTGGTTATAACTGATTATAAGAATCTCTCCTATATAGCTGATGCTAAAAGGTTGTCCCCTCGTCAAGCTAGATGGTCCTTATTTCTTTCACACTTTCAGTTCATTATCACAAATAGGCCTGGGTACCGTAATGTCAAGGCCGATGCTATCTCCCGACAATACGAACCTTTGGAGTCTATTGCCCCCGCTCCTGAACCCATTGTACCCACGTCTAAGATAATAGCTGCTACCCATTTGGTTATTTTGTCTCTTTTCCTTGATGGTATCAAAGCATACCAAACCCAAGCACCCTCTGAGACACCTGTTGGTAGATTGTACGTGAAAGAAAAACATAGAAAGAAATTGTTAGCTTTATTTCACACCGCCAAAACGGCTGGTCACCCAGGGGTTACCAAAACCTACAACGGTCTCCTTCAACAGTTTTGGTGGCCTTCACTTAAGCAAGACGTAGTGGATTATGTGCAGGCTTGTCGTGTTTGTGCACAATGTAAGTCCCCTAATGTTAAACCCCTGGGACTCCTAATGCCTCTATCCGTACCCAAGAAACCATGGACCCACTTATCCATGTACTTTATTGTGGATCTTCCTTCATCCGATGGAATGGCAGTAATTTTGACTGTGACTGATAGGGTCTCTAAAATGGCACACTTTATTCCACTTTAAAAACTACCTTCTGCAGTTCAGTTGGCTCAGGTATTTGCCAAAGAGGTTTTCCGCTTGCATGGTATACCACAGGATATCGTATCCGACAGGGGTCCTCAATTTGTTTCTCGGTTTTGGAGGGGCTTTTGTGCTGAGATGGGGATTTCCTTGTCGTTTACTTCCTCCTATCATCCACAATCTAATGGAGCTGCCGAACGGGCGAATCAATCTGTGGAGTTATATTTACGCTGCTTCACGAATGCACACCAGGACAACTGGTCTCACCTCCTTCCCTGGGCTGAATTCGCCAGGAACACTGTGACTCATTCGTCCACTGGCTTAAGTGCTTTTATGGTTGCTTATGGGTTCCAACCCTCTGTCCTTCCCGGCGTGTTCTCCGACAAGGGAATACCCGCTTTGGACGAGCACCTCACCTCCTTACAGGAGATGTGGGATCAGGTCCATGCTACTCTTTCTCGTGCGACTGCTACTCAGAAGAGATTTGCTGATCGTCGTAGGGGTGCTGCTCCTTCTTATGTCCCGGGTGATAGGGTTTGGCCTCAGGGTCCCCTCGATGAAATTCGTGCCCAGGTTCCTTGGCCCCTATAAGGTATTGCGTAGGGTCAATCCTGTGTCCTACTCCCTGGCCTTGCCTCCTTCCATGCGAATACCTAACACTTTTCACACCTCCCTTTTGAAGCCCCTGCTCTGTAATCGATTCTCTGGTCCTCTCAGGCATCCAGATTCCCTCCGTGCTGTCTCTAGTGACGTGTACGAAGTGGCTGCTCTGCTTGATTCTCGTTTTTCTCAGGGTCGGTTGCAGTATCTGGTTGATTGGAAGGGTTACGGCCCTGAGGAGCGGTCCTGGGTTTCTGCCTCTGACTTGAATGCGCCCTCTTTGATCCGCTCCTTTCATGCGCGGTTTCCTTTGAAGCCTTTGGCTTCCCGCCCGTTGGGCGGGCCTCGAGGGGGAGTTATGTCAGGGGTCTGGGGGCGGCTAGGAGGGGAGGCTGCATGCCGCTTGCAGCACTCACCCTCAGTCCATCGCCACCCGCGGTCTCCCCTCTTCTTACCTGTCGGCGAGCGACGTCTCCTCTCCGCCGCTCGCCGCTTGCACCCTTCACGCCTCCCAGCGGCAGCATGTATAACGCTGCACGCTGGGAGGTCACTGTTTTATGCAAACGCCGAGGTCACATGAGTGACCCGGCGTTAAAGAAACAGTACCACAATCACAGTGGGAGGCATAGATATCCCCCACGTGTGATTGTTAATTCTGATTGGAAGTTATCCAATCAGAATTAAACCAAGGGTATTTATACTTACCTTTCCTATCCCTCAGTGCCCTGTTGTGGTCTTGTGATACCTGTAGTGCTGTTCTCTCGTGTTGCTCTCTGGTTTCCGGTTATTTGGCTCGTTATTCCGATTATCCTGTCTTCTCCACTCCTTTGACCTCGACTTGTTTCTCGTTCTCCCGTTTTCAGGCTCCCTTTACCTGGCTTGTCTCCTGACCATTCTTAGTGTGCTTAGCCCAGCCACTCTAAGGACCGGTATAGCACCCTTCCTCTCTGTGACCTGTTAGCTTCCGGAATTGTGACAAGGTACCAGTGAAACAAACAGCATTGGATTTGTTGACTGAGCGTTAAAACAGCAAATACGAAGCCTCCTGTCATGTTATAAAATTGTAGATTATGCTAGCTTTAGTGTACCTATAATCTTAATTTTATTAATGACACCCATTCGTATCCCTCCCTTGTTTAATTTTAACAGTTTGGATTAATCAGGTACGTATGCAACTCTGCTTGTTGTCTCTGCTACCTGTCGCCTGTTCTTATGTCTGTTTTTTCATAAGTAGGGTTGGGATATCTACATATTAAGGTACTTTTGGTTGCTACATTGGGTACCTACATGTTTATTCAGAGTATATTTCATTGGATAATCAACCTGTTCGATTCTGTTTTTCTCTCGTTTCAGTTTACAGTCCATCAACGCTATCTGGTTTGGCAGTTCTTCTCTGATGGTGGACATTGTTGTATTCATCGTATCTAAGACTTTGTTTCTTTCCCATTATGTTTTCTGCCTTTTATTCTGTTTGTCGCAGCTTGAAAGAGGAAACAATGCATGGGGAGGGGAGTTTTATAGTAACTACATTTTTTCTGATTGGTTGTTTTTCTGTGCTGCTGTGGAGTTCTAGTAAAGAGAGACTTAAGCAAATACTCACCTCCTGTCATTAATAAAATTAAGATTATAGGTACACTAAAGCTAGCATAATCTACAATTATCATAAAAGGAAGTCTAGAGGAGTAGAAATCATTTTCTGCAAGAAAGTTAATTTCACATTAATACAAAGTATTTCTGATCCTCAGGGAAAATTAATATTTGTTAATGGATCAATTAATAATGTAAAATTTACTTTTGCCAATTTATATGTTCTCAATAAGCATCAAGTAACATTTATAACACATTTTAAATAAACTTGAAGATTTTATGGATAGAATTCTGGTTGTGGGACGAGATTGGAATTTAGTACTGGACCAGATGTTCGATAGCACTTTTAGGGGCAGAACTTCTTTAAAATTACAAAGAATCTTGTTTAAAAAAATATTACCTTCACATCAATTAGTAAACAGCTGGTGCACGGCCAATCCATCTGAGAGAGATTACTCTTATTATTCCCAATAGTTATTCTAGATTGGATATGTTCATGATATTGCGTAGACACCTTCATTTGATACAATACGGTGCCACCAAGTAGGAGATGTCATGACCAGGGTCAGCCATGTGGGAGCTGTATGGCCGCACAGGTTGCCATGGCAGATGGGGCACCGGGCGGCAGACACAGCTCACATAAGCAGAGACCAGCAATGCAGCCACTTCAAAACCAGCTTCACAAAAGTAAAATGGGGCGGAGCCAATCTAACAGCAGGGGCAGAGCCAATCCGGCAGCGGGGGTGGAGCTTAACACGGCTCTCATCCACTGCTATTACTGCAGAACATGGAGGGGAAGCAAGGAGTCCCTGCTTCCCCAACTAACAGACTTCAGGGAGGGACTTCAGAGAATCCACTCCTCCTCCAGCCCATACTGTCTGTTAGTAAGTAAGTGAGAGACCGTGTGTGTGTGTGTGAGAATGTGTGCCTGTAACTTTGTGTGTTTCTGACTGTCTTCCTTGAACTCTCATGGCTGCTCATTTTATGGTGTGGCATGTCTCTAGAGCTCTGTTGGTGGTAAGTGCTGAAGTCTGCTGCAGCAGATTATTTAGGGACCTCTTCATCCTTGCCACAGCATTTAGAAGTGGATTGGCGGGAGGGAGGTCAGGTATTTGGGTGGGCACTGGCACACTAAAATGCAGCAGATGTCACCATAACTTAAGCCCCGCACACAATTTTTTTTTTTTAACTCCTGCAGAGACATTCCGTGTATAAGACGACCCCCAATTTTAGACTAATAACATTTTAAAAAAAACATAGTTTTATACATGGAAAAATACGGTAGGTCTATATCTAAAGTACACACAATGATACAAAAAGGGGTAACAGAAGAAATAATAAGGCACTTTCAGAAAAAATGAGCCACAGCCCTACATATACAAATTACAATTAATGATTAGTTCTATATTTTTCAAAGAGTAATGTAAAACTTGGTCAGTCAAGTGAAATATTTTATTTAAAAAAGTAACATGCTGGTATAAAACACCTGCATAACTCTATTCATACTTTCCAAGTTTAGATAAGATGTGTTGGAGGTGTGGAAAGGAAATAAGTTATATAAAACAGGTGCTGCCCTTATCCTCCACTCTTTCCCCCTCCCATATAGTGTTGATTGGCCAAATTCCTACTTAGAGCCCTCCTCACAGAAACTCCTATGTTTCTATTTTCTTATTGGAATTTGGGGAAAGCAAATTAGGAGGCATTACTTGTTACTTGTTATGAATTAGTGTATCATCTTTTGATCGCCTATCAAACTGGAGCAATGTTCATATAGAAGATTTGATATTGATGATGAAGTACCAGGAGGGAATTTATAAGCGCCACAGCTGATTTGTGCTTCATGATTGATGATTATTGATTAATGATTTAAATATTAAGAATTAGGCTAATGAAGCCTTAATTTGTAAAAGTACTAACTGCAGAGTTTGTATATTAATTGTTAGTTATTTTATGTCTTATTTTTTCTTTTCTTTTTTTCTCCCCTTTTCTTTTTTTTTTTTTTACTATCCATCTGAGAGTATTAGGAGTCTGTTACACAAATGGGATCTTATTTACCAATAAGAAAAACGATTGGGTGATATATGTTACATTGTTATGACTGATCTCTAAAATTTGTTCTGTAACCTCAGAGGATGTAGACTTATCTAAAAAACAATAAAACATTAAATTATAAAAAAAGAAAGAAATTGAAGCCTATGTCAGGCAGCAGGAATCAGACCAGTCTAATTATAGTAATTCATGGTTTGATTAAAATGTCACTTGTATTGCAAATAATTAAACAAAGTAACATGGCTGATATTACTAGAATTTAAACTGTGCTTTCTGGGGAAGTGAAGATTTTTTTTTTTGTGGATGGACATTACAAATAAAATGTTTATATATTTATATGTTTTTACATTTTTTTATATATTTTATCTTTTTTATTAATTATGTGCATTTTTTTCACTCTACACTAAGGGAGTATTCAGTTTCTTTATTTTTTCACATTTTTAAAGAATATTTCTTGGTCTATGTTAATTAATTTTAAGCATCCTAAAAAGACCATCTCTTGACCCGTCTTCTCCTTCCAACTATCGCCCCATATCCTTGCTCCCTTTTTCCTCAGAACTTCAAGAAAGACTTGTCTCGTCTTCTTGTTTCCTCAATTCCAACTCTCTCCTCGACCCTATTCAATCTGTTTTTCACCCCCTAATCATGGCTAAATCCAAAGGTCACTACTCCATACTAATTGTTCTTGATCTTTCTGCGACACTGTTGATCATGTACTCCTTCTCCAAACTCTTCAATCCCTCAGTCTCTGTGACACTGTCCTCTTGTGGTTCTCTTCCTATCTCTCCAAATGTTTATTCAGTGTTTCCTTGTTCAAGGACACCACCTCCCCTCAACTTGTCTCAGTTGGCTGTTCTTGTTCCCCTTCTGTCCTGCAATGTGTCACCTTCTGTCCTGCAATGTGTCACCGCTCTCTTTAATCACTGACTAGATGTCCTCCTGCTTTCTAAAACTCAATCTCTCTAAAACAGAGCTTCTTATGTTTGTTCCTCATAATTCTGATCCTCCTCTTCCACTTTCCCTCCAAATTAATGACACCTGAATCAGCCCATCCTTGCAAGCTTGTTGTCTTGGTGTTATCTTTGATCCTGGCCTCACTTTTGTTCCTCATATCCAGTCTGTTGCTAAAACCTGTTGATTCCACCTTAAAAACATTGCTTGAATCCGCACATTTCTTATGCAAGATAATGTCAAGGAGCTTGTCCATGCTCTGGTAATTTCTCGCATGGATTACTATAATTTTACTATCTGGTTTTCCCAGAAGCCATACTGCCCTGCTAAAATCTGTAATGAATGCATCCACCAGGTTGATCTTTCTCAGTGGAGAGCAAAAAAACAGGGCGCAAGAGAATACTGAGAATGGGCAGCAGCTGAAATAGCCTTCCCTTCGGTGGGTCCCTGCTCAGATCTCAAGCTGGTTTAAGTTCCCTCTGCACGAGAGACACTGCAGCCCCAGACAATTGTTATAGCCTTGTTAGGCATCATCAGTGAGGCATAACTGATATCTCTCTAGGCACCGTGACCAAGGGGTCCACGTCTAGATTACCCTTTACACTTGTGGAGAACAAAAAAACAGGGCGCAAGAGAATACTGAGAACGGGCAGCAGCTGAAATAGCCTGCCCTTCGATGGGTCCCCGCTCAGATCTCAAGCTGGTTTTAGCTCATCTTGTGCAATTACAGAGAGAACATCTCTGAAACATATCAGACTGGTCCCACCCATACGGACAGTACAGATCCGAAATGCCAGCACAAGAGACACAGTAACCCCAGACGATCGTTTCAGCCTTATTAGGCATCATCAGTGAGGCATAGCTGATATCTCTCTAGGCACCGTGAGCAAGGGGTCCACGTCTGGATTACCCTTTAAACTTGTGGAGAGTAAAAAAACTGGGCACAAGAGAATACTGAAAATACTGATCTTTCTCACCCTTACCTGTACAACAACTCTAGCCCCTGTTATATTTCTTCACTGATTTGCAGATTTGCCCTTTCTCTGTGTCTCCGCTCTGCCTGTCACGTTCTTCTGTCTGCTCCTTGCACCCTAACTCGCGCTTGCAGGACTTTTCACAGGCTGCTCCTTTCCTTTGTCACAGCCTGCCTACCCCCATCAGACTCTCCCCTAGTCTTCAATTGTTTAGGAAATCCCTCAAAACCCAAATATTTAGAAATGCTTATGGCCAGACACAGTAGCTACTATGTCACAAATCTGTCTCTCTCCCAAAGAGCCACACTCCACTCTCACCTCCAGGTCTGTTACTTTCCCACCTTGTTTGTTTATTGCCCCACTTGTTACCCTTCCCATTGTGTCTTTATACTTCACTCCTCTAAACTGTAAGCCTGTCTTAGCAGGGTCATCATCTGCCTATTGTTCCAATATCATTTTGGAATTGTCCCTTATTGTTAAATCTCCCTCTTCCATGATATTGTAAAGCATTTTGAAATAAGTTGACATTACATAAATACCAATAATAATAGTATAGAAAGACACATTAAAGATGCAATGGCACGTGGATGTTTTTTACATTTGACTAGTTTTATTTATTTTAACCTTATTCTATCTTTCCTCTCCTGCTATTATATTGTTAATATTGAGAAATTGAAATTCTGAGCAGTCTAACCTTTGTATATTACCACAGGATAGGTGCCCTTGAAAGAACAGACAGGGACAATATTATAGCAATAGGGGTTAATCTCTATTTACCTCTATTTTCTGCATTTGTCCATAACCATTATTATTGTCCTAACTGTTGAAACTGAATCTAAAAGTTCTATCCGTTACCTAAAGGATTTAATAAGCAATTAGAGGAAGTGCAACAATTTATGGATTTAAGAATGCCTAGTTATATAATGGTGAACATTTTTTACTGGTATTGTTTCCCCACTAAGTAAGGTGTATTTATCCTTGTGGGATTTAAGCACAAAAAAACACTTCACTGTGAACACTTTTTAACGATGTTCTGTTAAAAGTAAAGTTTTAGCTTTATTTCTGGTTACTTTTTGTTTTTTTGCGTGTTTTTTTTTCTCCCACTTTTAGTGGTTACCTCCAATTTAGTAATCAGTGTTTATATTCTAGTCCCGCACTTGACTTAGATTATAGTGTGCCACAAAGAGAAAAAAGTATACCTGAGTAACGATCATATAGCAAATACATAGAAAATGTACCCCTTAAAGGGACACTCCACTGCCCAAGTGTTAAGTGTTTATATTCTAGCCAAGGGATAAGCAACCTTCGGCACTCCAGATGTTGTGCACTACATCCCCCATAGTGCTCTTACACCCACAATGCTGGTAAAGCATCATGGGAAGTATAGTACAAAACATCTTGAGTGCTGAAGGTTGCTGATGCCTGTTCTAGCCCCTCACTTGACTTAACTTATAATGTGCCACAAAAAGACAAAAGTATACCTGAATAATGATCATAAAGCAAACACATAGAAGATGTTCCCCTTAAAAGCACACACCACTGCCCAAATGGGCAAAGAACTACAATTCCCTGTTTTGTAAATGTTCCCCCAATGATTACATGCATGTATTTTTTATGCATATATTCATTATGGTATATCTTAAAGGAGCTTGCAAAAGCTGTAGTTATTATGAAATGTGTGCCTGCAAGTTCCTTTATCTCAGAGGAGCTAATAGAAGAAGGAAGCAAACCTCCCTGTCTGTCAATATATTTTAATTTAAAAACCCAAAATCAGCACTTTTTATAAATTGGGGTTAAAATAGGATACTCCTCACCCATAAAGCACTTCAGCAAGCTGCAGGGGAAGTGTGACAACAAATCTGGAAACAATGCTGTACTCAGGCATACTGTAACAAACCGTGATGTTAGTGTATATGGTAGGCAAGATGTGATCACTACAGCAACATGGAAAATAACTTTACCTTTTGTTTTAAATGGTATGTGTCTATTGTACTGTTTGTGTTTGTTTGTTTTCCTAATTGTACTGGGCTGTGGAATATGTTGGTGATTTATAAATACCAGTAATAATAATGATCATAAATAAATTTGTGTTAATTTGTGTATATGGAAGGCTATATGTGATCACTAGAACATGAGAAAGGATTAAAACTGTAGCACTGATAACATTATTAAGTAAGCAAATCTATATAAAAGCACGTGGAGAGTCGTTAGGTATAGTTGCTAAAGTTTCTGAACAAGAGGTGAAATCAAGGAGAGGAAGGGAGGTCATAATGGAAATACATGATGTAAAGGAGTAAAGGGGAAGTAAATTAATGAATTATAAGTATATGTCTGAGGTGGATCAATCAAAAAAAAAAATAACTTAGAGGGATATAATTTCTAATTAGTGGGGTAATAGCTGCTTGATCCAAGGAGATATCTGACTGCAATTTTGGGTCAAGAAGGAATTTCTTCCTAGTTTGTTGCAAAATTAAAAGCACTTCAGACTGGGTTTTTGCCTTCTTTTGGATCAACAGCAATAACATATGTGAGGAAGGCTGAACATGATGGATGCAAGTCTCTTTTCAGCTATGTAACTATGTAACTATATAACCATAGAGTTAGTCTATAGCCTAACTGGAGCTCACCTATAGCCTGGACCAGTCAATAACAGAGGTTTACGCTTATAGAACTTGTCTAATGCCATGGATTTGCATTACATTGAGTGTTTATGGGTGTACTGCCCCAATGTCACTGTGGTCTTCTTTCCCATAAGTGCTGTGTATTAGTAGAGAACTCTGATTGTGCATCCATTAACTTTCAATGCTGTAATGCCACCCTGCCAGCTCCCTCCCCATGATGCAAATTTATAGACCGTTCTAAAGATTGAGACAGAAATAAAAATCAACATTGGAAGAGAAACTATGCTCCCTATTGGTCTCACAGTGTGGAGAAAAAGACGGACAAGAATTTAAAGAAAATGTTTTTAACTCTTGGGTTGGGGGGGGCGGGGCCAAGCAACAAGATGGAGCAGATGCCATTTCTAAGTGCTCAGGCCCAAAAACTCAGTCTATCTAATATCACCCGATTTCAGCCACATGGACCCCGAGCAGTGTCTGATTGGTGTGCAGGAGCCCACGGGGAACACATCCATGCCCTTCACTTATAACTCGAAGGCCAAATCGTCCAGTAAGACCAGGAGGACCCTCAGGTCTGAATAGGCAGAGGCCTTTGCTGGCTGGGCCTTGTATTCACCTCCACCAAATGAAGAGCCTATTCCATCGCTGATGGGCCCCACGAAGCCTAAAACACCATCAGTTCCACGGGGGACGGGAAACATCGGCAAGATGCTCTCCAGCACACCAAGACCGACGCCCGAGTAACGGGTTGATAAGGAGCACCCCACGGACCAATCAGATGATGAGGTTAGTCAGCCTCCAGCTGGACCCAGCTGCTCGGTCCCACCGCCTTCCAGCAAACCCTCTGAGTCACAACCCTCAACCAAGCAAGACATATCGGATCTATATGATTGCATCAGAAAGTTATTCGATTCAGACATAGCTCTGGTAAAGGAAAAGCTTCAGGAGGAGACTATGGTGAGGCCTAATAGAAAGCAGTTTTTGTTGGGGAATTCCATCATAAGAGGTGTGGAGAGGTCTTGTGAGGTGTCTTCCCGGAACTACTGCTCACAGAGACAGGAGACGTATCTGTAATATTGTTAAGCAAGCAAAGCAGGAAGGGGAATTGGATGTACTTGTCCACCTAGGGACAAATGGCTTGGCTTGCAATGATGTTTCAGAGGTTAAGGACGTTTTTAGTGTTTTTGCCAATGATATACGGCAGGTTGCTTCCACACTGTCATTCTCTGAAGTTCTGCCTGTGCATAACACTCAGAACGACAAGCGGATGCGTATTAGGGACTTTAATTTGTGGCTTGGTGAATGGTGTCGGGACCAAGGATTTGGCTTTATTTCTTATGGTAGCTCTGTTTGGAATGGAAATAAGCTGTACAAAAAAGATGATTTGCATCTTTCTCAAAAGGGAACAAATGTTCTCAGTGAGCAGTTCAGAGGTTTTGCTAGGATGTATTTAAACTAGGAGGGGGGGGCAAAAGGGTGATAAAACATCAATCCAACAAGGACAGAAGGTACCTGTAGCAAGTGTGTTAAAAAAATGATAAGCTTAGAGTCATGTCTACAAATGCTCACAGTTTAGGGAATAAGATCCATGAACTTGTGGCAATAATGGCAACTGATAGTGTAGATTTAGTCGCTGTTACTGAGACATGGTATAATGAGAAAAATGACTGGGACATAGCAATACCAGGGTACTCTTTATATAGAAAAGATAGGGAAGGCAAGAAAGGGGGAAGGGTGGCCCTGTATGTGAAGGATATCATCAAATCTAGCCTAATAAAAGTTAGTGAGGCAAACATAGAGTCCGTTTGGGTTACGTTAGAATTTGGTAATCACACAGTAACTCGTGTAGGTGTGATTTATAGGCTCCCAGGACAAATTGAAGAGTTAGATAATCTACTAGTTGAGGAAATAGTTAAAATGACAATGAAGGGGGAAGTTATCATCATGGGTGACTTTAATCCTCCTGATGTAAATTGGAAAACAAAATTAGCTACTTGTGCCAGGAGCACACATATTCTAAACTCCCTACTGGGATTGTCTCTAAAACAAGTTGTTGAGGAGCCAACTCGTAAATAGGCCATACTAGATTTAGTGTTAACAAATGGAGATTTGGTATCAGATATTACTGTAGGTGAAAGTTTAGGATCCAGTGATCATCAGTCAGTGTGGTTTAATATAAGAACAGTGACTGAGTCACACCACACAAAAACAAAAGTTTTAGACTTTAGAAAACAGACTTTTCTAAAATTAGAATATGGGTAGAGGAGTCATTATCAGACTGGAGCAATTTAAATGGAGTCCAAGAGAAATGGGATTATTTAAAAGTTGCACTATTGAAGGCAACAGAAAATTGCATTAGGCTTGTCAGTAAAAGCAAAAAATTCAAGAAACCACTGTCATACTCCACAGATGTGGCCAAAATAGTTAAAAACAAAAAGTTAGCATTTAGAAATTATAAAAAAAAAACAGAGTGAGGAAGACAAAATGATCTATAAGATTAGGCAGAAAGAGGTTAAGCAAGTTATAAGAGCTTCCAAATCATACACAGAAGAGAAAATAGCACAGTCAGTAAAAAAGGGGGACAAAACATTTTTAGATACATAAATGAGAAAAGAAAAGTAAAACAAGGATTAGTTAGATTAAAAACAAAAGAAGGGAGGTATATAGAGGAAGATAAAGGTCTAGCTGACTGCCTCAATGAATATTTTTGTTCTGTATGTACAGATGAAAATGAAGGAAAGGGACCTCAGTTAAGAAAAAGGATAAATGAGTCATTTATTACATATGAGTTTACAGAGGAAGAGGTTCTATTTCAACTGTCAAACGTAAAGACAAGTCAATGGGACCGGATGGAATACATCCAAAGTTATTAAAAGAGCTTAGTGGTGTACTAGCAAAACCATTAACAGATTTATTTAACTAATCATTGTTAACAGGAGTAGTCCCAGAAGATTGAAAGTTAGCAAATGTTGTGCCCATTTACAAGAAAGGTAATAGGGAGGAGTCGGGCAACTATAGGCCAGTAAGCCTTACTTCAGTAGTGGGGAAAGTGATGGAAACCATGTTAAAGGATAGGATTGTTGAACATCTAAAAACACATGGATTTCAAGATCAGAGACAACATTGGTTTACTTCAGGGAGATCATCCCAAACTAATCTTATTGATTTTTTTGATTGGGTAACTAAAATAATAGATCAGGGTGGTGCAGTAGATATTGCTTACCTATATTTCAGTAAGGCTTTTGACACTGTTGCACATAGAAGGCTTATCAATAAATTGCAATCTTTAAGTTTGGATTCCAATATTGTTGAATGGGTAAGGCAGTGGCTGAGTGACAGGCAACATAGGGTTATAGTCAATGGAGTATATTCGAAGCTTGGGCTTGTCACCAGTGAATTACCTCAGGGATCTGTACTTGGACCCATTCTCTTTAATATTTTTTTAGTGATATTGCAGAAGGTCTTGATAGTAAGGTATGTCTTTTTGCCGATAATACTAATATATGTAACAGGGTTGATGTTCCAGGAGGGATAAGCCAAATGGCAAATGATTTAGGTAAACTAGAAAAATGGTAAGAGTTGTGGCAACTGACATTTAATGTGGATAAGTGCAAGATAATGCATCAGGACGTATAAACCCAAGGGCAGAGTACAGAATATTTTATAGAGTCCTAACCTCAACATCTGAGGAAAGGTGATTATTGATGACTTAAAGGTAGGTAGACAATGTAATAGAGCAGCAGGAAATGCTAGCAGAATACTTGGTTGTATAGGGAGAGGTATTAGCAGTACAGAACACTGGTGAGACCTCACTTGGGGTATTTTATGCAGTACTGGAGACCGTATCTCCAGAAAGGATATTGATACTTTAGAGAGAATTCAGAGAAGGGCTACTAAACTGGTTCATGGATTGCAGGATAAAACTTACCAGGAAAGGTTAAAGGATCTTAACATGTATAACTTGGAGGAAAGACAAGACAGGTTGGATATGATAGAAACATCTAAATACATAAAGGGAATCAACACAGTAAAGGAGGAGACCATATTTAAAAGAAGAAAAACGACCACAACAAGAGGACATAGTCTTAAATTAGAGGGGCAATGGTTTAAAAATAATAATCAGGAGGTATTACTTTACTGAGAGGGTAGTGGATGCATGGAATTGCCTTCCAGCTGAAGTGGTTGAGGTTAACACAGTAAAGGAGTTTAAGCATGCATGGGATAGGCACAAGGCTATCCTAACTATAAGATAAGGCTAGGGACTAATAAAAGTATTTAGAAAATTGGGCAGACTATATGGGCCGACTGGTTCTAATCTGCCGTCACATTCTATGTTTCTATGTTTTAAGTAGATTGAGTTACGTTGATAAAATCCAGTCCAGTTGCAGCGGGTCATGGATGTCCTAACAGAACAGTAGAAATTCAAGTAGGCAGCCTCCTCCTACCATTTCAATAGTTATAATGGTTTTGGGGACATTTTGAAGAAAGAACACAGTAGTAATAATAATCATTCCATGATGGGTTAAGACACTTTAGTTTCTGTTCTCAATCAAAATGACAGCTGAGATCCATGGGAAATCCAGATCAAACAATCAACACTATGTCAAGAACCAATAACATTTTGCAGGATTAAGACATTGCATTTTAATGGTACCGAAAGTTAATTGACGAGTTCAGCTGTTATTGCTCCTTTGTAAGCCTTCTACATGCTCACTATGTAATGGAAGAAAGAGGAAAGGGGAAGGGAAGAAAAGGAAATCACTGCAGAAACCTATAACCAAGCATTTTGAAAATTTTAATTGAAGTTTGGGACCAAAGGTTTAATCGGAGCCTGTTATGAATGAAGCTGTCAGACATTCTGGCAGTTACTAATACTAAGAGATCTCAAGATTCTGCAATATAACAACTCTAGATAAAGTAATTCACGTGTGACTTTATGGAAAGTACATACAGTATAAAGAGTGATTATTTGCCCTTTGGAGCACAGCATAATTTCAGGTATCTTATAAGTGCAAAAAAATAAATTTCTGGTAGCAATATATTTAGTTTGCCACTTGTTGGAAATGCAGGCTATGTTGTGTAAAGGAAACTAGAAGGATTGAGTCATCTTGCATACCATGATGTAATTCTTGCCAAATGTAGGGTCAAAAATACAGATACATTTTATAATTATTCTGTATTTCTTTATTTACTCACAAGATTTCTGGAAGAAGAAAAGTGCTGTAGAGTGGACCTAGTCACATTGCTTAAAACCTATATTCTGTGAGTAAAAGATTGTAGAAAGATGAAAAGAAAAATTGCATAAGACTGGGTTGGCTGCAATTCCCATTAATATTTTAAAGGACACTAAAGATGCCTTTTGAGTGTTAATAAATGCATGTGATTAAATTGTGGATTAGCATATACGTTTTGTGTGTGTGTGTCAAGGTGATTGTGAAATTTCATGTTTCGAAGGAAATTTAAATAACTGATTGTATGTATAAAAAAGACTTGGAGATTGATATATGATAAAAATGTATTTATTGTTCATACACAATGTGTAAGAGGGACTTCATTCTTCAATTTTATTTCTTCTGTCCCAAAAAAATATTATATATAATAAAATACAATGATGAAATTGGTTAAAAAATATATAATTTACACAAAAAAAAAGTGTGGATAGTGAATTCATCATGTAAGCTTGTGTGGAAATTTGTGTTGTTTTTGCAGAAAGATAATTTGTTATGCACGTGGTCTGTTGCAAATACCTATATAGCAAAATTGTTAAATGTCCATAACTTGAAATATGCCCAGTTATGTGCCCATTATGAATGTCCTCTTTCTGATGGTTGAACAACCTATATAAAAACACAAAACTGGTATATCAGTACAGTTGAAAGTCTGTTAAGAAAACAATAATTTAAGCATTCATTGTGAGGAATTGGAAAAATATCACTGAGTAGGTTAGAAGTGAATATTGTTGAGAAGATGGAAACATATATAAAGCAGTTCTGAGTAGGCTATAAATCATAAAAACGGAATATGTTTTACATTACTGCATCCTCCAGAGTGTGTGCCAATGTGTAACATCACAGAGGCAGAAATGTCATTATGAATATTCTGAGCTTATTTTTTAAGTGAAACTGTCAAAAGTGAAATAAAGATTTAAAGGATTTGATTTTAAAGTGAGCTACAAATACCTCACAGTATCTGTTAAAATCTGTGTTACAGGTACGAAAAAAATGTAACTTTTGAGCTGACTTATGTTAAGCTTAGAAAAAGTGACATTTTGAAATAATTCGCAAATACAAAAGTAGCATTTTTTTTTTTGTATAAAAAGTAAGCCAAATTTTTATGAGGTTGAAACCAGCATTTATTATGTTGGAACATAACTGAATGAATTTGAACAATAGAATGACTCTGTCTTCTCAAATAATATAAACACTGATAATTTATAATCATAGTATATCCAAACTATAAACTAGAACAGAAGCATATGTTTGCATTATGGCTTTACAAATTGAAATCTATTATGGCTTACACTTGAAGGGAAGGTTTGATTAACTCTCATTGACTCCTTGGTATTCTATAGCATTCTAATGGAAACGTTACTATGCATGTTGACAATTCCTATTACTGCAGATGTTGGCACCCACACCTAGAGCTTTCATGTAATTAGTATGTATAGTGTGTAGACACTTTCCCTCTCTGGGAATGCACCATTTGTGGTTATTTTTTCCTAGCATTCAGTCATAACTTGAAACAGAAATTATGAGGACACCCATGTTATCCACATAAACAACATTAAAGTTTATAATTAAAATAAGTTAATAGTTGTTATAATGTAAATATACATATATATATATATATATATATATATATATATATATATATATGGTTTGGTTTTTTTGAAGTCTTAATTTTTCTATTTTCTTCTGTCCCTACAAAAAAACAAAAAAACCATAAAGCCATAATATAATGATGAAATATTTTTAAACACAATATTTGGCATTCAGCTAAACATCTGAGAAGAAAAAACATAAACCAAACATAGTGTGATACAGTTGGATACAATTGAACTGTACTTCTTTGGAATGCAATCACAGTGTATTGGAGGAAACTGTGCCTTGGGGTGCCTCCGCTGGTATAGGCTGGGGGGATATCACCTGCTTTAGGTTCCTCTTCTTGTACATCTGGTCCACAATGTATTCAGAAAGTTGGAATATTGGACTCCATTTGAAAAAATACATTTATTTCATACAAAATGGTTTTAAAAACAAAATGTCAAAATAAATATATAAAAAGACTTAGTCCACTGAACCCCCACCTGTTGAGAGACCATGAATCCCAGGAAGCCATCCAAAAAGAACTTTAAGATTACTTCACCACAAACGAAATGGAGGACATGTCCTCTGGCGTTATATGGGCCACACACAAGGCCATAATCAGGGGCACATGCATCAAATTAGCCACACAGAAAAAAAGCCCAAAAGATGCAGAGACTGGCCCAGCTTCTAGAAACACTAAGAAAGGTGGAACTACAACACAAGACCGCACCGACTCCACAGATCCTGGAACATCTAACAAAGACCAGACGATCCATCACCAAACTACTATTGGAAGACACAGCAAAATCCCTCATATGGACCAAGAGAACCTATTATGAGAAAACAAATAAGATGGACACTCTATTGGCTAGGACACTACATCCACAACAGGATAGTTCTACAGATACTTATTTAAAAAACTTATATATAGATGCAAATATCAGATGTAAAGAAAATAGTAGAAATTAAATTAAGAAAACAATATATAATGAATTAAAATAGAAAAATTTAAAATGAAGATTAATTAATCTAAAAATATTAATATGGAGGAAAACATAAAAAAAAATGAAAAATGAAAAATTGAGAACTAAATAAATAAATAAAAATATATATGAAACATATATATAAATAATAAAAAATATATATGAATTCAAAATAATAAATACAAATAAATACAAATCTAATATGAATGAAAATTCACACTCAAAAGACTTGCCCAGTGATGTGAAAATAAGTATATACAATGCACTGTTCTCCACTGTTGCACCAAAGGGGTATATTTTGGGTAATGGTTTGTGTTTTTTAGGGTAATTTATTGCTTCATGTACTTTCTTTCTATTTACTCAATGGTAATCACTATGTGATGATTGCTATGATTTGCAGGATACATAACTAGTGATAGACTTCATAAATAAAAGGTTAGAAATATGGTCCTAATTTGTAAGCACTAATAACTACCAAATGTGGTTAATAACAACAGTTTATGGCAAATATTTAAGTGTTTGTAAACAAGTGCTTAGAAAGAATATAATCTCTAATTATGTTGCTTTTTTATGTTGTCCCATATTCCACTGAATGGAGAATTATCTGTAAAATGTATTTAGACTATGGGGTATTAAATTAGAAATGTTTTGCTTATGAGGATTATCATTGTAAGGAATGGTCAGAAAAGAAGAAGCTTAAAAAGGTTTTGACATCTCATGAGTCAGCGTTTTCCTTTGTGTGCTGCCTCTTCTAAACAAACACTAGTTTAATTACTAGTTGGAAGTCTGATGAACATGAAGACATTTTTAAAAGTTAGTACTGATGTTTTATATGTTTGTCGATATTTGCTACATGTTCTGGGATATCGAAGCAGTGTGAATTTTTATTAGTTTTCCTTTGTAATTATTTCAGAATTATACTATCATTAATGCTATCATTATACTATCATCATTTTGCCTTTTTGTATTGTTGACGTTAACCTGTCAACTATTCAATTATCATTGTTATCATCTAATCATGCAATTCTTCTCCATAAAGACATGCCAGGATTTACAGTTCTACTTAAATGAACACTCTGGGCACCATAATAACATCACTGAAATAAAGTTGTTATGGTGTGAGGAGGTAAATGGAGATTCCTTACTGTTGCGAAACTAACCTCACCACTGGGCACTGGAGAAGACTAATTGCCGGCCTCTTGCCATGTGACTATGGCCCCTGGGAGACTTTGCCAGTTAAAAACACTATTTTGACTTATTGTTGTTTAAAAGAATGTTCTGGCCCTTTAATTGGAACTGGCACAATTCTGCACCTTTGATTCCCTGGGAGAATGTGCCTTCTCCTGTCCCATTGTTCTCCAGCAGGGCGTTGTCCCAGGGACACTGCCAGACCAGTTTATACTGGCTGCTTTGTCCCTCCTTAGTCTCTATATAAGTCCTTGCTAAACGTAAACCCCATGGAGATTTGATTGTGTTTGTGGGATCTGAGCGCTGTTCGGATATTTCGAGCGCTCAGATCCAAGCTATCTGGGGATAGGTTGAATGTGGGGGTTCTGTTCAGTATGATAGGAATTATGTATCTGTGTGTATTTTTGCTGTTGTTGTGAATAGATATTTTCTGTACCTGGAGATAATTGACTTACCACACCCAAGCCATGCTTGCAGTCGGGCAAAAAGGACCTCCAGCTAACTTTTTAACCACTGAAGGGAATTGTATGATTTTTGAGTATGTTTGTATTTGAAGTATGCTGATTCTGAAAATGTAAGTGAATGTGATGTATACTTTTAGAGTTATGAATATTGGGTAAAACTGTGTATTGTCCTGGCTGTGATAATTACTTTAGCCCATTGTGTTCAGTAATTATATCACAGGCAGAGGGGAGGATTTTGCTGTAAGGAATGGGAGTGTCAGACATTTTTGTATTGTTTTGATTGGTTTGTGTCCTTTGTATGCCTGTGTACTATCAGGTCCAGGGGGTGTGCCTCTGGCCTGGGGAATTGTATAAATTGTGAGTGCTTGCTTCCATTAAACAGATTCCTGCTTGACCCTCAATACAGAGCCTCGTCTTGTACTTGGGGGGATTATTCGTAAAAGGATTTCCTGTTCGGCTGTTTGGAGTATAAACCTTTCGTATGGTTTTTCCTGTTCGGCGGATTGGTGTATTCAGTAGCTGCCTTTGCATCTGGAAAGGGCATATCTTCTAAACGGCTTTAACCCCTTTTATGCCCGGGGTGCTGTTACACTCACCTTGAAGGATAAAACTGTTCATAAACGGTTTAACCCCAAAGAGTGTAATCCATAATTTTGCTGGCTGCATTGACATCCAGTGTCTCAAGTTCAGATAGAGGAAGCAGGTACGGCCGCTGGGCGGGGGTGCTGCTGATTGGCATACAGCAGTCAGCTCATGCTCTAAGCCAGGCTTCCCCAAACTCTGGCCCTCCAGGTGTTGCTGAACTACAACTCCAATGATTCTATGAATGAAATAGATAGGCTGAGAATCATGGGAGTTGTAGTTCAGCAACATCTGGAGGGCCAGAGTTTGGGGAAGCCTGCTCTAAGCCAATGATTACCTTCCCATTCGTAAAAGACAGTATGTACCTTTTTTATGAATAGGGAGCAACTAATTGGTTTAGAGCATCAGCTGAATGCTAGTATGATCTCCAGTGTCAATGAAAAGGGCCAGAGTTTACTATTACACAATCGATGTTAGAGTGACACACCACATCTGAATGAGTGGGCATATGACATAGAGAAGAGATAAGCACTCTGACAGCACTCAACTAGACCACCGGGATAAGATCCCCTCCAGGAGAAAGAAAAATACACACTCTCATACACTACACACACATACAGCACTGAGACAAACTCAGACTCATCTACGCAGCACTTTTACACACAAAATATAGAGACCAAACACAGGCAACATTCAGCCACTGCACACACAGCACTTAGTCTCCCATATACACTCACAGCATTGTGCTCAGAGCAATAGTGGCCCCAATCTGGCATCCTTTCTTGAGTTTACTAAAGAACAAAAAACAGCTTAGCTAAGATGTGATAACATTATACATATTGATTAAGAACAAGTACAAAAGCCCTCTGGTAATATGTACATTATTGGGACTTTACTAAGTACCCATATTAATCTATTTATTCTTTAACTGAGGATATTTTTACTTACAGCAAAGCAAAGTTTATTTACTGCAATACAACACAAATTTGTGAAATTGGTTGTTTTGTCAGATTCTGACTAGATTTTTAAATAATGGATGACTTTCTAGAAAAACTGAATATTCAATGACATAATAGTGAATATGTGGTGTAACAGTTTGTTGATCAAAGGAGAACTCTTACTGAGCGTTTAGAGTCAAAAATTAAATCTGACTCCCAAGTTGTGGCAACATTAGAAATCAGTTTTGGGCAGCAACAGTAGCCTAAACCTCAATGCTCTAAGAGATTGTCTCCACTACAACACACTTCTCATCACAATTAAAATCCCAGTTATTGTACTCTGGAGCAACCTGCTACCTTCAATATGCTCCCATACTGCTTAGAATCTTGGAATCTTGAGAGGATATCAGAATCTCAGAATCCCAAGCAGGGATGTATTAGCCGTGAAGCAAACAAGGTATTTGCCTTGGGCAGCATTTTCCAAGGGGTGGCTGTAGCGGAGATACAATATTCCACAGATTATCTCCGCTTAAAATCCCAGTGAGGCTCAGGAACAAGTAAATTATAAATCCACAGGCAAGGTTTCCAACAGGCAAAATAATCCAATAGTATCCCCACAGCAATCCCAATGACTGGACAACACACAGCATCAGGAGCAGAACTGAAAGCTTTATTCCACAGTGGCCTTTTAAAGCATGCTCCCATGCAAGGGAGGGATTACATTCATTAACACCATAGCCAATCCTGTCCTGGTAACCTCCCACACATCTCCTCCCCTCAGCCGGCATCATTATCCCATTATCCAGTACAGCAATTCCCCCCATTTCTGGATGTACCCCTAAACCTAGGGGTACCACTTTAAATTATGCATCCCCTGGTAGCCCTGATCTGGGTGAACAACATATCCAAAAATCACTGAGATCAGACCAGGGGTTCAGGAACTTCATGGAGGGAATAAAATGTCCTGGAAAAGGTGAATGAAGTACCTGAAAGCCTCCAGCTATAGAGGCTGGGGGGGGTTCACCTGAATCCCCTCGTTCAGTAGGCATAATCAAGTAGGTAGTTTGGAACCGAACGGACCGGGCTGATGGAGGTCTCAGCGGTGTTCGCCTAGTCGAGTGTCCGTTTTGAGTTCCAGACACTCGACGGCAAAACACCGCTGTTCGGGAGTTTAATATGGCCGCCGCCACGTGTTCGTTTCCCGAATGGCGGCCATCCCCGAGAACAAAGGATTGCTACACAGCTTGTCAATTACCCGTTCGCAACAATGTTGCAACAGGTAATTGAAGGCACACATCACACAGGGGAGGTCTGACTGTTCGGTAGTTTCATTCAACAAACTAAGGGAATGAAACTACCTAACATTCAGACGAATACAATACATTTAGCACATAGAACTTTGCTATTTTACACGGATGCATTCCATTACTGCATATACATTTAGCAAATAGACAAATACAGGTTAAACATAATACAAGTCCCAGGGCAGCTAATGGCCATCCACTACACTGGCAAAAAAAGCCGCCCCAAACGCCCAGGGCAAATGTAAAAATTCGGTTGGTCGGGCGGCGCTGGCGAGGGAGCACTTTCCCCTGAGCTCTCTGCTCAGCACCCTCGCGCGCCACAGAGTGATGCCGGGAGCCGGAATATGACTTCATATTCCGGCACCTGGCATCACTCTTCGGTGCGTGAGGGAGCCGAGCAGAGAGCTCACTAATCTGTGCTCCCTCGCCAGCACCGCCCACCCAGCAGCCCAGCAGCCACTGGACCCCAGGGAAAGGGAGAACCCCCCCCTAGCATTCCCAAAGGTAAGGCAGCTGGGGGGGTTGAATTAAAAAAAAAAAAGCGAGTGTGTTAATGCGAGTGAATGTGTGTGTCTGTTAGTGTGTGTCTGTTAGTGTGTCTGTCTTTTAGTGAGTGAGTGTGTGTCTGTTAGTGTGTGTGTGTGTCTGTTAGTGAGTGAGTGTGTCTGTTAGTGAGTGAGTGTGTGTCTGTTAGTGTGTGTGTCTGTTAGTCTGTGTTAGTGTGTGTCTGTTAGTGCGTGTGTCTGTTGGTGAGTGTGTGTATGTCAGGGAGTGTGTCTGTTAGGGAGTGTGTTTGTCTGTTAGCTAGTGTATGCGTGTCTGTCAGTGAATGTGTGTGTGTATTTAGAAGGGGGGAAGGGTAGGGTGGCGAGCGGAGGGCCCCCCCGCACCTGAGTTTTGTCATGCCTAGGGAAGCACAAAACCAGGATACACCACTGATCCCAAGCAAATGTCTACTACTGCAAGCCCATGAGTTAGTCCATTTTATATATATATATATATATATATATATATATATATATATTACATATGTATTCTCTGTCTGAAGAACAGGTGTTATTGTAGTCTGTACAGATGCGTTAACAGCAACTGGATGCATACTTGCAAGAATATAATATTCAAAGATATAATTTTTAAATAGTGAGGTAATAACTTCTTGATCCAAGGATAAACCTGACGGCCATTCTGGAGTCAAGAAGGATTTTTTATTCCTTGTTTGTAGTTTGTTGCAAAATTGGAAGTTCTTCAAACTGATGTGTTTGCCTTTTCATGGATCAACAGCAAAAGCGGTTGTGAGAAAGGCTGAACTTGGACACGTCTCTTTTCAGCCAATGTAATTATCTAAATATATATGACAAAAAAAGCAATAATTTGGCACTCTACCTTAAATCTGATTAGTATTCAATAAACCATGGTGCTGCACAGAGTATAATATAGAAACCGAATGAAGAGAGCACTCAATGGATTTTCTTAAGGTGTATTGGTGATGAGATGAACGACCATTGAGTTTTCTCTTCATTCGATATATATATATATATATATATATGCTCCACACCTCTCAAAATTAATTTATTTTACATCTATTGTTAGCCTCTCTAATTCAAATCATCATAATCTCCTCCTCCATGTTTAATTTCCTCATCTACCCCAAACCTTTTCCCCATTCATTTGCTTCAAAGCTCAAGACTTGGCTACCTTAAACCTAAAATGTACACCTTTAGTTGAAGCATCCTATCCAAAGCAACAGCAACAGAGAATATATATATAAGATTTAATAATACCTCAAATGTGAAAAAAAAATTTTTAATGTAAAATATGCTTTTTTGAGGAGATTGGCAATGAGTTAGTTAACAACTACTTGGAATTGCTCTACATATGGACTTTGTTGTGTTACACATCATACCCCCGAGAAAGCTTTATTTTAAAGATCAAATCTGCTGGCTGGAGATTTGGCACATTGAGGAGATGGTTGTCTGTTTCCAAGTGTGACACTTATCTTTGAAAGTAAGGTAATTCAAAAGCCACCACAGGGGAGAGCAGCACTATAAAGTCCAGGAATAACAAATCTGAAAACTGAAAACAGCATTTTAGGATTTGAAGTGAATATATCTATGTTGGAAAAAAAAATGTGTAGTATCTAATTATGGCAATGTTATAATCCAGGACAACACATGGTTTAGGAGACGGAATGTGTGAGTGTTTGGAATTCTGGGCTTTTTTTGTCTTTTCTTTTTATCTTTATGCATTTTTTATTATTTTGTTTTTGTTTGTTACAGCTTGGAGTTCTTAATAAATTGGATCCATAATTCCAAGTAAGTGTCACAAGTGGTTGCATGTTCCATGTGTTTATGTTAACCCCATAACGCTGTTAAGGCTTTTGTTCCTCAAAATTTCAGTTTAAAAAATTATTTTGTTGAGCTGAGCATTCCCATTGTGCACAAGTTTAATGTCCAGTCTGCTTTCCGATGAAATCTAATGGAAATCTGGTACTGCTGGATGGAAATGTGACACAGCACTAGAGTAACGAGTGAATTTATAATAGAATAATGATATAAAGACATACAATTCGTCATCCACTCATACTGTATATAGCACGTTCAGACCTCCACTAAGATTTTATCAGGTATTCCTGCAAAGAAGAATACCACATGCCCCAAACCCTAACTATCCCACCAGATCCTGGACTTTATGAACAAATTGATATTTACAGGGTTTTTCACTAAAGTGAGATTTCAAGGTGAATTTTTAATTTACATACAAAATAGCCATGCTTAAATACCTTATATGAATTACGATCTTTTGAAACCAAACTTAAACACAACCCCACACTAGAACGGAATACACAAATTTAAAAATGCAAAACCGCCATCAAGGAATTCATGGCTGCTGACTCTGCTAAAGCTCTACAAAGAAAATGACAGTTCTACTAGAAGAAGTCCAATAAAGTGAACACTCTCAAACGTAGAGCTTCCCACAAACGCATGGGCAATTTTAATTTTCCAGACGGACGCACATAAGAACTACCAGAGCAACCATGCTCTTCATACTATTCCCAGACCCCATCACCAAACCACAGAGAGTATTAACGACTCATCTGCTCACAGCGGCCAACCTCCTCATCCCGGTGCAATGGAAGGCCACCAGGGCCCAGTCGATGAGGGAATGGCTCCAGAAAGTGGAATCAATTCAAGTAATGGAGGAACTGACAGCCTCTATGACTGGTAAATACGCCTACTATGCCTCCACCTGGGAACCTTGGTTAAAATACATAGTCAATAATCCCAAACCTGTTGAGAAATCAACTCGAACAGGGCCCTGTCAATGAGCAATGGACCGAGCTATAACAACTCATTAGGGGCCAGAGTACATCTTGAACCCCTGAACCCCGCTCATCCACCCTGCAGCTCTTAAACTCGTCAATTTTCAATGGCCACACCTCCTACCCCCTCCCCCCACAACTCTTCATGGCTGAACACACTGCTCCCTGCAAAGAAAGGTGGAAGTACAGGTCGCTTCACAGGCTCACCGCCGACTCCACTGGTTGCAGGGAGAGAGGTAAATTGAAAAATCTGAGTCTCCAGTTTCAGATTTTTATTTTTTTTGCTGGATGCAGGCGGCCCTGGGTTAAGGGGTTCCTGGGGGGCAATTGCCTCCCTGCCCCCCTTCCCAGCCCGCCCCTGCCGGATGCCAGCTCTTCCACTGGGATAACTGGTACATAGTCTGGCCCTGTAACAAGGGAGCTCTGCCCTGATGCCAGCTCTTCTGCTGGAAGGGGGTCAGTGGGTATTGTAGTCTCCTCCACTAACCTCACGACCCAGCTGGAAATTGGCTTTGGAGAGGAGGGATCGCCTACCTCTTTCTCCTGCTATACCTGCGGGGTTGGTTGGGGATCTGAACCGGCCGTCCAGCATTCCTGTAGGTTTGGTACATTTGCACCATTGGGGTCAGGGGTGCTGTCACCCTGTAGTTGGGGAGAGGAACCAGTTGTCTCCTCTCCCGGTATATCCGGCTGCTGCTGAGGAGGGAGATCAGCTGTCTCCACCCCTGTGTTGCATACACGGCCGTACCCCTCCCTGTAACTCTATCTGCCGCTGAGGAGAGAGGACGATATGCTTCTCTACCTTTAATGCATACTGCGGCTGGAGAGTGAGACCGACCGTCTCCACTCCCTGTAACTTACCCTGCCGCTGGGGACAGAGGACGATACTCTCCTCTTCCTGTGCCTCTATCTGCTGCTGAGGAGAGAGACCGACTCTCTCTTCTCCCAATACTACACTTTGCCGCTGGGGAGGAAGGACGACACCATCTGCTCCCTTTACTGCACACTGCTGCTGAGGAGTCAGACCGATTGTCTACACTTCCTGTAGGATACACTGCTGCTGGGGAGAGAGACCGACTGTCTCTTCTCCCAATAACATACTCGGCCGCTGGAGAGTAGGACCGACTGTCCCTACTCCTGGTAACACTGGCTGTAGCTGGGGATCTGGGCTGGCATCCCTGTAGGGCCAGTGGAGAGACCTCGGTCCCATCTCCACCTGCCATCTAGAGGTCTTCACAGGACCAGCTGGTAGTGAAGCAGAGGGTACCTCAACCAGGTCTTCCCAGCTGTAGGATGGCAGATCTGGGTCTGCCTGCCGGGTAGATTGGGAACGAATTGAGCTAAGCAGGTGTTGGTAGTCCTGCTCCAGGTCCCACTCTCTTATTACCAGGGAGGTCAGGTCTTGTCTCACCTCGTTGGCATCAGCCCAAACATGCATGCCCTCCCTGTAGTCCTAGCTGTCCCACAATCTAGACCCCTCAGTGCTGCCGAAGTCAATGTCCTCCTCCAAGGCATCCCATAGTAAATCAGGAACATCGTAATCATCACCCTTGAGCCTGTCGTGCTCATCCATCCAGGGGGCATGCCGAGTTGTATACCACCAAAGTGCCTGGTATGCGTTCTCCAGCCAAATCTCCTTCCCTACCAGGCTCTTGAGCTCCGTCACCCACTAATCCAGGGGCTGCTCTCCCAGGAAAGGCATTCGCAGGGCCACTTGCATCTGTCGCCGCTGCTCTTCACTGGGGATACTCTCGCCTCACTGACACGGTACGCCCTCCAGGGCCTTATACCAGACGTCTTTCCGGACTGCATTCCTCCAGTCCTGGTCATTCTCTGCCTCGTATAGGAAGCTGTCCGGTAACTAGCTGGTTCTATACTGCGTTGCCCTCAATATAATCTACATGATACCGATGTCTCCAAGATGCTGTTCCTCGCACTAGGAAGTCATCCTGCCGCTGCCACCAATGTGACAGACCTCCTGGATCCCAACCATGTACCTCCATCAATCGCTGCTTCCTAGTACTTGCAAGCACCATAAGCACTAAACCTGGACACCATAACCACCATAAACCCCACAAAAGTTACATCCCCTGATATCCCTGATCTGGGTGACCAACATATCCAAAAATCACCCAGATCATTTCAGGAGTTCAGGAATTTCCTGGAAGTTATAGTTTTTACCATCCGCACGCATGGTCCCATGCCCAAACCGGTTCCATAGAATCATGGCTAAGTTCCACTGGGGGACCGACCAGGAATTGTCTTCATGCCAAAAATAGTTCCAGGGCATTAGCGGCTAGGTCCCCCTGAAGTCTATTTGTGGTTTTGGTCCATGCGAACGGCCGGCAGGGAGCTAACATTCGGGTTCTATGGAAAATGCCGAACCAGGGGAACCAGGGGGAATAAAATATGGATATTTACAGTCGTTGACTTGGCCCGTAGTCTTTTGGCAAGAGGCTGGCCGGCATGCCCCTCCAAGCACCCATCACGAGATTCAGTTTGTCACACATAATATTTAAATTATATATAAATACAGATTTTTTTTTACTGTTCCTCTTTTTTTCCCCTCCATTGGTTGCTTCTCACTCAACCTGTAAATAAAATAAACATTTAGTGGCTGCCCCCTAGCCCTCAATCATCCTTTGACCCAATATCAATTTTTATTTTTTTAGTTCTGTAGGCAAACTCTAAACTGAGAATAAAACAAAGATGTTCTGCCACTGCGCTAGATGTTTGCTTGGTTATTAATCCATATGGCACTTCAGAGATAGTGATGTCCCGAACGGTTCGCTGGCGAATAGTTCCCGGCGAACATAGCGTGTTCGCTTTCGCCACGGATGGCTAACATATGCGATGTTCGGTCCACCCCCTATTAATTTACTAATAAAAAAAAATTACTTGGTATTAGTAAATTGTGCCCCTACTCACAATACCGCAAGTAGGGGCATGTCTATTAAACAGTGAGCAGCCTGTGGCTGCTCACTGTTTAAAAAAAAAAGTGTCCCCCCCCGGTGGGGGCCCTAAATACTAATAGGGGGGGACCTATTGTCCTCCCCCCGGCCCCCACCCCTGAGCAGTGGGTGGGGGCCCTAACAATAACAATAAGGGGGGGACCTATTGCCCCCCCGGCCCCCTCCCCTGCGCGGCGCATGGGGGCCATATTGATAATGAGGGGGGGACCTACTGCCCCCCACCCCGGCCCCCACCCCTGCGCGGCGGGTGGGGGCCATATTGATAATGAGGGGGGGGACCTACTTTCCACCCCCCCTCCGGTCCCCACCCCTGGGCGGCGGTTGGGGGCCATAAAGATAATGAGGGGGGGGACCTACTGTCCTCCCCCCCGGCCCCACCCCTGGGCTGCGGGTGGGGGCCCTAAGTAAATTTCCCCCCCCCAAGGTGATTAGGGGTCACCAAGCATCTAGTCACCCACCCCCCCAAATAAAAAGTCCCTACCTACCGCCCTCACCCTAAAAAATATTGAGGGGGGAATAAAATAACTAACCTGTAAAATAAAATTCAACTTACCATTCGACATCTTATTTTTTCTCAAATCTCCAAAAAAGGCCAAATAAAAAACCAACATAACCGTCGAACTAAAAAAAAAAAAAATCCCGAGCGCAAAAAAAAACCCGACGAAAAAGAAAAAACCTGAGTGCAAAAAAATAATCCATCTTCACCCATGGAGGGCTCCGCGCAGACTGAGCTCCGCAGGGCGGGGGAAGGCTTATAAAGCCTTGCCCCGCCCTGCAATTAGGCTAAGAACACTCTGATTGGTGGGTTTAAGCCAATCACAGTGCTCTGTGTCATTTTACACTGCGTGGGAAAGTTCAATTTTCCCACGCTGTGTAAAATGACACAGAGCACTGTGATTGGATGGCTTTCAAAGTTCTTTGGAATTTTCCCACGCTGTGTAAAATGACAAAGAGCACTCTGATTGGCTTAAACCCACCAATCAGAGTGTTCTTAGCCTAATTGCAGGGCGGGGCAAGGCTTTATAAGTTGGGTTGGGGACCCCTAGTCACCTTGGGGGGGGGGAAATTTACTTAGGGCCCCCACCCACAGCCCAGGAGTGGGGGCCGGGGGGAGGACAGTAGGTCCCCCCCTCATTATCTTTATGGCCCCCACCCGCCGCCCAGGGGTGGGGGCCGGAGGGGGGTGAACAGTAGGTCCCCCCCCTCATTATCAATATGGCCCCCACCCGCCGTGCAGGGGTGGGGGCCCGGAGGGCAGTAGGTCCCCCCCCTCATTATCAATATGGCCCCCCACCCACCACTCAGGGGTGGGGGCGGGGGTGACAATAGGTCGCCCCCCTTATTGTTATTAGGGCCCCCACCGCTCAGGGGTGGGGACCGGGGGGGGGACAATAGGTCCCCCCTTATTGTTCATTTTAGGGCCCCCACCCACCGCTCAGGGGTGGGAGCCGGGGGGGACAATAGGTCCCCCCCTTATTATTATTAGGGCCCCCACCCACCGCTCAGGGGTGGGGGGTTGGGGGGGACAATAGGTCCCCCCCTTATTGTTATTAGGGCCCCCACCCACCGCTCAGGGGTGGTGGCAGGGGGGGACAGTAGGTCCCCCCCTCATTATCTTTATGGCCCCCACCCGCCGCCCAGGGGTAGGGAGGAGAGTAGGTCTCCTCCCCCCCTTCAACCAGATAGAGTCCCTGTGTGTTTTAAAATTTGCCTGCCCATTGAAGTCTATGGCGGTTCGCCGGGTTCACGAACATTTGCGGAAGTTCGCGTTCGCAGTTCGCGAACCGAAAATTTCATGTTCGCGACATCACTATTCAGAGATACATAATTCGTCTGAACAGCCGATTGGCCCAAAATGAGCCTGAATCGCATCATGATCCTGTTTATTTTATTAACCCTTGAGTAACATCTAAGTCTGTATCAAAAGAACAATATACAACAATACATGATAATGATTATTCCTTCAAGTCACAAAATATTCATAATAAAAAAACGAAAAATAACTCACAAGTATCAGCTCAATTTTATGTATAGTCTGATATGCAGCTAAACTCTTTTAGAGGTAATTTGAGCTTATAAATCCAGAATCCATGAGTTTCTGGGGTTACAAATTTCATTATGAAATAAATCAAAGATTATGCTTTCAGTAATGATAATGCGGATGTGCAAATTAGCCAGATTAGTTCTGTACTACAAATTGCCGACACAATTCTTGTTACCCTGTCACTAAAGGAAATATTTACTAATCTTCTTTCCTTTGACTTCAAATTTAGCACTCCAACACACTAAACTGCTCATTTTAGTTCAAAACTTGATGGGAAAAATACTATGTAGCTTGAGTGTAACGGAGCTCACACAGAGGTCAGTAGGAAATGGTGCACTGATTATTAATGGCTTGTTGTGGATCACTTCACCTCCTCAGCACTCAAACACAACTAGTACTTAGGTATTAACCCATTCCTGGCCAGGTCAATGTCAAAATAAATGCTGATTTTGTGGGGTATATACAATGTATGTTGAAAAGAGTTTTCAAAAGGAACTCTTCCTTTTTGAAGGTATATTATTCTCTGAAAGATATATTACAGCTTGAGAGAGAGTTACATACATTATATTGTAAAATATATTATATTTTATTTATACAATGTGTTGAACCCAGAAATCAATATCTGTCTATATGATTTTGGAAAGAGCAAATAGTAAACTACTTTCAGATAAAGAAAGACTCTAGATATACAGTGCGGTTTCCTCAAGTAACAACATGGTGAAATCTTAAGGTTTACAATGTATTTGCTAGAACAATTCACAGATACATTTTAAAAATGTAACATAGAGGGCGTGTCCTGACACTCATAGTCATCGGACTCATGTTGACACAGCTCCTTGAAACCAGGCCTATAATTAACCAATTCTGACCCGGAAAATTAGGAACCATCACCATGTCACAGCCCAAGGGCAAGCGAGCAACGGAAAGGCTCAACAAGGCAAATTTATTTGCCTCTAAAGCAAGTCAGGGGAAAAACTTACCACACTCAGTGCAAAGTCAAGATGATGCTGAGGAGGAATGTGATCAGTCACGAAGATCGCCAGTCCCCGACCCCCAGATCACAAGGGACTTACTACAAGGTATGCTGGACAACATGTCCCAAAAAATACTCACAACCCTGCAAACATCCATAGGGGACCTCAGAAAGGACCTGCAGGAACTGGGAACAAGAACCTCCACCATGGAGGATAAAATGGCACATCACGAAGAAGCCCATAACAACCTAGCTGACCAAGTGGAAAGCCTGCTCAATCGCATGGAGGCATACGACACAAAGCTTGCGGATATAGAAGACAGAGCCAGGTGCAACAACCTGAGGATTCGAGGAGTGGCGGAAATGGTTGGTGCAGCTGACTCGAATGCACATATAACCGACGTACTCCGAACCTGGCCCCCGATCTGCCCCAAGATGTTTTACTACTGGACCAGGCTCATAAAATGGCGAGACTAAAGTTCCTTCCCCCAGAACCCTCCAGAGATGTATTGGCGCGAATGCACTATTATCATGCAAAGGAAATCGTCATGAGAAGCAGCAGGGCATGGAAAGAGCTACCTGAAAAGGTCCTGAAGCATTTTAATATTTGCAGACATTTCTCCCGCCACTCTAAAGCACTCTAAAGCACCAGAGAGACTTCAATGCCGTTACAGAACAGCTCTGCAAACATAGAATTTGACGGCAGATAAGAACCATTCGGCCCATCTAGTCTGCCCAATATTTCAAAATACTTTTAGTTAGTCCCTGGCCTTATCTTAAGTCTAGGATAGAGTTATGCCTATCCCGCGCATGCTTAAACTCTTTCACTGTGTTAACCTCTACCTCTATGGCGTACCGCTGGGGATACCCAGTCAAGCTACTTCTACAACGTGGAGGCAAGAACTTTACCATATCCATGCCAGAAGAAGGTCACCGTCTATTAAAGGACTGGGGTTTCCACACCCATCCCTCGCAGAGGAAGTCACCAGAGGTTAGGCGGCTGTCCCCAAAATGGAAGAGAGCGAGGAAGTGAATTATCCATCCTATGACCAATTGGTTCAGTACCAGCAAGTATTCTTTATCTCTTTAAGGTTAACTGATAGCTACAATCAGACTGTCTAGTTTTAAAAATATCCTAAGTTAAAACTCTTTTATTAGAGCTTGCACTCCATCCCTTTACACAATAATCTCCCTTTGGTTAATATTGGGAATAACATAAAAAAAAAAAATACAAAAAGGGCCCCCCCCCCCAAAAAAAAGAAAGGAAAATAAGGAAAATAAAATAAAAATAAACAAACAAACATTTTTTTAAATAAATAAATAAACAAACAAATAAATAAATAAAAGGGTTCCTCTAAAAGAACAAGTGAATGGGCTACTCACTAAAAGTCATAGTTTAAAGGGACACCGTAGGTACTGTATCTGAATCATCTCATTAAACTGGTTATAGTGTTTGGAGTCCTCTGGTACCATCATTTTTATCAGCATTAAACAGTTTTTAAAGTTTTAATGCTAAACAAGAGTCCCCGGCAATCCATCCCCTCTGTGCTGCTTTGGTTAATAAGGAAGTATTAGCCTGAGCAGCAATGGGCAGCTGTGATTGGCTGAGAGTGTCAGCTGGACCAGAGACAATATGAATGTGTATGACAACAAGGAAGTGTGTAATCTCTGCCTTAGCTACTCATACTGAAGGGGCCAGACTGTGGGTGGCCAGGGACTCTTATTTTGTGGCATACTGCACGAACATGGTTCAACACTGAATGGAGGGACAATGGCAGGGCACTCCAGGCACTATAACCAATTCAAAGAGATGAAATGCTTATAGTGACTACAGTGTCCCTTTAAGTATTTCAGTTTGGGTGTTTATCACTTTAGTGTCGAATACTCAATCTCATGGCGATTACACCGGTAACCGTTCATCCCCCTTTCGGGTACCATTATAAAGGTCACACCATTTCAACAGCACATAATTGGCCGGCATGCGGAGTGCCTGATTCCTGTTGAAGCTATCATACCCCAAGGCACTGCTCGACAGAGTCAAGCTATTTTACTGGCATTATTTTTGTTTCTGTTTTGTTTCTGTTGTTAATTTTTATGTTATGAATCCACACACTACAAAATGTTATATACCTCATATGTAATGCATGGTGGAACCTCATCTTGCATTAAACTTTGGGGCACTGTGACAGTTTTAGAGATTTTCACCATTTTTAACCTTTCTTCATAACTAAAATGCTCCATTCGTTTTATCAATTTTGTAGCTTGTCTCTGTACTTTTTCGAGTGCCATGATATCTTTCTTTAGAACAGGTGCCCAAAATTGCACAGCATATTTAAGGTGTGGTCTTACAAGCGATTTATAAAGAGGCAAAATTGTAGATTATACTAGCTTTAGTGTAACTATAATCTTAATTTTATTAATGACAGGAGGCGAATATTTGCTTAAGTCTCTCTTTACTAGAACTCCCCAGCAGCACATTAACATAGAGAGAAAAACACCAGAGACAAAACACTCAGGAATCCATAAAAGGCTTCTCCCAACCAACTAATTCCTCTTTCACGCTGCGACAAAATAAAGTACATGAACGATATACCACAAATACAATAACAAGAGAAACAACATAAGATAACGATGAATGCCATCCGAAATTGGAAATGTGGAACCAGTGGATGAAGCCTTGACCTTTATCATGTAGAGTAGTCGGATCTAAGAACTGTAGCCAAACCATTAAACTGAAACGAGATAAACAGAGTCAAAAACACTGATTAGCGAATGAAATGTACTGAGAAAAACATGAATCTCCATCGTCAATACTGACAGTACAATATCCCAGATACTGAGAAAACATGAATCCCCATCATAACATACTGACAGTACCATATCCCAGATAAACCCCAACTCCCCCAGATTAACAAACCTAGCCCAGGAGGCCAGGAATAAACAAAAGTCAATCAAACCAACCAACAAACCAGGGAAGGGGAGGGAAATATTTGCCTCCTGTCATTAATAAAATTAAGATTATAGTTACAGTAAAGCTAGTATAATCTATAATTTTAGAACATGACAGGAGGCTTCATATTTGCTGTTTTAATGCTCGGACAGCAAAGCCCAAAGAAACACGATCCGCCGTACCAACCTAACTTAGTGAAGATAGTTCCCGTAACCGGCAGGAAAGTGTACAATGTCCTGGAGAAAAAACACCCGCCATGACGGCGCCTGAAGTCGCCGAGTACCGACTGAAATGAACTAATAGACCTATACGCCCCGCCAATGCTAACAACCACCAGGCGGTACACGCAGGGCAAAGAAAAGGAAAAAGACTGTCTAAACAATGGTGGCGTCGACCGCAACATAAAAGAGAGGGGCGCACAACCAAGACAAGAGTATAACCCTCGGGTCCAACTAGAGCCAATAGACAACTAAGGTCCGAACATCCAAACTCATCTGAAAGAAGAAAAAAGGGTATGATAAGGGGAACAAATCCAGAGTTGGAGATGGTCAAAAAACGACGAAAACCGGTGATTGAGGAATGACAAACAATGAGTGTACCCCTTGGGGAAATGAATACCCATCCTCGGGAATCGAGAGGAGTCACACCCCTATGAACCCGCACATATAGCTCGAAGGGAGATACCAACAGAGCGAGGCCCGCAGAAAACAGTCGTACGCCCTACCTATTCTAGTCTGACTCGGCCGAAGCGGAGGTCATAGAACAAAGGTACCAGCAGACCGAGACACTTGTAGTAAGGTCCTGGAAACAACAATGGAGGGGCCTCCTCAGCGTCTCCATGCCAAACACCCCTGAAGGGAAACGTCCATCACTGAGCAAATCGGTAGGTATGCCGGCTGAAACTGGACACGGCTTAATTGGTCCTCCTCCCTGGGCTAAGGTCTTGATGCCAGGTCTTCCTGGAAAACTATTCCAATCGTATGAGAAACTCGGATAGGGGGAAAACGTAGGAGGTACCCCCTTGTGTCCGAACAGCCCTCCAGGACTCTACACCTCGAGCCGCAGAGAGGGTCAATATTCCTTGTTGCAACATGAACTCCAGGGACCCAAACAAGGAAAATGCAGATAGCGTCTGTCCCTTCGGTCTGGGGGGCAACTCGCCGAGGATCCGGCCAGCCCATCTGGGTAGACCGTCCCGCAAAACGTCCTTGTGTAAAAAATTAGAAGGATCTCTTCGGATAGTTCTGGTATGCCCGAACCTACCGATTTGCTCAGTGATGGACGTTTCCCTTCAGGGGTGTTTGGCATGGAGACGCTGAGGAGGCCCCTCCATTGTTGTTTCCAGGACCTTACTACAAGTGTCTCGGTCTGCTGGTACCTTTGTTCTATGACCTCCGCTTCGGCCGAGTCAGACTAGAATAGGTAGGGCGTACGACTGTTTTCGGCGGGCCTCGCTCTGTTGGTATCTCCCTTCGAACATCCTAAATTCATCCAAACCTGCCAGTCAGGCTGTATTATTGTCCAAATGAATGACGCCCCAGGTTCTGGAAGTTCCCTGAGGACCGCGTCTAATTCAAAGTAACTAATGGCTATACCTTCAAGCGTAGTCTCGTGCGGGGAGAACCCTTGGCTTGTCAGTGCAGACTGAAAAGTAGAGTATAGGCACCGCAGTGGGCCATACTCTGGATCTCCTGAATACTAGACAGGCGTTGCCACCAGGAGAGCCATAGTGCCCCATCAGGGTATATGTCTGGGTACGAGGCTACTTTGTTCGGGAGCCCGGCTGGGTATACCACTCCAAGTATCTTGCGGGCTTCTCAAGTCAGCAATCTACGGTCCCAGCAACACACCGATGGTGCAAGGTGCCCGGGCCGAGACCCTTCCAAAGAAATTAGCAATTGGTCGAGGGTCGCACAGGGGTTCGTTTAAGGCCACCCACGAGACAACCTCTTCTTCTACAGTCGTCGGAGCCCCTGTAGTGGGCTTGTTCTCCATCCCGCGGTGCCACTTGGGGGCATCATCATAGTCCACCCCCATCGTCCTCTCCTTCCGAGAGGGACCGAGAGGGATTTCAAATAAAGAACTTCTTACCCCCCTTTCTTACTCCCCCCTCCCCCTCTTTTTACTCCCCCCTCCCCCTCTTACCCCTTCCTCCCCTCCCCTCTTCTTACCTCCCTTTCTTACTCCCCTTCCTCCCCTCCCCCCTCTTCTTACCCCCTTTCTCTTACTCCCCCTCCCTCTTCTTACCCCCCTCCCCTCTATTTGCCTCCTTCTTACCCCCCCTCCCCCTCTTCTTACTCCCCCCCTCTTCTTACTCCCCCCCCACTCTCTTCTTACCCCCTCCCCTGTAGCGTGGCCGAGCTGCTCTGCTGTCCGCCCGCCCTTCAGCTAGGCTGCCGAGGCCGATCGTATCGGGGTTAGATGCTTCTCTGGAGTCTAATCTGTCCGGCACCTGGTTTAGGGCCTTCACCCCTCCAGTAGCGCTTGTGCGCACTTGCCTGCTCTCCTCTAGGACAGTCTGACTCATTCAAGTTGTCTGTCTTAATTGAAAAGGTGGTCACTGCCGCGTCTGAAGGACACCGCCTCCCTCGTGCCATACAGGCAGTGCCGTCCAGCCTGATTGCATCGGGGTTAGATGCTTCTCCGGAGTCTATCTTCCGTGCATCTGGTTTAGGGTCTTCACCCTTCCAGTAGCGCTTATGCATGCTTGCCTGCCCTCCTCAGGGGGGTCTGACTCCTTCAAGTCCCCCGCCTTCTTTAGAAGCTGGTCGCTGCCGTAGTAGGCATCGCCTGTGTGCATTCCCTCGAATGAAGGGTTGACCTTGGAACGGTCCTATGCAAGGTGACCTCTAGGGGTATAACGGACAAGTGCCCAAAATCAACACACACTATCAAATCATGAAAATCAAATCATACAATCAAATCATGGAATTTAAATCATGCAATTAAATCATTACCTCAAATCCTAAAATCAAATCCTAAAAGCAAGTTATACAATCAAATCCTGAAATCAAATCATGAAAACTAAATCATACAATCAAAGCATGAAAATTAAATCATACAATCAAATCAAATCTTAAAAACAAATCATAAGATCAAATACAAGTAAAAGTATATACCGTATTTATCGGCGTATAACACGCACCGGCGTATAACACGCACCTCCTTAAGAAGGAAATTTCAGGGAAAAAAAACTTAAATTTCAAATAAAGAACTTCTTACCCCCCTTTCTTACTCCCCCCTCCCCCTCTTCTTACTCCCCCCTCCCCCTCTTACCCCCTTCTTACTCCCCCTCCCCTCTTCTTACCTCCCTTTCTCCCCTTCCTCCCTCCCCCTCTTCTTACCCCCTTTCTTCCCCCTCCCCTCTTACCCCCCTCCACCTCTATTTACCTCCTTCTTACCCCCCCTCCCCTCTTACCTCCCCCCCCCTTCTTCCTCCCCCCACTCTCTTCTTACCCCTCCCCTGTAGTGTGGCCGAGCTGCTCTGCTGTCCGCGGTGGCCGGCCGGAGTGATAGGAAGGTGCACGCTCAGTGTGCACCTTCCTGTTAGTCCGACCGGGTACAGGAAACAGAAACTCCTGTTCCCTTAATAGCCCTTCAAATATTTCCCCAGTCACAGAAGTTAATCTCACAGGTCTATAATTTCCAGGCAAGGATTTTGGACCCTTTTTAAATATAGGAACAACATCTGCCTTCCTCCAATCCTCCGGTACAATTCCTGAAACAAAAGAATCTTGAAAAATGAAATACAGAGGTTCACTTATTTCCCCATTTAGCTCCTTAAATACTTGTGGGTGAATACCGTCAGGCCCCGGAGCTTTATTTACATTAATTTTCTTTAATAGCTGTAGCATCTTGTCTCGAGTTATCCAATCACAAGTTATCTGCAAGTTTTTTTGCAGCAATCATTTGCATATCTCTTGCCACAGGATTCTCATTAATATATACTAAAGAAAAATAGTTATTTAACATTTCTGCTTTTTCCAGGTCTTCATTAGCTAACAAACCTATCTCTGTTTCCAGTGTTTACATTTTTTGTTTTTTTAGAATTGATGTACTTGGAAAAAAATTTGGGTTTGGCTATCAATTTCTCATTTTCTAGTTTAGCCACTTTAATTGCCTTTTTGCAAGCATTATTGGCTTCCTTATATCTTATATAGGATGACTCTGATTTGTCCGATTTAAATGCTAGGATAGATAAAAAAAATTCTGCAAGGAAACTCTCTAAATAAGCTTATCAGGTGTCAAATAGGTGACTTATATATCCAAACAGCACTCAGATCCCACAAACACAGTAAAATTGCCAGGGGGTTTAAGTCTAGCATGGGCTGATGAGAGGGTCCATTGTCACAGGGCAGGAGGCTGGCAATCAGTCTTCTCCAATGCCCAGTGGTGAGGCTGGTTCCGCCACACCGGTTAAATCCCGCCACTGCATTGAAAGACAAAATAATTAATGTCACCAGAAAACTTCACCAACACGATCTAGAAAGCACAAATTTCCACCTCACAAAACTAAAAGCCACAAACTATATACAAGGTAACAAAGTGAGCAGACTCTTAGCCACTAGGTTAAAAGAACAGCAGGCCAAACAAAAAATAACACACCTCCTTACACCAAATGGAACAAAATGCATGATACCTCGGGAGATCAGCAATGAATATGCCAGATACTATGCAGACCTCTACAATTTAAAAAGGCCTATCTTGACACATTCCTAGCACACAGGGGTGGGTCCAGGTGCCAAAACTGCAATATAAGGTATAAGGTACCAGAAAGACTTGCAAAAATATATGCAGGAACCACCAATCGATGCAGGAGATGCTAAACTGAAAGGGGGACCATGAACCATGTCTGGTGGACTTGCGCTAAACTTAAACCATACTGGGAGATGGTGGAACCATTACACCAAACAATAACTCTCACGCTGGAATTAAGTCTACTTTTCCTATCGTTACATAAGTATAGTAAAGCAGATTCAACATTACTCTTTCACAAATTGATCGCTGCAAATACGCTCATTGCAAGAGCATGGAAATCTGTGGACATACCCACACAATGCCTTCTGCTAACAAAAATTTCCTTAAACCGAGACTATGATACAATGCCTATGCATCAAACACAGGCAAGACAATGCATCTTAGACATCAAAACATGTTGGGATACGCATCTCTCTATTTATGAAGGCGCATCAAACACTGCATAAAACAGCATTGATTAAAAAAAAAAAAGTGAGGTAATGGGGTCCAACCAAGTCATAACATTCCTAGAAACTGGTCTTTATCTGCAATGACACACTCTCATGCTACAAGGTCATAAGCTGCCACATCCAATGAATCACGTACTCGAACCAGTACAACCTGGGAAATCCTGCATAGTGTACCCATACTATAAATGGTTTATATTAATTCAAGTTTAAACAAGTTTGAAAATACTGCAATATCTCTGGAGCATACGTCAACAGACAATGATACAGCCCGCAACTAAGCATCGTAGGAATAGGAAAAGGGGCTTAGAACACACTGCCACCACTCTTAGGTACCTAAAATGCCACATATTAGACAACCAGTCCAAGGCGAGGCAGAACAGAATACTAATGACAAGAGCCGGGGGAGCTGGCCTTTGGGCGGTCAGTGTATTTTTAACATTATACACCAAAGGCATGGTATGACTACACCACATAACACTACATATAGACACTTCCCAATTAGACTTAGTACGGGAAAAAATTTATGATGAAACGTATGTAGGAAGACATTGTGAAATAATGTCATTGCTCACAACAGGCTTGTTAGTCTGTCTAGAAACTTGAATCCTGCATCTAGAGCCCTGTGATGTACATACAATAAGATGCATACTGACTATCTGTAAACAATAATGTTGCTGCATTTGTAAAGTGTGAATTATTAATGTGATATTGTTTATGGAGAACTTGTCGACAAAATACATGAAAATTGTCAAACTGGAAAAAAAAATGTAGCAGAGAGAGACATATGTCTATTTGTAAAGTGCATATAGCATTTGACAATGTTGACAAAATTAGTTAGCAGTATACAGTTGTATTGCATCTCATTGAGCGTTTGGATGTCTTGAGAGAGAGGATATTTTATATATCCTATTTTTCATTGGTGTTGATCTTTACTAACCCCAGAAGGGATTCCACAAGCATATAGATGGGGTTAAACCAAATAGTTTTATGGCAATGGCTTAAATACATTGTGTGAACTGTTATATATAGTGATTTTGAAGAGCATCTTAATAAATGCTAAAGAGAGCTCACTTGAATACTGCAACTACACTGTGTTACAACTCAAAATTAACAGGATCTGGGTTTGTGGTAAAACAGACATTCAATTCTCCAACATGACTTCAAGCCATTCTAGGCATATAATAGAACAATGAAATCTTAATGAAAATCCCCTTGCAAGAAATAGGACAGTGAGAGTTATTCAGATAGAGGACTATTGATCTACATGTATATTATCCTAAACAAGCAGCAGCTGTGGAGATATGATGTTTGAAGTAAATTAAGTGACTAAGCAGGTAAAAGCCCAGAACTCTATGGCATATCCCTGATGTGCTATGTAGCTATGCAACTTTCTCGTGCTCATTACACTAAATATTGTAACTTTATGCTGGCACATTTCTATTGTACTAACTAATTTCCACCTGCTGCTAAGTTATAAGCAGATCCTCAGCCCTGGTTCTGTTAAATGGCTGGGATGGATCATGATGTTAAAGATCAAGATAATTCTATAGTTTCTGTGTTAGTTTCTGCCCAACATGGGGCAGACCCAAAACAGACCTGCTAATAGCATTAGGACTACAGCATTATAGCATTAGGACTACAGATCTGAACTCCACTCTTTCCTTCATTATGAAATCCAATGCAAATATGTTTAACTGGCTCAAAGCATATCATGGGATTCACTGTTGATCCATTTTGCCACATATACATATTTTATAATAAATAAACCCTCCTTAAAGGACCACTATAGGCACCCAGACCACTTCAGCTTAATGAGGTGGTCTGGGTGCCTGGTCCATCTAGGGTTAACCCTTTTTTCTATAAACATAGCAGTTTCAGAAAAACTGCTATGTTTATGTTAGGGTTAATCCAGCCTCTAGTGGCTGTCTCATTGACAGCTGCTAGAGGGCTTCAGCATTTCTCACTGTGAAAATCACAGTGAGAAGACGCCAGCGTCCATAGGAAAGCATGGACTGGCTGAATGCGCGTGCTGCTCCATGCGCATTCAGCCAAAAAGGAGGAGAAGAGGGAGGAGAGGAGGAGGAGAGGAGGAGGAGAGCTCCCAGCCCACCGCTGGAGAAAGAGGTAAGTTTAACCCCTTCCTCTCCATCCAGCCCGGGGCACCCTCAGGGCACTATAGTGCCAGGAAAACGAGTATGTTTTCCTGGCCCTATAGTGGTCCTTTAAAGTTATGATCGCAGATAATAACTTTCTTTAAGGCAAATTTGTTTAAGTCAAATGTACCAGTGTACAAAGTCACCATTACTTTTTGATATTTTTTCTCCATGGACAGACTTTTAAACAGGGGTAAAGGAAAATGTTTTCAGGAAATAGCTTAAACAATCGACACATGATGTTATGTGCAGTTAGTAATATAATGTGAACAATGGCTTTGGTATATTTAGTTGTACTTGTTATATAAATGTTGAAGTTGTGCTTCTTTTTATAACATGGAGATACTGGTACTCTCCTCTGCATAATGGAACTCACTTGTGCTGTGCACTGTAATTTTAAAATAGATGCTGGTACTTGTATTACTAAATAGTCCAGAACTAAGTCATGCATACAACATTCATTTCACGCTAGGAAATGTATCAACTGAAAGCTAGGCATAGCTCTAGATGTGCTTTACTGATAAACATAAAAACACAACAAACATATATCTCTTAAGAATATTTTTGCTGCTATGACAACAAAAACATTCAACTATCTCAGTTTGGAAAACATTGCAAATGTTTTATGCAACATTTTAGATTCTCCACAGCTCAATATCCGTGAGAAATGATGCTCTGTACCTTATTTTTAAGTATGTGTTTCATCTTTCTTACTTCTTTTCTTTTTTTTATTTTAGCACAAAGTACGTACAGTAAGTAAAAATAAATTCTTGTCTTCTACATTTTTCAAGTGCAATAGCGATAGATAGTCGTAGAAGCATATGTGCCACAAGGTTCTGCTGGTAGGCTCTGACAAGAGGGGGTGCTCTCTGTTGCCTCACTATATCCCCTTACTCTCTTGGTTAGCTTGTCACTGGTAAACATTACATTAAGGGAATATCATAAGATGTAAAGTACACAGAGGTGTATCTGTTGTAAGTTAAGTAGGATCAGGAGTAATTTAGTGATTAGTGCCAATAGATAGTGCCTATGTACACACAGATGAGAGGAAGAACTGGCAAGTCTTGCTCCTCTCCTCCACTGTGCAGGTAATAAAGTCTCTTGAGAGGCTGGATATTTTCTGTTTCTTTAGTTGTAGCTGCTCACCAATGCTCCTGGCTCAATATCCTGCTCCACCAGGTATTCACATCAAACCTTTCCACACCTATCATATGAGAAGGATTGAGTGGTTTTCCACCATGTTTCACTAACAGCTTGTGTCCTGGGCCCCATTGGTGCTGAACATCATTGTCCTTAAACAAATGTGTGACAGGCAAGTCATTGAAAAAGGAGAGGTTATGACTCTCAAAGTGGTAGGTGCGAGAGTCTCGGGCAGCAGACTACACTAATAGCTTAGAGCAGATAGACTGAAAGCAATGTAGCAGATCCATGGGGTCTCCACCTAGGGCTCTATGTGTTTTGTTAACTCAAAAATAGCAATCAATAGCTACTTCTTTGGCTTTAAAATATTATTAGATCAAGCATATATTTTGGAACCCCTGTACTCATTTATCACTGTCTAAATGGGTTATATTGGGAAGGAGCACCTGGGGTGTTTGTGGTGAACATTTTGAGTAGAGTTGTAAAAGTAGTTTTGGAAGGGCTATGGGGAGGATTTTTGGTAAAATATTAATCTTCAGGATGTTCAGTCTGCAGAACTGAGGATCGTGCAATGATAGAAGGTCTTTAAAGATCGATTGAAGCAATTAAGGAAAGTTGCAGTTATATAAATGCGTCAGTGAATTTATTTGCATGAAAGTTGGAGATTTTACTGTGTTGTGTCATTTTGTGAAGTATGTAGGGTAAGGAATGGATAGGGTCAGAGGACGTGAACAGCATAACATCTGCAAATGCAGAAATGTTGTGCTCAATCTCCTCATCACAAAAACCTAGAATGTGGATGTAGTCTCAGATTCCCTGGAGAAAAGGCTTCAGGACCAGCACAAAAAGGAGGGAAGAAACAGGGCACCTCTGTTTTGTGCCACTGTATATTGGTGCTGGGTCTGAGAGTTTGCCGTTTATGCATAGTCTTGCTGTTGGTAGAGAGTAAATCTCTTGAAGCCTGCATAGCCAGTAGGGACCAAAGTCTATGTGTAGGGTTTGCCAATAGTCGTATAAATGGGTCTTGTTCAACAGCATTTGCATTTGTTTGCCTGTGGAGGTTTGGTATGCCTGTGTGGCAGTTGTTGTGCCTAGAGTGATGTCTAGTGAGGTGTTAAAGTCACCTCCAAGGATTAGAAGATCTTCCATGAATAGTTTGTTGAAAATTTTACGAAATGCAAGGCACTGTTTTTTTTTTGTGAAGGTTGATGTTGATGAAGGTGGCCATGGTGCTGTCGACAAGTCTGTTAACAAAGAGACATCTACCATTTTGTCAATATGGTTTCTATGGGTGAAGGGGACATTGGCCAAAAAAAGGATCGCTACACCTCAGGATTTAGATAGGGAGTAATTGCTAAAATACCCAATGGTGTAGTGTTTGCCCCTGCAAGTAGGTGCTGACTCCTTCCGAAATTGGGTCTCTTGAATAACGATCACCTCTGCTTTGAGACGGCAGAACTCAGATAGCACCATATGTCCCTTTTTGGTGGTGTTTAGACCATTCGCAATAAGCAAGATTATTTCTAAGGAGGCCATCGACAGGCAAAATAGATTTGAATTAATTGTCACAATCTACACAGGGTGGGCAGCTTATGCCAAAGTGGTGGTCAAATAATATTACAGAAGTAAATATAACAATAAATCAATACAACAAGAATAACTATATGTAGTACAAAAGCAATCAAATATATTTTTTTTTAGGATAAGAAGTTTATCGAAAAATGCTAGTGTTGATCCCTAATATTGACCAGAGTCTGCAGGGATGGGTTTGTGGTGTATACGGTGTAATTGTAGTGGATGGAACCAGGGGCGTACCTAGAGCATTTGGCACCCGGGGCAGGTCCTATTTTTGGCACTCCCCCACCCCCCTCAACTTTAAATGTAAAAAAACAACCACATTTTTTTTTTAATGTATTTAGCACCGAGCACTGTTTGTGCTGTTTGAATGTATGCTTGTTTTTGTATGGAGTATGTGTGAGTGAATGTAGGAGTGTGTTTGCATGTAGTGTTGGCGTTTGAATGCAAGCATGCATTTCTGTGTTGCGTGGTATTTGAATGCAGTGGTATGGTAATATATAATGGTGGGTTTTGTATGTAGTGTTGACGTTGAAATGCATGAGTTTATTTGTGTGTAGTGTTGGCGAGATTTGGAGATGTCTGCAAATATACACATACACGGACATACACACATGCAGATACATATACACACATGCAGATACACAGTCACACACAGATACACATTGACACACATGCAGACATCGTGGCGACTCTAAGAACAATATACATGGTGGGGGGGCACATAAGATACCACAGTCAAAACAGGGGGGGAGGGTGAGCAGTAAAACTTTTCACTAGGGGATTGGGTAATATGCTGCCATTGAAATAAGAATTTGTGTGTTTTAAAGGCGCTTTCAGTTAATAATTGAATAGAATGACAGCAGCTACCACACAAATAGGGGCTCTCTACCCTATAGATTAGTACAAAAAAGATTAGGTGTACACTCAGTATTGGAAATTAATGCTAAAAACCACCACTGGTGTGCATATGGAGCGCTTACAAATTTGTTGACTCACCCATATGGGTTAACATACATATGTATGGAAAACGTGACTCATAGCGATATATCTGAAACAAATGTAAATGCAAGAAATAGTGCAGATAACGTTTTCAATAAGTGCAGTGAGGGAATATTTTATATGGTCTCACTCACATGTAGCAGAGCCCTGTAGGATAGGCTCAGATCTCAATGGCCTGCGTATGCTTATGGTGACACAGTACCCAATCGGTCCTCTAGGCATCTGGAGATCCTTATGCATACATGAGAGAGAGAGAGGTATAGGGCTCACCTGATGTGGTGCCCTATACCTGGCTCCTGGTGTGTAGGTATCACCTACACACCTGGAGCCAGGTATAGGGCTCCACATCAGGTGAGAAGCCACTTTTTCTGCACTATTTGACACTGTACATTGGGATTGACCGCACTAGGGTTTCTCCTCTTCCCCTTGTTTTCTCTCTCTCATGTATGCATAAGGATCTCCAGACACCTAGAGGACCGATTGGGTACTGTGTCACCATAAGCACACGCAGGCCATTGAGATCTGAGCCTATCCTATAGGGCTCTGCACTATTTCTTGCATTTACATTTGTTTCAGATATATCGCTATGAGTCACATTTTCCATACATATGTATGTTAACCCATATGGGTGAGTCAACAAATTTGTAAGCGCTCCATATGCACACCAGTGGTGGTTTTTATCATTAATTTCCAATACTGAGTGTACACCTAATCTTTAATATGCTGCCATTGGCTGTTTGATGCCAGCATGCTGTATTCTGCATGCTGGCATCTGACTACACATTTGCATATAATTCACATTAGCCACCCAGATTTCTTGTTGTGGGCTGGCTGACACCAATTCAGGGATTTATCTACTAAACAGCTAAAGGATCAAGATTTAAAAAAAGCAATTTTCTTATTTTCTGTTGTTTAGTAGATAAATCCCTTAGTTGTTATTCTTATGTGGGACTGCAATATTGAACCCCTTAAGGACCAAACTTCTGGAATAAAAGGGAATCATGATATGTCACAGGCAGACAGTCAAGCACGCAGTCACAGGCAGACAGTCACACATACACAAATGCAGTCACAGACAGTCAAACACGCAGTTACAGGCAGACAGTCACATATACACACACACAGTCCCAGACAGACACACACACAATCACAGGCAGGCAGTCACACATACACAACACAGTCACAGACAGTCACACACACACACACACACAATCACAGGCAGACAGTTGCACACACACAATCACAGTCAGACAATCACACACACAGAGTCACACAGACAATCACAGGCAGACAGTCACACACACAAAGTGACACACACACAATCACAGGCAGAACATCACACAGGTAAACAGTCACACATACACACAACACAGTCACACACACACACACACACACACACATGCAGACAGTCACACACACACACACACACACAGTGACACACACAGTGACACACACACACACAGTCAAAGACAGTCACAATTACAGTTACACACAGCACACACTCTCTCTCACTTACAGTAAGCTTGGGCTGGAGGAGGAGCGGATTCATTCCCTCCTGTGCTGTTGTTGGGGAAGCAGGGACTTCTTCCTGCTTCCCCTCTGTGTGAGCAGTAAGAGGCTGCATTTAGCTCCACCCCCACATCCAGCTTGGCTCCGCCCCATGGTCGTTCTGGCTCCGCCCCATGGTCGTTCTGGCTCCGCCCCAAATCGCCATGCAGGTTTGTTGCTCCTGCTTCCAGCCCCTGCGTGTGTGAGCTGTGTCGGCTGCCTGGGGCCCCTGCTGCTATGGCACCCGGTGCAGCCACACAGCTCACAGAACCCCATGCCTGGCCAGCCCTGGTGGCATCCCCTACCTGATGGCACCCGGGGCGGACCACCCCCTCCGCCCCCCCCGGATGGAACAGAGTTGTGAACAGTGTTGTGTGTTTGGAGTTAAAGTGTGGAATAGAATGGATTGATGCAAGATTTCTTGGGAAAATGTGAATTTGTGATGGGTGCGTGCGGACTTGTAGGGGGAAATCTATGTAAGGATGAATTAGGGTGAGTGAGGTGAATGAAGGTGTTAGTGTGCATTCCTTGTGCATAATGCTCCCTGGACATTGTGGGGAGGGTGTTTTTTTCCATTTTTTTTTTGTGTACAAGATTTTGTTTTTATTAAGAGATTGGGCATAAGTGGGGATTGTCAGAGACCTCCCCTGTTTGTGTAAATCATCTGGTTACTCTTTAGGTAGAAATCTATAGAGGTCTAGTCTAGTGTGTAGTATGGGATGGTAAAGGAGGGATTCGGCCTATTAGTAAACATCATTGTGAAGGTGAAGGGTTGCAGATCTTGGTGGGTTGTTATGGAATGCATTGTATCTTTATATGATACTATCAAAGTGAATTGGAAGCCCCAGAAGTATTTTATGTTGTGGTTATATAGCTGCTCTGTGATAGGCTTAAGGTCCGGGTAGATTTGGATCTCATGCCCATGGAAAAGTAGTGGAGGGTTGTGGCATTACGGTTCGTAGGACATCCTCTTTGGACGAATGGTAATGTAGTCAGCATATTATATTGCGGGTTTGTATCCGCAGAAGATCTTCTGGATCGCAGAGAGTGGTGGGCTCTATCAAAGAGCATAAGAGTGTCTGCAGCCATCCCTATTATTAAGTTTAGGAACTCTGCGAAAAAGCTTGGCAGGTCTACCCTTGTGGTCTCTGGTAGGCCTCAGATCCAGAGGTTATTTCCACATCTCTGCCTACATCATCCAGGGAGCACTGCATGTGGGCTAGACATGCGGAGTGCAACTCAATTGTGGAGGTAAGTGATTGTAGCTGGATATAGAGGATATCTCTATAGTCCTCTAAATCTTGGATGCGGTGGCCCACCTGGCGGATGTCAAAGGCCAAACTGTCCAGCTTAATTTGGAAGGAGGATTAAAATTTGCTTAGTATCGCTGACAGACCTTTGCAAGATTGTAGATTTTGAAGTAGATCTTTGATCATAGCATGAGGGACCCCCGTGATGATAGCTTTAAGTTTAGTAAATAGGTTCAGAATATCAGCCTTGCTCATGGGTAAGTGTTCTGCTGCTGTAGTTGGGCCAAACAGATTGTCCATCAGTTCAGTATTAGTTACCACATTGTTGGAATCACTCTCCCCAGAAGTATAGTCAGAGAGTTTCTGTGCGGGTGCCATATCGTGTAAATCCCAGTTTTTTGTGTGTCTTTTCATGATATTTCCATTTGTACACATCTACTACACAGCAATGATGCAAGACTAGACTATTCGTTGAGCACTTTTCTTCCTGGCTTCCCCACTTCCTTTCATCTAGCACTCCTTCCCTTATACTTGGGGATTTCAATATCCCAATCAATAACCCCAATTGCACTGATGCCTCTCGTCTGCTTTCTGTAACCTCCTCCTTTGGCCTTACGCAATGGTCCAATTTAGCAACCCATACAGCAGGAAACACTCTTGATCTTGCCTTCACCAACCTCTGTACTGCCTCTAATCTCTTCAATATTAGAGGCAGTACAGAGGTTGGTGAAGGCAAGATCAAGAGTGTTTCCTGCTGTATGGGTTGCTAGATTGGTCTCTAATCTCTGCCATTCTGAAGAAGCCACTTATGGTGAAACGCGTTTATGGTTATTAATTCTGTATTTTACTGTGTATTTTAGATCAATAAAAGTTTTTTGGCTACTTTATTGTACCAATCCTCTTTTTATTGCACTCTTTATGCACTTTAAACAACTTTTTTTACCTATTCCTGACATTTTAACCTTTCCTGGTTACTTTTACTTCCACTGGCAATTTTAAAGTTCCAGTAATCCAAGAAATCCTAGGTGGGGATCATACCACCAGCGCCTATCCATAGAGCAGTACCTCTGCTCTATCTTTGTGAGTATTATTTTATTTTCTCTACTACTCTCTTAACCTATCACAACTGAGAGCACTATTGCTGCTTTTTATTCTTCTATATTGGAGCCTTGGATCACCAGACGGTGCTGACGGACGTATCGCCGCTACATATCCTATAAGCGGGGATTGTCATTGCCATCTCAAAAACATTGCGCGCATCCGACCCTACTTAACACCAGATGCGACTAAGGTGTTGGTCCAGTCCACTGTCCTTTCTCGCCTTGACCACTGTAATCCGCTTCTCAGTGGTCTTACGTGCTCCCAACTAGCGCCGTTACAGTCATCTTCCTGTCCGCCCACACCTCCCATGCCTCGCCCTTCTGTCAGTCCCTACATTGGCTTCCTATAAAATATAAAGCTCAATTTAAAATTCTGGTTCTTGCTTTCAAATCTCTACATAATGCTGCTCCCACCTATCTATCCTCCCTTATACACAAGTATGTCCCGTCTAGGCCCTTACGATCTGCTGAAGACTTACGTCTATCTTCTGTCCGTACTCCCACTTCTGATGCTCGCCTTCAAGATTTCTTGAGGGCTGCACCGTTCCAGTGGAACTCGCTTCCCTCCTCCGTTAGATGCTCACCCAGTCTCCACTACTTCAAAAAATCGTTAAAAACCCACTTCTTCATAAAAGCGTATCAATTAAACTGTTAATAGCTCCTGACTGATTCCTCTTCTGCAACTGTCACTAGTCTAATACTATCCTTACCTTTTTGTGTCATTTTACCCCACTCCCTCTAGCATGTAAGCTCATTGAGCAGGGCCCTCAACCCCTCTGTTCCAATGTGTCCAACTTGTCTGGTTACAACCACATGTCTGTTCGTCCACCCATTGTAAAGCGCTGCGGAATTTGACGGCGCTCTATAAATATCATAATAATAAGAAGAAGAAACCATCAACCACAGCTTTTATGAAATCGAGATTGAGCTCCATGACAATATTGATACCCACACTGATGTAACTCAGTGCTATTTTTGCAATGAGCAAAATGTATTCATTTCTCAAGCAAAATACATGGATACTGTGAGCAAATCTATTAATGTTAATAGATTTCTCATAGTTAAGGTATGGACAGTGTACTGCACAAGAAGCTAAACATTAAATTGGTCTGATTTATTTATTGTTGTGACACTTTTTATATAACTAATCTATCTTGAAATATAGTATACAAAAGGCTCACAATTTGGCATGTTTAGAGATTAATTTATACAGACTTATGTCTCATTTATTAATAAAGTGTTATTTGCTGAAGAATAGATAATGGGGCAAATTTTAGATTTTTTTGTGGCAACATAATATGCAATTATAAATTACACAGGTGGGTGGAATGAGGGGAGAAGGGAAAGAAAGAAAGAAAGAAAGAAAGAAGGAAAGAAAGAAAGAAAGAAAGAAAGAGCAGCAGTACTAAACGAGGCAAAAAACCTCTAAACCTAGAGACAATAATTTGTGTTTGAAAGGGATAGTACTGTGCTGTATTATAACTACATAATGCACTGTAATACAAATCACATATTAACCAGTGCCAACCAGTGTAATATATCTCATAAGTAATTGAATTAAATGACAATCACCAAATGTTATAAACAGATTTATTAATGAAGAATAAACAAAAAAATATATATGTCTTGGAATAGATAAAAATATTTTTTAAAAGTGGTAATCCATGGGTTATAAGACATCGTGTCTATAGATAGCGCAGTGCTATACATTTCAAACACATAATATGAAGTTATATATATTTTTCCCCACAATGTTTATTGTAATTAAAAACTAATCTTTTCAAAGCTTTATCGTCCGATTGGTATGTTTTGTTTTTTTGTTATGTATTACTAATAGGATAGTATTCTAGAAAAGCTTTTTTGTATGTATCCATATTTAGCAACCAACTGAAAGTCATAAAAAACATATAGTAGCTGATATCATTGTGTACTTTACATAGTGAAGCCAATACATATATTTGAATGTTCAATGCATTTGCATTTTGTTTGAATTTGATATTAAAATCGAGATGTCTAGAGAGCTTATGCATCTCAATATATATTCATTATATATTGCTAGCACAGGACTTCTTTTATTTACTTAGCAGCTGCAAGTGTTTGTGCAACTAAATAGCATCATTTTAGAGTACAAAACCATAAACAAAGCATTTCAGAGTGAATGCCATCATTAATTCCTCTAGCCTTTTCTGGTAGGTTTTATGATGTGTATCATGCACTATTGATAGTTACTCTTTGTATGGGCCAAAACTGTATTGGTGCTCTTCAAAGCCCTTAGCCAGCAGCAAATAATGAAAGAAAATATAGCTTTCCTGAAAAATAAAAAAAGAAGAATAATGGTACCATCTGGTAGATGACATGCTCTCACACGCATTTAAAAAAAGAATTCAGGATTCTAAAGGTTTGTCAAATAGCAATGCAATTATTATTTTGTATGGCCAAAAGCATGTATTAAACAGAACACATTTTTTTTCTTTAAATGCTCATAAAAATACTGTCTGGCTTCAAATCAGTCCACTGCAAATTATACTATTTGAATAATGATAGTAGTCTAGGTTATTTTTCCAACTGGTGATTAATTTGGGTTCATATATCTGAACTCCGAGTCCATAAATTACAACTGGAATATATTCATATTGTGTCTCAAATTAAGTTCAGAATATGCTGACACTAGACGCCAAATGAACAGTTTAGATTTTACTGAATCTGGCTCAAAATTACATTCTGGAAGGTCATTATGATTACTATAAACATGCAGTTTGTGACTGACATAATTTAGTATATAGTGTTATTATATGTTATATAATATAGTGTATTGTACAATTTAAAAAAAAAATCAACTCAATTTGTCACTGTTTGCATGATATGTTGAATTATGTTCTGTTGAAACAGTTGGCTTAAATGTGACGGTACATTTATAATAATCACGCTCAGAGGAATGATAAAAGTCTTTGCATATGATAATCCCAAATGAGCTTGAGTGAATTGTCTCTTGCTCATGAAATATAAACAGCAGGCCTCCAGTATAGAGCTAACTACAAAATACTAGACTGACACCATCATTAAAGTTTAACCACAACTGCAATTTTCTGTATAAGATCTTTCTTTGTGCTGTATTGTGTGAACTACGTGATTTAAGTTTAGTTTTAATGCAGTGATTTTTTTTCCCTAGAAAACTGTTCCATGCTGATTTAGTATTCCACACAATTTACTGATAACATGGCAAAGTCCTTGGGATAGACACTGATACCTTTGAATACTTTCTGGCTGTAAAATTGTACATCATTCTTTAAGCTCAGACATATTGTAAAGTGAGGACTAGACCATCAAGCTGAAAGTTGGGCAGACCCTAAGGCTGCAAGGGACAAATTGTAGACCAGAGTTCAACTTTCAGCACTTCAGATGTTGGGAACTACATGCTTGGCCGGCATTATCGCCATAAGAACATAAGATGTAGACAATAATATCTGGAGTGCCATAGGTTGCCTACAACTGTTTTAGGCCTTGATGTGATGCATATACACCACAGGCAGGGCCAGACTGGGAGAAAAATTTGGCCCAGGCATTTCTTTTTTTTAATTATTATTATTATTATTATTTGCAGGCAAAAAATGACAAACTTTATCACAGAACACATTTTTACCAGGAGAGAGAGGTGTGAGGCTAATGACTAACTGAGAGTTAGCCCATATTATCTTGTTACGGTCATTGGTTTCGGAAGCTGTCTCGGCGTATGATCAATACACAGAGACTTCCACCAGTGCCATGTCTGGGAAGCAAGCAGGAGGAGAGGTGATGTTATCTCACAGGTTACTAAACACGTTCACAGATTCCATGACCCTTCACAACACAAAACACAAGAGGCATTCATAAGCGGCGTGATAAGCACAAATTAGAGGCAAAAAAAAAGTAATTGGGGTCTCCTGGTCTGCTGCTGGTACGAGGACAGATTAGACTGGTCTTCAAAACTAAGAATCATCATCTGGCTACAAGACAGCAAACCACAAACTCATCATGGGGCGATCTTTTGGTGAAAATATGGCTTTTGCCACAATTTGTGCATCATTTAAACTGGGACTACAATTTTAATCTCAAACATAGCTCTTGGAACAAAGCCATCTCACCCCTTTCTTCTAGAGTACTAGAATACCTTGCCAATCAAATAATCTGCTAGGATAAGGATCGCTTAGATTTGCTTAAATTAAGGGTACTGATATTTACAATAATAATCGGTTACTGAGCGACAAAATAATTCACTGGCCATTGCAATGACATCTTGGTCAGTTTACCCCACACAAGGACTTAGCCTCATCTCTCTGACCTAAAAATAAATACATTTTTTATATATTCTTTGTCCTATTTAAGACCGAGTCAACTTCAGACAACTAAACCGCTACACACAACAGAGATGCAAGTTTCATTTCTTATTGACACTGAATGAAGGGAGGACGCGAGAGAGATTGGTCATTCGAACAGATACACACCTTTTCAGAAAGAGAAAGACTTGACATTTGGTTAGGGAAGAGCTGAGAAGTGCAAAGACCTTTATATACGATCTAATTTAGAATGTTTTAATGGTGTAACCTTACAAAACTCATAATGTACACAGCACATGCTAGTCTAGTTTATCACCTAATTGTGCACTTTCATGTTTTACAATGTAACTGCTCTATGCTACACTTTGGAGACGCAAGAGGCAGTAATACTTATTAGAAAGTGCACATTTAATAAGTTAAATATAAATATTATATTAAAGAATCCCCAACCCTTAGTTGCTGCGGATTCCATTTTGTGTGCATTTCCTGAGATTTAACATATGGTTGTAGACATGAAAATGCAAAATTTATCCTGTATGTGCTGTTTTGTTAGGAGGAAGGTTATAAAATTAAACTATTACTCTTATAGGTCCAGGCTGAATGAAATGCATTATGGGATACACCCCGGTGTTGCTTAAAGTCGGTGGCTTTTAGAGAAAGGCCAAGCCAGAATTTACTGTATCAAAGGGGCAAAATAAAATAAAATACATGGGATTATTGGCTTAACAGTGAACTCTGGAAGACGTGTCATCTTATCACAGTTCCCGATTTAGTAAATAAACCCCACAGACTACAAAGTGCAATAGAGTGTGAATGACATTGTCAGGTCCAGACTGCATAGTGACGTAAAGGAGCAAAAGGGACAAACACATACAACAAAATGCTAAATATGTTGCATGGAAGGTGCATTAAAAGGGGAAATCCAGGTGATATTACCCAGAAGGCATTGCATTAAAAGAGTGATCAAAACTACAAGACCCAAGATGCCCTGGAACCATTACAAAGGCAAGGGAAATAATGAATACACTGTCCACAACGCAGGCGTCAAGGTACGGGGGAATACAAAATGGCCAAAGGTACACCATGCCTTAATGTTAGGAAACCTCTTTGCAAGGCAATAAAATGAGATTTTGGTTTCAATGTGGGGAGTAGGGAGCATTTAAAGAGTTCCCATAATGCCTTGGGGACACAATGAATTTATTTAGTTTTCAGCAAGTGATGGATGAAAATGGAAGACATGGGGAATGTTACGGTTGGTAAACTCTTAATCGCAGGTGGAGGGGAGAAAGTATCTAACTGCTGCTTTCCTCGTCTGTTTTATTCAACCTCTTCAAAGAATCCAAGAGTTTCTGAGAGAGGGGTGAGAACATGAGTAGATCCTATTAGGACCTCCCACTTGCCGCTAGCCTGTGACACCTCGTATGCACAACGCATTTCGCTAAGGGCCACTCCTCCCAGGATGAAGATAATCAGGCGAGGTCCGGCACGATATTCCCCTGGAGCCTTGTTCTTATGCCAGTGTCCGTAGCGAGCACTTACAGCTGTTGTACTGAATGAAGCAGAGGAACGTGTAGAGATGTAAGGATAGTGCTTTGTATCCAACTTGTCCTCAATGGTGTCCTCCATGATATCTTTGACCACTGGGGTCCATCGAGACAACTGGTAGGTCTGTTCACTAATTCTCTCCTTGCAATCAGGTTTGCTTCTGCGTCGGAGTGTGGAATCAGTGATGATGGGGACACCTAAATGACCCATGTTGGTGATAATCTCGCTGTCTTCTGGTGGGGTCTGGGCATGCTGGATCAGCTTGTTTAGATTCTCCTCAGTGATGCCGTTCTTAAGGAAGATGTAAAAGAGAATGATGCGTATCTTATCGTAGGTGCTGACATTTCCATCCAATAAGATTGGAACAATTGCCCTCATAGGATCTTTAATCTTCTCCCCCTCAGCATCAGTGCCCATTGCCAAGTCCTGTTCCACGCGGCAGAGTTTGTCCACAGTGCCTTGGTAGTGCTTCATGCAGTCTTCCGCCAGGTGTAGGTGAGTGGAGTACTTGCTCAGCTCCTTCTGATATTGAGGCATTTTCTTCAGCATCTGGGAAAGATCCCTCATGGTGGCCTTGTCACCAGTGGTCATCCGTTTACTGGAAGAGAAGTCCTTTAGTGAGCGAGTAACTTCCTGGGACACTTTGGCAATGTGCTTGTGACGCAGGGTCATCCAGAGCTCATCATCTTCATCTAGAAGGACCTCCTTTACTCGATTTTCACCAATACCACTTGTTTCGTATTTGTAGACATAATTCTCTACAGGCAGGAGGTCATAGCTCATGGCCTGGAAGGTTAACTCGTGTAGGACTGGTGAAGATGGATCAAACCCACGGTCCAAAATGATAAGTTGTGAGCGAGCTTTGTCTGGACCCTCCCCCATGGTAGGGTCGTCAGCTTTGTAAGTGTCCAGTTTATCTTGGATCAGCTGCGCAAGCATTGCGTTATCCTTGTAATCTCCACGGTAGCGCACAGCTGGGTACTCTTTCAGAGTGGCACATAAAGTGGCAATTTGCTCAGCGAGGCGCTCCAGGATAGGGTTCTTCATCTGTGCCTTGTGGGGGCTGTAAAAACTGTGGAAGGAGTCTGGGTAATCCAGGGAGAACACCTGGGACTCAGAAGGGAGAAATGCGATGTTGATCTCAGTGAGGGTCTTGATAACTTTGGATGCCCGAGACTTGACCAGCTCATTAAACAAGGTGTCAGGGCAGGAGTCAGTAAAGAAGACGTGAGCTACTCTGTATTTAGCTGAAGGAGGATCTTTAAAATCATTGATGAGAGAGTGAACAGACTTCTCAGAAGGTGTGATCAGATACACCGCCTCCAGACTGGGGATTGGTTCCCTTCATTTGTTAATGTCTTTGACAATTGTAATCCCTTCTGTCATGATATCGGTCATCTTGCAGCATGAAGACAACATGCGCATACTGAGCTGATCCACCACCAGCACCTTCCATTCTCCTTTCTTCTTCACTTTGCGGATAACATCATGCATGATCTTTTCTCCCACCACTGCTTTGAGTCCACTGGGTGCCATCCTGGAGAGGTCCAACAGTCAGATCCGATCAGAGAGACAGGAGGAGAGGAGAGCGGCCGCCCGGGCATTTTTTCACCACAGCGGCCCACTAAGAAGGGGGCGGGGCAGAGGAGGTGTGTTTTGTCATCACAAATGACAAACATGCCCCCTCTCAAAGTGAGCATGTTGGTTCAATGCTCTTCCAGGGCAGACCATGCGCAGAGCTCTGCTGAAGAGCTCCAGCATGAGAAAAGCCCTGTATTTGTTCTGCACAGTGTAAGCAAATTTAATAACATGCTTGCACTGTGTTTCCTTGCAACTTGTCTCTGGTGTCTCTATAAATGGATACCAGGAGACAAAAATACCAGGAAAGAGTATTGTGCATGTGTTTGGAGCCTGCTTGTGGTATTGCGTGTGTGTAGAGTGAGCTGATTGTGGTGTGGTATTGTGTAATAAGGTTAGTCATGTTGTGTTTGTGGTGTAATGTGACGCATATGTGGCTAGGGGCTGTAGAGAATGTGTGTATAGGGGATATAGCAAGTGTGTGCATACAGGCTATAGTGTGTGTGTGTGTGTATATATAGGTGATGTAGTGTGTGTTTAGGGGTGTAGTATGAGTTTGCTTACAAGGAATATATATATATTTGGAAGTATTGTGTATGTGTGTGGTGCAGTGTGTTGGGGGGGTTCTGTGTGTATGTGAGGGGTGCAGTATGTGTGAGGGTGCAGTGTGTGATGTGTGTGCTGTGTGTGAGGGGCTAGAGTTCACTCTTGCGAGATCCGGTCGTTGCCATGGCAACGCGCCGGATCTTGCGAGAGGAACCCGGCGGAGCTTAAACTTAAAGCTCCGCCCGGTTCCTCTCGCAAGATCTGGTGCGTTGCCATGGCAACGACCGGATCTCGCGAGAGTGAACTCTAGCCCCTCAGGCTATGCGGGCTAGAGTTCACTCACCACGAGGACTACCAGGGAACACTGCCACCCCGCCACCCAGTCACCAGTGTGCCGGTCCCCCCCCCCGCCAGGCTAAAGGGAAGAAGGGAGGGGAGGGGGGTCCTCTCTCCTGGCTGTCTCCCTCCCTCTCTCCCCGCCGGCGGCCGCATTAGACAGCATGTGGGCCGGTGAGGGAGATCTTTGATCTCCCCATCGGCCCTTCATGAAAAACAGCGGGGTCGGCGGTTGGATAGCCCTGGCCCTGCATAGACCGGCAGGGGAGATCCTGGGACCTCCCCTGATAGCCTCAGCCCATGGACATCGCGGCCCCTGACCACAGGAGAATAAGAAGAAAAAGCAAATAGAGGTTTTCTTTTCTAAATCATTATATCTCCTAATCTTCTCGTGCACCTCTAGAGACTGACTGGGCAGGTGAGGAGCATGGAAGAAGGAATCTCAAATCCTTCTTTTATGTCTCAGAAGGCTGATTGAAAGAGGCAGATGAAACATCCCGCCCGTGATTGCATCATGAATACTCATGAACCCAAATACTGTATAGTGACTGATACATCCGTACACAGAAAAAAACATAGAACTCAGAAAAAAACACAGAAAATTATTCACAGATTTACAGTTGAGCCTTAATGAACTTTTTACAGTTGGAAAATAAATCACTCTCACAACATGAAAGACTGCAGAGTCTTTATTGCACATTTCTAATATCTTTCTAGTCAGCCTTGACTGTTGAGTAAACAGAAGAGCAAGGGATAATAATCTGAAAAGATCCAGTTAATGTCTCTTCCACAGGATAGTTGGCAGAGAAATTATTTTATGATAATGGCTTCTTCTCACACATACAGCTTTTTTTAGATCTGAGAGCTACCTCTGTTAAATCCGTGTTATGCATACTTTTTTTTTCACTGATACCACTCAGTATTTAGGTTAGCAAGAAGAAGATCCAGATAAATTCAAGTTTAGTTACGGTATATTTTAATTTTGTAAGCAATATCCATATTTTTTCCATGATAAAGCACATGATTTGGTAGTGCACATGCTTTGAGTTCTAAGGTTGTGCCATCTGTCCTACTGATGTTAAAATGCATCTCCTCATACTGCAGAACTCTCCGTGTAGTGCTCTGCAAATTATACTTTTATGCGGTTTATGTTTTTTTTAAGTGGTAGAGGAAAAACCTAGTTTTGCAGTGTAGTGCTCAGAGAATGAGCTTCTTCTTGGCAGACCGGTAAAGAATAAAGAAAATCCTGACACACTGCACCCCTCGCACACACTGCACCGCACAGCATCCCTCACACACAATCACTGCACCCCTCACACAGACACTGTTTCACATATGCACACACTGTACCCCTCACACACTGTTTGCACCCCTCATACACACACAATGTTCCACACATACACACACTGCACCACACACGCACCCTGCACCCCTCACATACACACAAACCTTGCCCATCACACACATTGAACCCCTAACACACACACTGCACTACTCACACACATATTGCACCACTCACACACACACTGCTCCTATCCCCTACAACAGGCCCTAACCCCTACTATAGCCATATCCTGGCAGGTAAGTTGTCACATGCCAGCCCCCAGAATTAATAGCAGGGGACTTTAGTGATAAAAAATTACAGCCAGTGTGTGACAAAGCAGGCACCTGCCATGCAGCAACAATGCACCAGCAGGAAGCTACCAAAAACAACAAGGCTTAGGCACTCACTAAAATAACAAAATAGAAGGAAGCAGTAAACCAGAAAGACTTCCCAATCCCTGCTAGTGGTGACCAAAGGTGAAAGAAAATGGTCTACCATTATTTTTCTTTCACTTTTGGTCACCAGTAAGAAGATACCTGCGCTGGCATGACATGGATGATCTGTGCACCCAGGGCTTGGTGCTGAAGTTCAGGTTCTAAGACTCTTTAGCCCAAATCTGTACAGTTGGAGGGTGCAGTGGAATATTAGTGTCTTTATGTTGAATTTTACAAAAGGCAGCTGCTCCTCAAAGCAGCCACTTGGTATAATTCACTATAAAAGTGCTCCACTAAGCTACTAAGGGGTGCTGCCCCCCAGATGACCATCAGAGGGGGTTCATGGTTACAGAACTTTGCTGCACACTCCTCTATTAATAAGGCAGAGTGATGGGACCACGTTGAATACCTGGCTGTACATCATCTGCTTTTTTCTGTTTATGCAGCAGGACACTGGCAAAACCAACCCCAAAATTTTTGTTCAAGTACATTCTAAAAAACAAAAAATGAAAGTATAGGTACACTGGAAACAGAGATGGGTTTGTTAGCTAATGAAGACCAGGAAAAAGCTGAAATTTTAAATAACTATTTTTTTTCAGTATATATTAATGAGGATCCTATGGCAAGAGATATGCAAATGATTGCTGCAAAAAACTTGCAGATTACTTGTGATTGGATAACTCGAGACAAGGTGCTACAGCTATTAAAGAAAATTAATGTAAATAAAGCTCTGGGGCCAGATGGTATTCATCCACAAGTACTTAAGGAGCTAAGTGGGGAAATAAGTGAGACTCTATATTTAATTTTTCAAGATTCTTTTTTTTCAGGTATTGTACCGGATGATTGGAGGAAGGCAGATGTTGTTCCTATATTTAAAACGGGTTCAAAATCCTTGCCTGGAAATTATAGACCTGTGAGCTTAACTTCTGTGACTGGGAAAATATTTGAAGGGCTATTAAGGGATAATATTCCGGAATTCATTGAGAAGAACTTTGTTATTAGCAATAATCAGCATGGTTTTATGAAACATAGGTCATGTCAAACTAACCTAATTGCATTCTATGAAGAAGTAAGTAGAAGTATAGATCAGGGTGTTGCAGTGGATGTGATCTACTTGGATTTTGCTAAGGCATTTGATACGGTTCCTCACAATAGGTTAGTCTTCAAACTAAAAGAAATTGGTCTAGATGAATATTCTTGTTGTTGGGTAGAACATTGGCTCAAGGATAGAGTACAACGAGTTGTCATTAATGGTAAATTTTCAGGCTGGACAAAAGTGCTAAGTGGTGTCCCTCAAGGTTCTGTTTTGAGACCGCTTTTATTTAACATATTTATAAATGATCTTGAAATAGGCATTGAAAGCCATGTATCAGTGTTTGCAGATGACACAAAACTTTGTAAAGTACTAAAATGTGAGCAGGATATTGATTTGTTCCAGAGGGATTTGGATAGATTTGGGGTCTGGGCACTAAAATGGCAGATTAAATTTAATGTAGAGAAATGCAAAGTTATGCACTTCGGGGTTAAGAATGCACAAGCAATTTACACGCTAAAGGCTTGTGAATTAGGGATATCCACACACGAGAAGGATTTGGGAATTGTTATAGACAACAAATTAAACAGCAATATGCAATGTCAATCTGCAGTTGGTAAGGCCAGTAAGGTTTTGTCATGTATAAATAGGGGCATAAATTCTCAGGATGAAAATATAATTTTGCCTCCTTATAAATCGTTGGTAAGATCACACCTTGAATATGCTGTGCAATTTTGGGCACCTGTTCTAAAGAAAGATATTATGACAATAGAAAAAGTGCAGAGACGAGCTACAACATTGATAAAAGGAATGGAGCATTTTAGTTACGAAAAAAGGTTTAAAAATGTAAATCTCTTTAGTTTGGAAAAACGGCGCTTGAGAGGGGATATGATAACATTATACAAGTATATTGGGGGCCAGTACAAACCTTTATCTGGAAATCTATTCATAAACAGGGCTATATATAGGACACAAGGCACACATTTAGGCTGGAAGAAAGGAGATTTCATCTAAGCTAAAGAAAATGTTTTTTTACAGTAAGAGCAATAAGGATATAGAATTCTCTGCCCGAAGATGTGGTTTTGTCATTGTCTATACCATGGGTCGTCAACCTGGTCCCAACCGCCCACTAGTGGGCGTTTCAGGATTCCAGGTGGGCGGTAGGGATTTTCTAATTTTGAGAAATTGGGTGGGCGGGCGTGTGTAAGCCAGCCCTGGCCCACGCGGCAAACCGTCGGGGTCGTATGTGGAGGGGTCCATCGGGTGGCCCATGCTGTTAGGGCCACCCAATGGATGTGGATTGTGAGGGGGCCCGGTCAGCGCTGGTTGCTGTAACAGCGTGACTGGGCCCCCTGTGATTACATCACACGCTGGGAGGAAGTGACTGAACGTCACTCCTCCCAGCTAACACACAGACCGCGTGGGAGGAAGGACGAGGGAGTCAGAGTGGGATCTCTGACTCCCATCCACCTGAGCCACCTCTGGACCCCAGGAAAAGACACCATCCTAAAAGGTAGGAAACAGGAGGGTGACTAAAATATTTTGTGTGTGTTTGTTTGTGTATGTGCCTTTGTATGTATGTCTTGTGTGTGTCTGTCTGTATGTATGTGTCTGTATGTGTGTTTTTGTATGTGTCTTGTGTGTGTGTGTGTGTCTGTATATATGTGTGTGTGTGTGTCTGTCTGTATATATGTGTGTATGTATGTGTGTCTTGTCTTTGTATGTATGTGTTGTGTGTGTATGTGTCTTTTTATGTATGTGTGTCTTGTGTCTGTCTGTGTGTGTGTATGTGTCTTTGTATGTATGTGTGTCTTGTGTCTGTCTGTGTGTGTGTATGTGTCTTTGTATGTATGTGTGTCTTGTGTCTGTCTGTATGTGTGTATGTGTCTTTGTATGTATGTCTTATGTGTGTGTCTTTGTATGTGTGTGTCTGTATGCATGTCTGTGTGTGTGTCTGTATATATGTGTGCCTGTCTGTTTGTATGTATGTGTCTTGTGTGTGTATGTGTCTGCATGTGTGCCTGTGTGTGTGTCTGTATGTATGTATGTACGTACGTACTTACGTACGTACGTACATACGTACGTACGTACGTACGTGTTCCTGTCTGTTATAGTGGGCTATAGTAAGTAATAGTAAGTGGGATACCTAGCTCAGCCTTCCTACTTGGCATTGTTATAAGGAAGTTTAAAAAATTTAAAAATAAAAGGGAAAAAAAGTGGGGAGGGGAATTGAGGAGGGAGAGGAGGTGAGCTGACGCACAGATGAGAAATCATATTATGCGTAAACAGAGAAGTCGTCTGAATATCACAGAAAGAGGAGACCTTAGTTTGTTCCTTACGAAAATCGAACCAGATATCAAATATTTAGTCTTGCAGCATCAACCTCAAGGATCTCATTAATCACTAGTAAAGGTAATTTCAATTTACTTTATTGTTTTCTCATTAAACTTTATAAAGTTAAAACCATTATAAACATGCATTAAGTAGAAATAAAAAGATAAATGTACGTACATTTATTTTTTTTAAAACACCCCCTTTAGAAAAAATATTACACACTTGAGCAAAAACTGGTGGGCGGTAAGGAAATTTTTTCAACCAAAAAGATGCATTAGTGGGCGGTAGGTAGAAAAAGGTTGACTACCACTGGTCTATACAGATGTTTAAACTGCAATTGGATAAATACTTGCAAAAACATAACATACAGGGATATAATTTCTAATTAGTGGGGTAATAGCTGCTTGATCCAAGGAGACATCTTGGGGTCAAGAAGGAATTTTTTCCTAGTTTGTTGGAAAATTGGAAGCGCTTCAGACTAGGTTTTTTTGCCTTCTTTTGGATCAACAGCAAAAACATGTGAGGAAGGCTGAACTTGATGGACGCAAGTCTCTTTTCAACTATGTAACTATGTAACTATGTAACAACCACCTAAAGGAGGAGTCATTCAGAAAAGGAGAAAGGTTGTAAACTCCTTGTGAATCAATGTGAAAACAAGACACCAAGATAATACATGAAAAGAAAATAATATATAAATGCAATAAAAAAGAATATAAAAAAAAACAAAAAAAAACCAAAACATTATTCTCCTAATGGTAAGTGTTAAGGATATTCATTCCATATAGCTACAATAATACCCGGAGGCTACAGTTCAATGTATTATATAATACAACTGAATAAATTATTTTTGCAAAAGGTTACAAAAGAGAAGCAAAGGAATTTAATCCAGGGTAAAAACTAGCAAAAGTGTCTAACAAACATATCTCACAGATATGTTATGAGATGGGGAACTTTCATAGTAGAACGATAAAGTTTATTATTGTTAATTCACATTTATATATTATTTTCTTTTTATGTATTCTCTTTGTATGTTGTTTTAATTTTGATACACAAGTGGTTAACACCTTTTCTTAATTTCTGGATGACTCTGTCTTAAGGTGGCTAATGTAATTATTTTTAATTTATGTATTTAAACTGTATATTTTCAAAGACCTTGAGGGCCAAAACATTGCTCTGTCCGCTCTGGTGTAATAATGTCCTATTCTGTTAAATTTATGTTGCGATTGTGTTTCTTGAATTTCAGTGTGTTCGTGTGTGTCGGATGGTGTACATCAGCATCTATATTTTTCAAGATTCTTTTTTTCCAGGTATTGTACCAGATGATTGGAGGAAGGCAGATGTTGTTCCTATATTTATAATAGGATATAATGCAGGTGGGCATTCCCTCCAATGGCCATTGGAGCAACTAAATGACCTCCATTTGTCTAAATATACATAGGGATTAAGGAGAGCGCAGGTTACTTTTTCTTTTCTTTGGTTTTTACTATATATTGGTGGCTGATGTGTACTGTAGTCATTGCTGCTGGCCCAGTAGTGATGTAAGTGAGCGCAGGACTTCTCTTTTTGTATTTGTATTTACTTTGTATCACACAGCCTTGTTACAATGCTGCCACCCATCCCATGTGTTCCCTATTAAGGGTTAATAAGTATATAGGGGTGTATATAAAAAATACCCCTCTTTGTCTCATTAGAGATATCTTTGCCAGAAGCTCAAGGAAGCAGGCTGAAGGGTCAGTGTTAGGACCCGCTTAGGGGGGTCTGCCTTGACGTTGGCAGGCGGGCATTCCCTCCAATGGCCATTGAAGCAACTAAATGACCTCAATTTGTCTAAATATACATAGGGATTAAGGAGAGAACGCAGGTAACTTTTTTTTCCCCTTTGTTTTTACTATATATTGGGGCTGATGTGTACTGTAGCCATTGCTGCCGGCCCAGTAGTGATGGGAGTGAGCGCAGGACTTCTCTTTTTGTATCAGCATCTATATGTCTGTGCATGTATGCGTGTGTTTGTGTGCATGTGCATGTGTATGCAAGGAATTGTGTACCTGCGTGTACTGAGAGTGTCAGGCAGTGAGTATCATTGTCTGTGTATCTCTGTCTGTCAGTTTGTATCTGATTGTTTGTGTGTACCCATGAGTATGTCTGGAATACAAATCTTTGTGTGTAGATGTAAGTGTGTAGCTCTTTGTCTGGGAGAGTGTGTAAGGATGTGTGTTTGTCCATAGTGTGCATGAGGATACAATCAATGAGCTTGTAAATGAACCATTGTGTTATGATGGCAGCCCTTTCCACGACTGTAAGTATAACTGTACAAAAGGACATGTTTTTTATTTCTATGCTCATATTATTTCTTTATGTTTTGAGGCAGCCCTTGAAAAGAGCTGCCTTAAAGTAAGCATATTTATGTTCATGATGGGAAATCAATCTATTATCATGAGTTATTGCAGGTTCCTTCGTCATAAATAAATATAGATGCATCCTATGACACGTTCATTTTTTTTTTTTAGCTACCCAACAAAAAGTAGCACTGTTCCGAGTCAAGTAAAAATAGTCTGACAACCTGTTATTGTAACTATAATCCTAAGGGAATTAATTATTTGTTTTATTGGGTTTTAGTAATTATATTTATGTAAGTAGAAAGATATAGAAAAATAGTAAAAATAAAGAGAAAGGAATTAGGTAAAGGAAATAAACAAGTTCGATATGAGTAATGTAAGTTGCAAATATGAGAATTTAGAAGAAAAAAAACAGACATCTTCAGTAGCCGTATCTTCACCAGTGACCCAAAAATATTGGCTATTAGAACTAATATGTTAGAATAATTAGCAAATCAGTCAAGATGGAGTTTGACAAAGTCAAAAAATGGAATGTTAAAGGGATAGTGACGTAGATATGAGCATGTATTTAACAAATTGAACATAAGTATATTTTATCTGCAATCAAGAAATTACAAAACATATTTAGAATGGTATTCAAAAAGGAAATTAAAAAGGAGATTAAAAATGAGACACTGAAAGCAAGAATCAGATATCTTTTCAAACTAAAATAACACGACAGGACCTATTAAAATGATTTCTGGGTTTCTCTGCTAACTATACTGAGCATTTTAACAGACTCATCTACTTATTGCACATTCCAATGTGCAGTGTTTAAAGGCATCAGGTGCAATAAGAACTCCTCTCACTCATTGAACATTGAACATTTCAATGCCCAGTGTTTAAGGGCACCAGATGCAATAAAATGTTTTCAAATATTTCTGCTCTGCTCATAATGAACATTCACATGTTCCAGTGTTAGAAGGTGCTAGAAATGGAAAATATTCTCAAATGCTTCTTTACATGACCAGTGTCCTGTTTAATGAATCATGTTGCTCTGCAATCCCTCCCATTTGCAATCCCTCCTCTTTTAACCCTGCCCATACCAAGAGAAGGCTGCCCCGTGAGAAGTCTTTGAAAGGTAGCAGCTCCGAGCTATTAGCTGCCTCTTGAGTTTAGCTCATCTGAGCTAAACAAACTGGACTTCTGATTTACAGTCAAGGGTGTGCGGGGATGTGTTAATTCATAAAAGTTTCTCTTTCTATTAATATCTGCAAAATTCTTAAAAGAAAAAGAAAAAAATAGAGGACACAATCATTACACACAAGATGATCTGGAGTGTGTTTTTAAGCATGGAGTGAATCTGGGACACAGTGTCAGCATGGGTCGGCAAGCCCCCTTGGAGGTGTGGAGGTTCAAGGGGTACGCGTAGTCCCCTTTCACATATAGTTTCCCATTGTGTTAGCCCTGGGGGGTCTGGTAAGTGGCTGCAGTATGGGTGGGAGCGAACGGGGCCCTGTGCTGTGGCAGCATGGTTCTGTGTGTGGGATGGGATGGGGGCAGGTCTCAGGCATGGCAGGTGGGCCCCTAATGTCATACCTTGGGAGGTGGCAGGGAACCCCCCATGAGCAGCTGAGACATTCTGGTGGCGTTGCCCCGTGGACCCTGGAGCATGGGTGGGAGCTCAACATGTGAATGTGCTTCATTCTCGCTAGTGTGCTTGGGAAAAGGTAACCAGGGCTGTGTTACTCCTTATTTTGTTACTTGGACAGTATATGGGAGGTGCATTGCATGTACGGCAGGCTCGTTTGGTGAAAATATGAAGAGTAGTTATATCAGAGGCTCTCCACGAACCCATGGATGAGGTGGGATCAGATGGACCCACCTATGGATGAAGCTGATGATGGTGCAGAAGGTTCACCGAGCTTGGAAGGTTACTGCGGCAAAGCCAGTCGCTTCTAGGAAAACTAAACTTTGCCTCCATGGTGATCCCCATGGGGCAGAGATACTAAGACCACTGTAGGGATTCAGTCACCTCACCATTATCTGGAGGTTTGGGATACGATCTTGCAGGACTTTAATAGGACGGTGCTCTTTCGGAAGGCTTTGGTTTTGGTTGCAGACCAGGAGTTGTTCACTGATGCATTGAGCAGCATGGGCTGCAAGGCAGGTTTCAGGGGCAGGTGAAATGCTGAGCAATGACAGGCTGAGTGAATTGTGAGCCGCTCACTCATAACCTGGCTTTTCTGGAGCTTTTTCCTCTAGTTGTGATGCTGTTGATGTGGGGCGACTTGCTTTGGGACAGGTAGGTGGTCTTCTACTCTGATAATTTGTCCACGGTGCACATGGTCAACCATTTGTCAGCCTCATCTGGGCCGGTGGTGCATTTCTTTGGTTTGTGGTTCATTTGGCCCGGTCTAAGATCAATGTTTGGGGCAAAGAGAAGGATGTTGTGCTATATGCCCTTCCAGGATCGCCATTGTGCCCGGTTTCCAATTTGTCACAGTATCTTGCTCAATGGATGGTGGAGAAGAGTTCATGTTTGGTGCATGGGAGGGATTTTTTGCTCTCCCATTTTAATTTTTGTAGGGTTTTTTTTGGTTGGTTGGGGAGGCCAGGGTTGCGTTCTGACCAGTTCGGGACTCATCGGGGCAGCCGCAGAGGTGATTCAGTTGGGGCATGGCGAGGAGCTCGTCCAAAAAATAGGTGGGTAGACAGATTGACTCTACACAACACTGTACAGTTGCACATCAGACATCGCTTGATATATATTTAAAATTGTGCATCCATTGTCATGCTACATGCCTGTGTAATCAACGTACCTGCTCTGGCTGTCATGGCTAAGCAAGCTGCTCTGTTAAGAATTGCACACAAAAATAAAGAATTTATATAAAAAAAAAAAAATAGGTGGGCATCGGTTTGATTCCGATCCTATGTGTGCTTGGGGCTGCTGGTGGGAGTTTTATAGGGCTCCAAGGTGTGGGTCCTTGATTGATAATTGCATCCTATCTCCTTAGGTCATGTTGCCTGGGTTGTGGGCCACTCTTTTGTTTTCTGGGTGTAGAGGAAAGCTGCAGCTCATTTTCAGGGTCAGCAGCTGTACTTTCCTGTGAACCAGATTGCTATAAAATGGTTTGGTTAGGGGGGAAGTATGTAGGGCTGTGTTTAGTTTGACAGCAAGGGGAAGGAGGCCAAGCTATGTATTTTTGCATGCTAGGGGACTTGTTGTCTGGTAGGTTTCAAGCTCGTTGGTAGCTCAGAACCTGGTGGGGTAGGGATATCCATGTATATCCCTACCATGGTTATTGAAGTAAAATTGCACCTTATGTATTTATAGTTATGATGTTGATTTTTTGTTATATGTTAATGTTTATTGCTTACAGATATAGGTCATTGCCATTCATGACTTGAGGGTTATGTTATGTTATAGGGTTGGGTTAGGGGCAATGTGTTTATTTAATTAATGTTAAATGTTAATTTATAATTAATATATTTAATAAAGCTGTGGATTTATTTGATCCATTTAATATCAGTGCTCATAGATTAGGAAATAAGGGAGTTTTTCATTCCACCACCCCCTATGGTGACAATGTACCTGTCAAGATTGAGCACAATTGGAAAATTGTTGGATCATTTTCATAGTGTGAAGATGGGAGTTTTACAAATTGCAAGCTCTGTGGAAAAAAAGATTAGCAATGAAAGCATTTTTAGACATTTGACAAGCACAGAGATAAACGATCATCTCCAAACACATCACAGGGTTGTTCCTATGCAGTAGGAGAATGTCAGGGTAAAACAAGGTGAACAGGGTATAGTATGGGTTGAAGGTTCAGCAGCACCCTCTGCTAGCACCAGAAGGGAGTGGGAAGCTCAAGCTGGTCAGCAGAGATGGGGGGAGGGGGGCAAAAAAGACAGCACCAGTAGCCAACCCTTGAAGAATTTGGTGCGGTACATGGAAGGTTCCTGTCCAAAACAGCAGTCAAATAAAGTGACAACATAGACCGGCTTATTTTTGTTTAGGGGAGCACTTCACCACTGACATACAGATTTATTTAACCAATCATTGTTAACAGGAGTAGTCCCAGAAGATTGGAAGTTAGCGAATGTTGTGCCCATTTACAAGAAAGGTAATAGGGAGGAGTCGGGCAACTATAGGCCAGTAAGCCTTACTTCAGTAGTGGGGAAAGTGATGGAAACCATGTTAAAGGATAGGATTGCTGAACATCTAAAAACACATGGATTTCAAGATCAGAGACAACATGGGTTTACTTCAGGGAGATCATGCCAAACTAATCTTATTGATTTTTTTGATTGGGTAACTAAAATTATAGATCAGGGTGGTGCAGTAGACATTGCTTACCTAGATTTCAGTAAGGCTTTTGACACTGTTGCACATAGAAGGCTTATCAATAAACTGCAATCTTTAAGTTTGGATTCCAATATTGTTGAATGGGTAAGGCAGTGGCTGAGTGACAGGCAACAGAGGGTTGTAGTTAATGGAATATATTCGAAGCTTGGACTTGTCACCAGTGGGGTACCTCAGGGATCTGTACTTGGACCCATTCTCTTTAATATTTTTATTAGTGATATTGCAGAAGGTCTTGATGGTAAGGTATGTCTTTTTGCTGATGATACTAAGATATGTAACAGGGTTGATGTTCCAGGAGGGATAAGCCAAATGACAAATGATTTAGGTAAACTAGAAAAATGGTCAGAATTGTGGCAACTGACATTTAATGTGGATAAGTGCAAGATAATGCATCTTGGACGTAAAAACCCAAGGGCAGAGTACAGAATATTTGATAGAGTCCTAACCTCAACATATGAGGAAAGGGATTTAGGGGTGATTATTTCTGATGACTTAAAGGTAGGCAGACAATGTAATAGAGCAGCAGGAAATGCTAGCAGAATGCTTGGTTGTATAGGGAGAGGTATTAGCAGTAGAAAGATGGAAGTGCTCATGCCATTGTACAGAACACTGGTGAGACCTCACTTGGAGTATTGTACACAGTACTGGAGACCGTATCTTCAGAAGGATATTGATACCTTAGAGAGGTTCAGAGAAGGGCTACTAAACTGATTCATGGATTGCGGGATAAAACTTACCAGGAAAGGTTAAAGGATCTTAACATGTATAGCTTGGAGGAAAGACGAGACAGGGGGGATATGATAGAAACATTTAAATATATAAAGGGAATCAACACAGTAAAGGAGGAGACTATATTTAAAAGAAGAAAAACTACCACAACAAGAGGACATAGTCTTAAATTAGAGGGACAAAGGTTTAAAAATAATATCAGGAAGTATTACTTTACTGAGAGGGTAGTGGATGCATGGAATAGCCTTCCAGCTGAAGTGGTAGAGGTTAACACAGTAAAGGAGTTTAAGCATGCGTGGGATAGGCATAAGGCTATCCTAGGGACTAATGAAAGTATTTAGAAAATTGGGCAGACTAGATGGGCCGAATGGTTCTTATCTGCCGTCACATTCTATGTTTCTATGTTTCTATACTAAGTGCCCCTAGCACACAGCATGGTTTATTGTCCCGGACAGCACATTGGTGGCAGCTAAATGTCCCTTGTGCAGCACCAGGCACATTACGTGACACAAGCACTGACACAGGATACAAATCTGTTCTGCTATGTGCTAAGGTTATCGATCAGCAATGCACTTCAGCTAATATTCTGATCGTTTTTGACATATAATAGAAATGTGGATCTGGGATAAAGCAGGCACAACAGTACACATGGGAGTGATGGGGGCCCGATATGGTTAAAGTTATCAGAGATAGGGACGTTATCCATGTGCATGGAGCAGCCTTGTTTTACATCTGATGGTAAGAAGTGCAATTCCCACTGATGCAGAAGATGGCAGATTGTGCAGCCTATTAAAGAAATGTTGAAAGATTTCCAAGCATTTCCACGCAGTGTTAAGGCAAATCGAAAGTTGAGGAAGCATCAAGAATAAGCAGGTTTACCACAGCATTCTCTTCCCCAAGATCATGTGACATGGTTGAACTCCACTTTGGAGCTGTTGGATTGGTGGATGAATTATTGTCTGGTGTATACATAAGCATGTTGGATACATTTTTGTAAAATGATAAATACTAAGAAAAGATTTTCTATTTGCCTTTATATTTACTTTTAAGGATTGTTGTTTTGTGCACCATTGTTTTAGCGTTGTTTCCCATTGTGCAGCACTGTGGAATATGTTGGTACTATATAAATAATTGTAATTGTGTGTGTGGTATGCAGTTTGTGTGAATAAGGGATGCAGTATGTGTGTATAGTGGATGCAATGGATGTGAAAGGCATGATGTGTGTGTGTATAAAGGATGTAGTTTGTGTGTGTAAGGGATGCAGCATGTGTGTATAGAGGATCAAGTATGTTTTTAGAGTGGATGCAGTGTGTGCCTGTAGTGGATGCTGTGTATGTGTACAGAGGATACAGTGTGTGTTTAAACAAGATGCAATGTGTTGGTGGCGTGGGATAGGGGCTGTAAGTTGTGGGGAGTGAGAGGAGCAGTTTTATTTATTTATTTTTGCTGTATTTTATAAGTTTTACTCCTCTCTCTACCTCTTACCTCAGACTTGAGAGAGAGGACAATCATTCCCTGGTGATCCAGTGACTCTTGTATGCACACTGCCGGGTGCCCAGACTCTTCTTCTGAACTCCAGCAGAGTGCAGCATGGGAACATTGGTATGGTAACCCTCTGCAACCCTCTGACAGCCGAACTCACGAGAAGGAGGATCCGGTGAAGAAGCAGACAGACTCCTATTTTTATCCTTTTTTATATACATTTGCCAAATGGGTCTTACAGGTCTGTAAACGGTACCTCCCTAATGGAGGACCTGGTCAGAGATGTGACTTCACCTATTTACCTGGGTTCACGGACGTCATAGCCAGAGTCTGCTGCTGCTGGTGTTCTGCTGTGAATATCCACCTTTATAAGTGTGACTGCCACATTTTTCGTGGGCTCTCTTCCAAAGTTTGTTGCTGCAGGTGTCCTGCTGCAACTGCTGTTTAATATTCAATTCATTCTTACTTTATCTGGCTGTCAGAATGTGCATGCAATTGCATATGCAGTGTTTCTTTAAATATAATATGTTTTAACTTTTTATTTTGCATGAATCCTGTTTTACAGGATTCATTAATTTCTTAATTTTTGTAGAGATTAATGGTTGAACAAAATTACGTAATTAAACCAAAAATGTTATCAAATTTCGGAAGTACCAAATAGATAAGTGAATTCATTTTGGATTATCTGAAACAGGAATTTTTTTCGGAAGAAATGAATAAACCGAAACAAAAATTATTTCTGTGCACATTTCTAACTGAAAGGGAAAGAAAAATAAGATGAGAAAAAGACCAACCAACCTAACAAATGCACATTAAAAGACAGATAACACAATGCACAGAAAATAAAATAGAAGGGAAACTGAGGGGAGGGGGCACTGAGGCAAATAACAAATAAACCGACATGGAAAATCTAGAAATGGATTCTGTGTTTTATGAAGAGACTAAGATAAATAGGGCAGAAAGACAGATTGCAGAAGGCAGACAAAAACAGAACAAATAGTATGTTTACTAAAATTGCTCTTAGCTAGGATTGCTCAGGCATTTTCATTGTTCTTCTTTTCACTGAATAAAATGAACATATCCTAAGACCAAAACCCATTATACACGCTATGATATATTGAAAGCATTAATTGAATCAATAACAAAGTCCCTAGAATGAGTTAAATGAAGAGTCAACCTTCAAACATACCATTAGCTAATCTACTAAAAATGTTTGTGCTAAGTCCAGCATTGCTGAGTCCAAGGTATTTAAAGTGTTACACTTTTGGTGGTTTGATTATTCTGAATAAAAGAGTTTCACTTTAATTTCAGTACTGTTCACTTAAGTCACTGTGAATGGTTGTCTCTTCCCGTTACTGACCTTTAGGACCAGAATATAGAAATATATATATATAAACACAGAGTCCCCAGGGGTTGATAGCTGCAGAGTCTGGATGGGGCCCCTCTGCTCCTGAAACCTCTACAGCTATACACAAAACTGCAAGAAAGCATCAATGCCTCAGGGTTTAGAAAGTGGCAGAGTGCCCAGAAGCCAAAAAGGACCATCAACTCAGCAGAAAACATTGCAGAAACAAAAGGTTATTGGAAAAAAACTGCTGCAAGTAAGAAACACTTTTAATGACAACTGAATATGAAAACTCGTTACTCAAGTAAAGAATTTTATATACACAGAAAAATGTCTGAAATTGTTAAGGACTCTGTAATGTCTATCTTTAAAAGCACACTTTATGTAATTTATAAATGCAATAATGAATGCATAGCATAAAACAATATTTAATTATATGTACTGAAAATTTGGTTTCATCAAGAATAATCACCGATAAGGGAAGTTAGTCGTATGTGGTAATTCCCTTTATGGAACTCCTATAACTGCCCCCCATTGTAAACTTAAAGGGATAGTATGCAGTTTTTAAGTTTAAACACTTTTTTTTCCAGATGCATAAAACAAGGTTATACTATTATAGATATTACATATGTATACAGATAGGTGATAGGTGAGGAGAGGTACACATAAGGTCTAGTTAACCTAATTAAATAGCATTCTAACATACCAGTTTTTTGTTTTATTTATGACATAGTCATTGGTCCATAAGGGATTAAACATTTCTTGTTAATTTTCAATGAGAGTAATGAGACACATGGCAGAAGCACAGGTGAGCCATTTGTTCAGCATGCTATATAACTCTGACATTCATTTAAACGTGAAAAACACAAGGACAATGAATCCAGCAAGTAGCTGTCTGAGGTCCTGAAAATCTGAATTGCACTAATGAGACCTGTCTTTTTGTTTGTTTGTTTTTAGGTTTGTCCTATAGAATATTATGATGTATAAATCATGATGATGTTTTTATGTATATTTAAAAATGTATATGTTTCATGTATAATTAAGATATTTAGGGTGGAAAAAACTTTTCCCCCTTTGTTTTTCTATAACCCATCCTCTTGTTGTTGATTCTAAAGTTAAAAGTTTAACAAAAAATATATATTTGAAACGATGGTAAGTTACCTTGAGCTTTGTTCAGGTCACTTTAGGAGATTTTATATAGATAATAGATGATGTTGACATATTCTCCTTTCTAGAAAGATCATTAGAAAATCAAGTTAATTTTTTCTAGCCACAGTCAAAGATGATTAATTTGGGAGCAACATCTGGTATGTTTCTGCATGATTACAGGACATGATAAATGCTTGCGCAGGCTAGCTGTTATTACATGATCTCAGTCAGTTGAATCAGTGCTGTTGACCGGTTAGCATACTGTTCCAGCTACTGATATCAAAGTATATTTAGGTATATTTGTCTTCTGCAGTGTGCCTTGTCAGTGCAATCTCAGTTCTCATGCGTTACTGAATAGGTTGATTTCCAAGGTATTGTTGCTAAAATAATGTAATAATCAAAATGAATGTGTATCAAATCATATGGATTAAAAGAACGATCCAAGCACAATGACCATTACTGGTGATAAAAGTGCCTTCGTGTCCCCAATATCTACAAATTTAAACCACCTGGTGGCCCGCAATATCAGTAGCCAAGCTTTTTTAAAATGGTTTAAATTATTAACTGGGGTTAATATTGCTCCCTACTCTCTTTTTCTAATCTAAGAGCTAAAATCTTCCGTTAGAAGTTCCCATTAGTTCTTCTGAGCTAAGTCCTGCAATGCAGGGCCACCTTATTGGCTGAGAGGACCAGCTGATTGTTCTCAGGCAATTATCGAATCCCTGTACCTCTCTACTTAGCTTCCACCTATCCTGAAGCCGGGTGATAACTGGCAGGTAAGAATTGAAACTGTTTGACCTCTGGCTCCATGACCACTACAGTGGGCTCTTATAACAAGCATCATCTGATGTTTGTATCCAATCGCAGTTTTAAATAAAGGTCTTAACAAAACTCTTTAAAAAAATTACGTTAAAAAATGTGTGTATGGTGTAAATCAAACCATGTTTGATTCTTGGTGAGACAATAGTTGATATGGCAATATGATGTAGAATTACAGATTGTAGGCATTTACGTACAAAGTTACATTTGACAAAATTGTTGACTCTTAAAGATATAGTTGTGTAGCCTTTTAAATATGCCATATTAAGTGGTACATAAAAAGGTTATTCATATAATATAGCTTGACAATGGTCTGGTTTGTTACAATGACAGTATTTCAACATTGACTTTTTACAAATAAGCACTATGTCTAACTATGGGTAACTCTTACTAATATGCTCAAAAAGCTTTCCTCTTTTGAAGGATGAAATAATTTCTTATTGTGGTTGGTCATTAAATCCCATTAATTAATCAAGTTGACCAATGAGTACAGAAAATACCAATAGAACCAGTAAAACTTAGAAACAAAAATCAAACCAAAGATTAAACATTATGTTCATGTGTTCACTCATTCATTCACTCGGCCGGCCAGGGTATTTGAACCCTTTGTTAAACATCTCTGTGGGAGGGTTAATGGTGTATCCATATGGCACTGTCATGTTCACCCTTATGTAACCATTAAGTATATTCTGTTGTTAGTATACCAACACATATGTAAGTACATACATATAATTAAGGAGAGTGAGTGTTAGAAGCAGGAGTTGCAGGGAGGAAGTGTAGAGGTCTTTAGTTTTTTTTTTTTGGGGGGAAGGGAGAATATTACTTGACGCAAGAAGCTCCTAGGCATTTAGACCATGGGGACAAAGGGAATGATTTAATTTTTGTTCAGCTATGAACCGTTGAATTATGAAGTAGAAGTTGACTGGCAGACAATATATATTTATATTTCTTTTCATCATGTGTGCTTTTGAATCTGTTCGACTGTATCTTGCTAGTGTACATTTCTCTCTCTATGCGTGTCTTTCTGTGTGTCTATATTTGCTTCTTGTTATCACTGTTTGTGTGGCTATTTCTTAAGATTAAGGTTTTAGCCGTCACTTAAAAAAAAAAAAAAAAAAGTATTGCAAAGGGAACACACATAAACATTAGCCAGAAGTCCAAAAACATTTTTATGAAACAATTCTGTACTTTTAAGTACACTTCAGCTGCTTTACTTATTCTACTTCAAAGCAGAATACAGTCAGAGAAACAGCATACAGACAATAGTGATATCCTTACCATATGTCAACCTTTGTGTCCTGACCTTATGTAGACCGCTAGGCTTGGCTTGCTAAGAGCTGTCAGTGAATGAGCTGTGTACGCACACTAATAAGGAAATCTGTTTCTGGAATAAGGAGATGTGGCTGAGGAGGCAGGTTATGGTGCATAATTCTGTAAAATAGCTATTTGTTTTATGCACAAATTACAAAGACATGCAGAAAATACAATATATTGAAGAATTGCTTCAACCAAAACAAGTGTTTTAATAAACCACTGCTTTTGCCTGCAATTCTACCATGAGACTAAGTTCTCCCTGCAGCCCTATCTTCCTCTAGTGATGTCAATCTCCGTAAAGATTTGGGTGGCACAGGGTGGGGGGGGGGGGTATCATTGGTCATCTGCAGGGCCGGTGCAATGATTTCTGCTGCCATAGGCAAAGATCCATTTTGCTGCCCCCTCAATGTCACTCGCTCACTCACTAACAGACACACACTGGCAGACACACACACACACACACACATAGACACACTCACTGACAGACATACAGTCACTCACTGACACACACACACACACACACAGAAACTCACTGACAGACATATACTCACTCACTTACATACACTCACTCACTGACAGACACACACACACACACACACTCTGACAGTCAAACACAGTCAAACACAGTCAAGCACTCACACACTTACTGACACACAGACTCAGACATAAAGCCTCCTTACCTCCCTGGGGTCCAGTGTGGGGCAGCTCCTCATTCCACCAATGCTCTGTTTAGTATGCTGGGGCCGGAATGATGTCATATAGCAGAGGGCTTGCGAGGGAGGAGTGGGGAGCTGCAAGAAGAGCCTCCCTTGCCACCCACACTGCCGCCTGCCTCCTCTCCTCCAGCATTATTTGGCAGAACAAGCACCTACCATCAGGGTAAGCAGGTGTCTGTTCTGCCATACCTCTTGGACCCTCTGTGACAGGGCTCTTCCAGGCACTCCCATTTTCAGGAGCCTGGAGGATCGGCCTGGTGCTGGGTTGCCAGCTTTAGAGCCGCTCGCCCAGCGTTGTGGCCCAGGACAGCGGGAGCCCACCAAGAAATAACCCGGTGAGCGCCCCCAGCAGGCCCGCGCCCTAGGTAAATGCCTAGTTCGCCTAACGGTTGCACCACCCCCGGAAATCTCTCACTAGAATACACAGAATCAAATTAGCTAGACTAGAACTCTTCTTCAGAGTTGGCTAATGATACTACTGAAGGTGGAGTCACTACCCCGGCAGAAAAGTGCATGTTCTCTGTATGTGCAGTGCTTCATACAGAAAAACTGCATATATAGACTCCAAACTCTAAAACCACCTTAAATCAGTGAAATTGAAATAGTGCTTGGAGTAACCCTTTAATGGGGCGAATACCTATCAAATGCATTAAAGTTATATTGGTGCCTAGAGTGTCCCTTTAAGTGTGTCTTACTTAGTGGTCTGACCGCCTACGTTTTTAGAGATTAGGGAAAGTTTTGAATGCTTACATTTACACCAGTTATTTTCCTGACGTGACTGTAAATAGCATTAAAAAAAAAAAGATGAGCACTTAAGAGGAATCTAATTTATGTTCTTTCTTTAGGGATAAGTGCATTTGAATGTTACTCCTGTTTTCATTTACTGCTGGAGAAACTTTGCTATGATGTCATCAAAATTAATCTATTTAGAGAGCATTTCTTGCCACAATGTGTGAAAAATAGCATGTTTTAATAAAATGAATCACAGCAAACAAACTTACTCGGGCAACATATAGACATCAGAGCAGCAATAAATATTTTACTTTCTTCTGGTAAAATATATCTGACTGTAAGCACAAGTAGCTTCCAAATTAGCATTTTTCCTTTTTTAATTTTATTCCCTATAAAAGCAGAGATGGATTAATACAGTAAACTAAAGCAATAAACATAAAGTACAGATAACCTTGAAATGGAAAGTTAAGACCAACCAGGGATCTAAGCTAACAGAACATACTTTTATTGTTTCTACATATCTATGCCCAGGCGTGTTCCACTACAAACGGAGTTAAAATTTTAATTAGTTGAAAATGCATATTTATCAACATATGAAAACAGCTGCAACATTTTTGACAGTGCCAACTGTCAAAATTACTTGGATACCATAATTGTTGGATTTTTACTTCTGGCCCTGCACTATAGTGATATTTATTCAGTAAACAATGAATTGTAAATTGAAAACTGAATTGCAAATTTCATTCTAAGCAAACCGTCAGGGTTAGTCTGAATGGCCGTACTGAATGAGGCAAAGCAATCCTGCTGCTTACAGGGTTATTCGGACGCCAACATTCAGGCAATGTTCATGCTATTTAAAGGGACACTATAGTTACAAGAAGATCAATAACTGCTCACTCCCCTGCCCCCACTAGCGGTTAGCAGGACTTTGAAAGTTATCCCGAGGGAGACATAGTACACCCCTCTATCCCCCACCCATAGGTAGGGAGTGGGGGTTATTATTATATAAACACCAAAGCCACACCAAATCTACGAATAATAAAATGGGATGGCTCATGTTCCCATGCATGGGAGGAGGGTGGGGGTGGTGTGTGCTGGCAATAGAACTAGAACTAATTCCTGGAAAATAAAAAATTATACATTATACATAAGTCTTCTTTCTTAAAACTCTTTTTTTTCTTTAACCCTAAAAGGCCTACCTTAAAATCCATAATAACGTGATAAAATCAAGAAAATAAGAAAAAAAACAACTACAAAAAGCAAATCCCCAATAAAATTAATCCATATTTGTCCTGCAAGCCCTTGCTGCAAATTGAGCTCTGATAGTGTGGAAATCCCATATACTGACTTTATATGCTATGTCAGCTATTGCATTGCATGGAAAAACTTCCCATGCCATACAATAACAATAAGACCACTTTGATTGGTTGGCTTATCATTCACTTCTCCATGCTATGAAATTAACAGTAAGGGGAATCTGACTGGTTGGCTTGTAAGCCAAACAATCAGAGCCATCTGACAGCCAAGTCTCAAGTGAAATGAGACTTGGCTGTCAGAGTGCTCTCATTGGTTGACTTACAAGCCAACCAATTAATATTATTTCATAGCATGGAAAAATGTATGATAATTTGCATATTACTGGATGCATTTGTTTCTGAATTTTTATTGAATTGGTGCTCTGTGAATCTTCCAAATCCTATACTTACTATAGAATTCTGATGCAAAAGCACAGATTTTAATGCAGACATTGAATGTGGTCAGACCGACCAAATTCCATCACCGGAATTGGCTTTAGTATAGCTATGCCTTGCCAATGTGGTCAGAATTTTGCCTAATCAGGTGCATTGACCCAAATTATAAAATATTGTTTTTAGTTCACCACATTCCACTGCTCATAGAATACAGTCTTTTCAATTAATATCATTTTCCTCTGATATAATTATTGATTATATTTCAATTAATTTACTGAACTAACAATGGCAAATTTATAAAGGCAAATTTTGGTCCACATTTTAAAAAATATTCAACTCAGCTATATTTCCAACACATCTGGCCTAAAAATTGAAAATTCAAAGAAGAAAAATTGGTGTTTCTAGAAAATAAAAATATTTCTCACTAGAAAAAAAGGAAATGGCATATACAAGCAGATGAAAATGCAGTACATTTGGCAACATTTTTGCAGAGTGGCTAACTAAATTGTTTGCCTCTGTGTGGAGTTCTTGATGTAAATTCACAAATGTGTATTTTTTCAATAAATTGTGGAGGATTTTAACCTCTGGTACTGCACTAAAGTGATATAATAAACATTAAATTAAGGTGAGTTGAAAGATTAATAGCAAATTCTAGTAAACAAATATGAAAGATATCAAGAAATATAATGATAAATAAGTGTAATAGATTTAATAGTATAAAAGACCTATTTTTTGTTTTATCAAAAGACATTTTGCAGCCCTTATAACTATGCAGGACCAGACCCTTTCCTCCAAGAAGATAGGAAATAGACTGCTGGATAGACAAGTGAACTATATGTTGGTGCCAAAAAAGATGGCGGAAAAAGCAGAGAGGGCGAATACCTTACGTGCACAAACAAAATAGGTAGCTATCGAAGAAGATATACCAGAGCATAGAGTGGCCCAGCGTAACCAATAAACCTCTGAGGAGGTTATGAGAAATCCCTGTCAACAGGTTAACATACATAAATACATGACAAATGAAATGAAGAGAAATACAAAAGGGTGGAAAATAAATAAATATACTCCTTCAATATGAAAAACAAAACAAAAAACATAAGTTAATTACTGATCTCGAGAAGAAGAATGGTAATATACACTATAAAAGCTACTGGATAGCTCATTTGCCAGTGTTTGCATAAATCACATTGCAGTCAATTAGCAATAATTGCTTCACCACAGTAGATTTTCATATACTGGTAAATGTATTGACTTAATATGCCAACACCCATATACTATATCAAAGTGTACAAAAGGCAAAAACAATGAGGCTGATGATGCCAGATCTCATATAATATCTTAAAAGAGAGATGAGCAGAGTGAAAAATAAATAAAGAGGGTTGAGTCCCGAGTAGATACATGCATGTTTTCCTAAATTGCCACAATGCTAGGCTGCCTACTAGATGCATACATAGGAGAAAATGCAATCTCCAAAGAAAAGAGGTACAAAAATTGTAGCTATTTAATAGGACATTGTGTCAGTTCTAGATTTGAACTTGTGTTATAATGGAACAGGGGACAAGAAGTATACATTTACAAAGATTGTAGAGATGAATTAGGTTACTTTACCTATCACCTTCCCCCCCTTCAATGCACGTTTCTTTAGCTGCTATTGCCCCAAAAGAATGTCTACAAAAGGGGACTTGCGCCTCAAGAGACACCCTTTATTAGACTTTTTCTTTGACCTCCTTTTTTTACCCAACTATTAAGGTGACCATACTGTTTAAGGTTAGGTATGGTACATGCTCATTACTCATGCCAAATCCTATCACAGGTAGCCAGAAAAGGTGGTTAACATTTTGTCTCCGTATTCATGAATGTAGTCCAGGTGCTTAGGATCAAATAAGCAGCAGTTTTAGAGGAAAAACAGGAAAACACACAACGTTACGATCTGATTTCAAGCTTGAAGATCTCAGTTGAGAATGAAAGTTGCATGTTTTTCTTGGTTTTCTAAAAAAACTGCTGCCCAAGTGATCCTGAGTGCCTGGACTACATTTATTGTTTTACCATTGGAGTAGGGTCAACCTGCCCCAGGTCTGGATGCAACCAGACCAGATAAGATTGTGGATTCCTCCTTTTGATTGTCCATATTCATGGAGACATTATTCCATGCTCTGCAAATCCATAGAATATTTGGGGGATCAAAAATCTCTGGTAGTCCTTGTCACAAAGGGCCCTTTGAAGTAATGCCTGAGGTGGTCAGAATGGACTGGAATCATTTAGAATCCATGTCAATAGACATTAGGCAACACATAAATATGGATCAACTGTTCACAGGAACATATAGCAAAGTAAAGAACACATCTCAGAGATTTCAGAGTCACAAAGTCTAAGAGTTGTGCTAGCGCCCCATAATATATTAAAATTGGAACGAGGAGACTATTAGTTTGTTACCAAGAAGGACAAAGATGAGAAACATTCTCCCTTTATTGGGTAGGATGACACATTTTTTTTACATTTACTTCATACTTACTACTACGCTCTAAGTTTACAGATTGCTGCCATTATTAGTAGCACATTGGTTACAGTATTCATGTATAGTGATTGTCACTGTGTCATGCCTGGGACTGTCGCACAGCACTTGCAGGCTCAGGAGGATGCCGCGCGGCAGCCACAAAGATCGTCGCGTTCCTGGATATCGCCAGCTCAGAGGTTATGCGGTGTTCTTTCCACGGATGTGCAGACAGCTCTGCACTATCTGTGAGGTTGATGGATTTCCATTGCAACCTCACGCCACCTACAGGCGTCCTTTGAAATTACAGAAACCTGTGGGTGTTACACTTTATACCCACCTTTTAGTGATGTGATATTTGTTGGATGTATTGGTCTGCCTTGTACAGGTCACACCCCTTTGTGTGTTCTGGTGCAGGTTGATGATGGTGTCCAATAGTATTCTTTCTAGCCATATATAAGTTCCCCCTTTCTGGGAATTTTTGCCCTGATATGGTTCTTGTTAGCCCGAGAGTGCATTTATTATTATACTGTTTTTCCTGTTGCTGACCCGGTTTCGTATTTTGACTATTCTGACTCTCTGTATCCCTTTGCCTTTGGCTTGTTTTCTCGTTCTTGTGTACCTCTGTATTCCTTTACCTAGGCATCCTTTATTACAATGATTTCTCGTCTTTTTAGGCAAACGTTAAGTCTGGCCAGTCTAAGGTCTGGAATGCGTGCCCTGTTCTTCCTTCTATTTTGGCTAATATCCTTCTTCAAGTGTGCAGGGGTTACCCCAATCCTGACACACTGATATCAATGGAATCGGTGGGACAAAGAGTTTGCATCTTATGTTGTCCATTTCACACTGATAAAGGTTAGAAGAATATATGATGATAAACAACTTCATCTGTTATATCTTAATACATGTTCCATGTGACCACTTTGGACCATCTACTCTGAAAGTATCATTTGTGCTTCCCCCCATCCCCCTAGCAAATAGTTGCCAGCCCTCCCCTATTTATTTAAACCCTAAAACATGTTGCTTTTTACTACTGTTGTTTATATTTTTCTTCATATATGTCATGTCAATTCATTGATTCTGTAGCTTGTGTTTTAATTTTGTAAGCTGTGGTGAGCACACACATTTAGTAGGGGAACAAATACATCTGCAATGATTGATTTGTTCTAGGTGCCAGTTATTTAGCAAATGATCGGTCCCCACTTTGTGATAACACTGTTCCAGAAAGCTCCAGCCAAATATAGCTATCAGCTTATTTCAACCATTTACCTAAAAGCGTGGATTGATTGGGGGAGGAGGGTGTCTCAGCGCTAGTCACTTTCAATTCTAATTCTAAATGTATAATGTTGCTTTGGGCACAAGCTGCTGCAAACATTTAATGAATACAGTGAAATAAAAGAATCAGTTGTCATATAGAAGTTCTGAGAATATATCATTTGTTATGTTATTTTTCTGTTTTGTCCAGAAATTGTGTTGTCATTCTTTTCTTGTGTTTTTCCATCACAGATACATGTTTTTTTTTTTTTTTTAAATGCTACAAACTACCAATCGTATTTTAAAAGTTAATACAAAATGTGTAATGTTAAAAGCAATTCCTTAACCTTAAAAATACAGAATGGTGTTGTTCATTAACCTGTTGGATGCTGGAGGATAAACAGCAAAGTTCATTGTTTAAAATTTAATATATCACATTTGCACAATACATTTCTCCAATTGTTTAAAAAGAAAAGAACATTAATACAGTTGCCAAGAATTTAAAAAAAAAAGTGCCACTGATTAATAAACAATGTTATCATCTTATCTCTGGATGCACTGGAAACTGGGATACAGAATTGTTACATATAAGATGTTTCTAGAGATTTCTACTGAATTTCCCTACATCAGCTCAGTTATTGTATTGAAAATTCTGGGACAACTGCTATCCTTTTAGCAGTTATCCAGTCGGCTAGCCAAACTATCTCCAGTGAGCATGATGCTGATTTGAAATGGCATGTCTCTGAAAGCGTGGCACGCAGAGATCGGGGGCGGGTGTCACCAGATGAGTCTGTTCTATGTTTTCTTCCTTTGACGTGGGTGCTCTAATGTTTTGTGTTTACTGTGCTTTGTGTTTATTGCTGAACACACCACAAACACAGTAATGATTTCTTGTTTTGACCGGAAGACTTTTAAATCACAAATAATAATTGGAGACAAACTAAGGTAAATAGATAGACTGTAAACCACAGGAAATAATATCCTCCCATTCATATCATCATAACATCCTTGCAATATTTAGGTTTGTATGAATCACGAATAAGATGTGCAGTTATGCTGCTGCAGTACAAATGTGTCTCTTATTTCATTATACATTAATAAATGAATTCTGACATGTACATAGAGGTAGTTTGTGAAATGTTGCAGGAAGGTTTGCTCTTAATTACAAGAATAAACACAAAGTTATACATGTTTTATCAATGAAAGGTGTCAGTCTTCCTGCAAAACTGAAAATAATAATTTAAACAGATGTCGTGAAAAATGAGATGAGAAAATGTAATATTCTATTAATCTTTCAAATGTAAAACTATAAACCAAATATTAATTATTTAGAATAGCCTATTTTTAGCTTCAAATATTATCTGACACTAAATTGGGGCAATGTTCTCCCAGCAAATGCCCACTTTATAATGTGTGTATAAACATAAACAGATGGATTATTGTCGCTCACTCTAAGTAACAATGGATAGTTATTAAGGGGTTTTGTATTCAGAATAACGGTTGGATTAACAAAGAATCACTCTTTGTCTTTATTCGTACATTGGTCTGTAGGCAAGAGTTTCCACAATACTGAAATAATGATGACCTATTTTGACCTTCAAACCAAATGATACATTTTGCAGATAAATGCACTAATTTACCCCAAAGAAAAAAAAATGCACTAATCACCTAGCTACTTCTGACACTGTTAGTAACACTATTAAGGTCCATTTATTGCACACAATGATGTGCAAGAAAACATCAAATGAATATGATTATGCTACCCTGGTCCAAGGTCAGGATCATAAGTCCTTTCAATATGTGGAAATTCACAACAAGGTTATTAGAAAAATCTACGTAAAACAGCAAACACATATATTGGCTTTACATTATTTGAACATAATAGGCTCTAGCCCAGGCAAAGTGTTATTTTCCTTGTATCCTACAGCAAGCTAGTACAGCCACATAACATGTCCAGGTACTGTATTGATAATGCTGGGTCATCCTATGGTGCTGTACTAACTTGCTTACTGATTGATTTGTAATCCATGGAAAAAGTCCATAAGCAGCTCTTTAAGGCTAGTGCACTCAACGGTCCATTGAAAATAAATCAGGTCTATTAACAAATAGTTATCAAAATATTCACAGCTTAATTGTTATTGATGCACATTTATTTACTTATATGAGAATTTAAAGTGAGTTTCACATTTAAGGCCAGAGTAGCCAAACTGAAAGCGTAGCTGATTTAGAGAAGTTTTCTAGTTCGGCTAGTTTAACCTTTTCAGTATTTCATAAAAAAATATATATTCTTTATGAAATACTTATCAAGACTGCATTGAAACTTCCTTGAAATTCCAACTCAATCCAAAATACCGTAAGACAAAGTGGGGTGATCCACTGTTAACTTTTGCCCAATCCCAGCAGCTGACTGCTATGTAGGATCTCGTGGTCTTGTGCATACACAAGAGTACCGCACCAACGTGGTTCCTGGCAATTGACGTGCCAGAAGCTGAAGAGGACAGCAGGACAATGATTCTGGAAGCGAGAGACAGCCTAAGGTAAGTTAAACTTATCTCTCCTGCACACAGTGGCCAATGGACACACATTGGATCTACCAGTTTTGGGTCCCTGCTAAAAATTCACGACCCACGAAAATGACAGATCCATTTTAAAATTTAAATTCACTATGAATTCACCTTGAATTTTCCTTTAGTGAATGATCCTGTAAGTGCAGTGTAGCTAGGTCATTAGTTCTGGCCTAGGATTTGGCTCATTGCTTTCTAAAGTTTGTCACCCAAGAGACTGTGTGGAGATAATTGTCAGTGACATTACCTATGGTATTTGTATTTGGAAATTTTCATGTAGCTTAGTTCATTTTGCAATGCAATTCGTATGACAATGTTACCTAGTGATTTAGGATAACAAACACCATTTGACTTTACATATGAAATAAACACTATTTATGGCAAAGGTGTGTTTTATTTATTTTTTTTTTGCATGTTTTAAACTACTGATTGCACTTTCAGTGCACCTGTATTCACCCCATCCATTGGAGTGCATGCGCTAGAGTACAATACTGAGTTCTCTGGATGATCTTGTGAGACTACGGGGTCTTCCATTGACAGAGCCTTTTTTAGTTGAGGGCTTGATAATGCTTGAGAAAAAGTAGCTCTGTCTATTGTCAAGCATTGTCATGTGTAGGACAAGACTAAGACAAAGTAGTTCATTAGTATATCTTTTGACTTGGATGGAATTCACTGAGATCCCAGCAAAGTCAATGTGAGTATTTCATAAATATTTCATATTTTTAAATGATCTTTTTGGATGATGGGTGAGAATAGAATCAATTTAAGAGTCAGCTCACGGGATAGGTCTTTATGGCAATTGAGGTGTATAGTCCAGCTCATAACCATGAACTCAAACTCTTGTTCATTCCAGACACAAGAAATGGTTTATCCATTTTGAAAAATGCAATTAAATATTTACTTAAGTACACATGTAGATGCTATTTAACTAATTATGGGGCCCCCAAAGTTTATTTTAGTTCTTGGTAAAGGATTATGGCTTATTTAAGTTCATGGCAACATGAATAAATAAATTAGCTTTTTTTTTTTTTTTAATTACCTTTTGTGCTTTTGTGTCACAATAAAAAAAAATACAATGAAAATATAATTGTGTCAACTATCTAGTCCGGTTACAATTACAAATGGTACGAGGCAGGGTTGCCCCCTGTCCCCTCTATTGTTTGTCCTTGTGCTAGAGCCCTTTTTACAAGGGATCAGAGAAAACGAACGCATTCAAGGAATTCACATTGAAAACCACGAATATAAGGTCTCAGCTTTTGCGGATGACCTTCTATTCACCATTTCTAATCCCCTAACTACAATACCGCACATCCTTGAGGAAATGGAGAGCTATGGCACATTTTCTAATTTCCAAGCCAACCTGTCGAAATGCGAACTAATGTCTATTTACTCCCCAGCATCCCTAACCAGACTTCTCCAAGAGAACTTTCACTTCTCTTGGGCTCCCAAATCACTGAAATATTTAGGAGTTCGCATCACGTCCAACTTAGACAACATCTTCGACCAGAACTTCCCTCCCCTGCTAAAATCTATTACCGCAGATCTACAATCCTGGCAAAGACCTTGTTTCGGTTGGTTCTGTCGAACTAATATAATCAAGATGAACATTTTGCCATGACTGCTATACCTACTTCAAACACTACCCATCTCGATTCCCAATCAGTTTTTTAAATCGATTAGAACCTTGATCACTAATTTTATATGGGCACAAAAATACCCACGCATAGCTCTTAATACACTGTGCAATTCTAGAGAAAAAGGAGGTACCAACCTACCAGACCTCGAAACGTACCACATGGCTACACACCTTGCCCGAATATATGAGTGGACGGCAACTGCTCCTTCTCTACACTGGGTACAGATTGAAACGGCCGCCTCCACGATACCCCTGCGAGTTCGCCCATGGCTGTCCGCAAACCCCTCCCAACACCAACGCACTCTTGACACCCATCCTACAATCCGACCCACTCTCCTAGTCTGGCACAAATTAACCAGAGTATCAAACATAGCCCCCCACCCCTCCCCTCTTTATCCCCTCACACACAACCCTGACTTTCAAAGAGGACAATCCGGGACTGCATACAACACCTACCACACTGGTAAGGTCTTACAACTAAAGGACATTATCGAGAACGGAAAAACTAAAAGCCTATCCCAACTAACGTCTAACAGGTCTCCCACGGGTAACCAACGTTTACATTATGACCAACTGATACACTTTATTAAAAGTGCCAACCTCTTACAATCGGGGCTACGAACCTTGACTACTTTTGAGCAACTTTGCTCTGACCACCTACTTAAGAAAAAGGCTCTTTCCACTATGTATAAACTTATCAGGGACTCTAGAGATCTTACATTGCCAAAATGTACGGCGAAATGGGCTGAGGAACTACATACAGATATCTCACAGAAACAATGGGAAACTATTTTCCTAAACGCACACAAAGCCACCACATCTACTATAGCACAAGAGAGTAACTACAAACGCATAGCCCGCTGGCACTATACCCCAGCTAAAATACAGCGAATACATAACTCTGCCCCACAGACCTGTTGGAGATGCCAACACGAGGTAGCTCATCATGCCCACGTCTGGTGGCAATGCCCACTGATAGTATCATACTGGAAGAGAATCCACGCCATGTCACAATTGATACTCAAAGAAACCATTCCATTCACACCGCTACATTATCTATTCTCATTACCCCCCCCAAGTATTAGGAGAGAAAAAGCCTCCCTTTTCAGTTTTTTGGCTATGGTAGCCGCCCACCTCATACCTAAGTACTGGAAACACACGCAAACTCCCTCGATCAGAGAATGGATAGGTAGGGTGAACGAAATCAGACAAATGGAAGAAATAACATATGCACAAACTAAAAATTTCCAATCCTTCACTCAAATTTGGCAGCCGTGGCATTACTTTATGGCAGCCAAGCGTACAGCCTAAACCGAAGTCCTACCACATTTTCTGCCTCCCGCCTAGACTCCCACACCCTCCCTCCACTCCCCCCCTTTTCCTGTCTACTAGCCGTACACCCTAGAAAACTCCATGGGCCAATCCTTGACAAGAACAAACTTCTAGGATGCACACTTCACCCTGCCCCTTTAGACTCACCACATCACTGTCTCTGCACTAGTGGAAACCACTTTGACCTTACAATGTTTGTTACTCTTTAACATTTAAGCTTAGTGAAATACTTGACTACTTATCCATTTCCTGAACTCACCAGCAATACTGCAATACTCACACTAAGGTGTGTCACCATGTTTAAACCTCCTTATTCAATTCCAGCAACAAGATTACCACTATTGTTTACTATTATAAACCGTTGTTTGTAAAACTGTTCATCTATCCTACAATGTGATCTGACTACTCTGTTAACAAAGATATCTACAGATCTTATGTATATGTGTCAAGCAAAATATTGTTGTAATGCATTATCTATTTGAAAATAAAAAATTTGAATAAAAAAAAAAAAAAAAGAAAATATAATTGATTCGCTGGTTATGTTCCAGTGAAATCATTCTTTTCAATCATAGAGTCATTACTACATTCTTTCAATTAATACTGATTATGTTTGCTTCTTTAATGCATAGTCTTAACATATATAACCAAAGCACTAGTTTTTACAGTACACTACTTTAGGATGAATTAAGAGTATTCAATTACAAAAAACAAAACAAAAAAACAATTGGCAAGTGCAGCCTTTTACACTAAGAGCCAATAATATTAGCATTGGAAACATTTGTTCTGGCTGATAAACATTTTATGTACTCCAAAAACTAATGGAGATGTCACTTCTCAATATGGCCAAATCATGTACACATACTTTTAAAATGCTTTTCCATTTAAATTGTGTCAGAAAATATCTGTATATAATTCTGGAACATTTCATACATATACATACTTGTGTTTTCACACAGTGTCAAAATGGAAATAATATATGTTGCATCCTGCCACCAATAGCTGATCTTATTTAAATAATTGGTTCAGATCCCAGAATCGTGTTCACTTGGTAATGCTTCAGTCAGTAGACAAAGCTTGTGATATGAGATATTACATTTCAAACTTTACTTGGACTGAGTATATGATGTTCATTATGTTCAAATATTAATCTACAAATATACATAAAGTCACAAACATTTCGGAAACATATTTTTTTTTTACTGATAATGATATCTAAAGCATTCATCCAAGAGTTCTAGAAGTTATATTGTCATTTAATGTGACTATCGTGGTTATTCACTAAATTGAGAATTCAAGGTCAATTCAAAGTGAATTTCAAATTTAAGGCTATAGTAGCTGAACTAAAAGAACATACGACTTAGGGAATGTTTCCAATTTGGCTATTTTGACCTTAAATTTGAATTCACCATGAATGCTCACCTTATGGTGACCCCATATGGTTTTTTTCACAAAAAAAGTATGGACCTCTTCTGCAACCAACCTTTCCTCGGAGAAGCATGGTCAGATGTTGCTCACTACAGTTGGTTAACCCCCAATCACCCATTGAAAAAACAACTGACAAGGCACACTAATAGCATCCATTTGGATAAGTTTACTCACAGACCGGTGACAGGAACTTTCAGCTCTCGTGTGAGTTTTTGCAAGCTATTATAAATGACCATTTAGGTATATAACCTGTGTTTATTTCTCATACATCATTCACACCAGTGAAAGCAATAAGCAAATCAGCAACATAATATACTGCTATTTCAAAATGCTAGATCTCAGTCTTAAAATACTTTTTTAATATGTCCTGAAACTTAGACACATTTGTAGATGGTCATCAGATTTTTAATAAACCTTAAAGGAACACTATAGTCACCTAAATTACTTTAGCTAAATAAAGCGGTTTTAGTGTATAGATCATTCCCCTGCAATTTCAATGCTCAATTCACTGTCATTTAGGAGTTAAATCACTTTGTTTCTGTTTATGCAGCCCTAGCCACACCTTTCCTGGCTATGATTGACAGAGCCTGCATGAAAAAAAAAAAACTGGTTTCACTTTCAAACAGATGTAATTTACCTTAAATAATTGTATCTCAATCTCTAAATTGAACTTTAATCACATACAGGAGGCTCTTGCAGGGTCTAGCAAGCTATTAACATAGCAGGGGATAAGAAGATCTTAATTAAACAGAACTTGCAATAAAAAAAGCCTAAATAGGGCTCTCTTTACAGGAAGTGTTTATGGAAGGCTGTGCAAGTCACATGCAGGGAGGTGTGACTAGGGTTCATAAACAAAGGGATTTAACTCCTAAAATGGCAGAGGATTGAGCAGTGAGGCTGCAGGGGCATGTTCTATACACCAAAACTGCTTCATTAAGCTAAAGTTGTTCAGGTGACTATAGTGTCCCTTTAAGGATACTGTTTGTTTATTTGTTTGCATTTTAATTTAGAATCTAGGGAATCAAATTATGAACCACATGACTGAACGTCATGATGCAGACCCACAGTGTTTATTTCTCATACACGTCTAGATCCCAAGGCATACATTAAAACAGGTGAAAGCTATATGTACCTTTACTGGTCCTATTTTTTGCAGTTTATTTTATCTACATTTATTTACAACTGTCGCTTTTCAGCATAATTCAACATAATTTCATCACTTTCTGTAGAAGTGTGAATTAAATTAGCTTTTGCTGATAGTGATGAAATTATGTTGAATTATGCTAAAATAATTACTTTCTCCGCTAAATTCTTTAAAATCTATCTTTCCCCTTTACACCGTACACACAGATGAATACCCATCTTGGGTATTCCACATTCATCAGTCTCAGTTTCAACAAAAAAGACCTTGTTTTATCATTGCAGAGAGGTAATCCTAATTCCATGGCAACATTACACGAAATGTCAAATCCAATATAAACTAGACGGAAGAGCCAATGTTTAATATAGTATGCATTGACTGCCTGTAGTTAACACCAGTGATATTATGCCATTCAATGTCATTCAAGCATATAGCTGTCTGGGGAGAAAAAGCTCGCTAGGTCTAATGGTGGCATCTAAGTCATATGTACCAATTTTCTGTACTATGTGAATAACACTGTCTTCACACATATACTATGAATTTTAAAGTACATTTCTAGACCTCATTTCTACTAAACTATAGGGAATAACCAGCGAGAACATTGAAATTTAAATAAAAACAAGCAGAGAAAATACTGGTCCTATTAAAAGATTCCATTTGCAATGCAGGGCAGCCTCAGAAGAGTTAGGTTGTATAGCAAAAGCTCATTTAATGATTACATGTAGTACAGATTGTTCTGCAGAAGAAACAGATTTATAGTACGGCAGTGCTAGTTAAAAGAGATTTCCTCCCTTCTCTCCAGCAATAAACTGATTTAATGGTCGCTCTCTTTTGCTTTTAATGTTAACATTCCTCCATGGCTTTTCCTCCCTCCCTTGATAGCCCCTATTTTTGTCATACAACTGAATCTTGCTTATTTTATTATTTACGTAGAGGAAACCATCTAAGTACTCTGTCATTTTTCCTGGAAAACTGCTTGGACAGGGTGTCCATTACACTCTCTTAACTGCCGAGTTAACAAATAGCTAGCTGCCTTCCAGAGCCTGTTCCTTCGCATTGCTGTTGACAGGTCAGCCATCATATTGCTTGGAGGTAACAAACAGTTCTTGTGTAATGAAGAAATCTTGTTGCTCTTATATGTGATTTTAGACAACCAACCAATAGCTCAAGAAGTAGTACAGAATGGTGGGAGAACTTGCCAAGATGATCCAGATTAATGACCACTCATAAAACAAGTTGTTTCACATTGATGACTTCCTGACAAAATACATATGGTGCCTTGTAGATCGATGTTTATTCGTGTTTATGTATATCTATGTACATTGTATACTTTAATTCCTGGTGGTCAATTTAGCAGCATATCTAAGATACCATTCAATGTCATTCAATGAACTGAACATGCAAACATGGTTACATCTACCTGTCTGTCTGTAGTATTCAAACGCCTTGAAAATGATCAGAATTTCAGAATTACAACTGGTTTATACTCGTAAATACTCATTCAAAATTGTTTTGATTTTTTTTTGCAAACTTATGTTATCTAAAAGTGCATTTTAAAGTCAAAATTTGCTATTTCTGAGTACATGTTGAAAATAAAAATAAAAACTAAAGCTGCCATAGAGAGCAGATACATCGGGGTGATGTTACTGGGAACAGCGCAGTCTCGATTCGTACCTGTGGAGGAAACAAAATAACCTCACGATCACCACCCAGGGAGTCTTCTGATGACTCAGCCCCAACTCCCAAACGGGACCTGAAGATACTTTTAGCAAACATTCATAAGCTGCTGGCAGCTGACTCAGCCCTGATTACCATAAGAAGCTAGCTATCGATGGGGTGTATCGCCTACCAAGTTATACTCACCTCCAACCTGCGATCGCCCAAGATGTAATCCTACAATGCATATCAATGCAAGACAAGATACACGTCATGTCGGCACTGACAGGCAAAATGACATTCACATTTGAAAACTCACAGCTTACCTTTTACCAAGACTTAACGCATGCTACTCTCTTATGACATAAATCCTTTAGTCCAGTCAGTACTCAACAGCTCACTGCAGGGATGGCCTACAGGTAGGGGGCAACCGGATCACTGGAGGTGACTCATGCATGGACTAAACATGTTATAACCACAATGGCAGATGCCTCCACCTTCCTGACCAGCCTGGACTTGCTGGCGCCTACAGAGGCCACAGCCTCAGAACCTCCATGGGTGTCTTGGGATCCAGCCGCTATCACCCCTTTTATACCAAGGGCCAGGAGATCACAAACCCCAGTTCCGTGAACAGGGCTGACAAATACCTCCACAGAGACCTGTTGGAAACCCTTGGAAAACCCAATTAACTTGGTTACTAGCATGATGGCATTGTTTATATTATTTTGGTTCCTTACTGTTTTCTTTATGTAATATTATTTTATGTTTTAATGATATCTGGGCAAGTTCCTCATCTGAGACTTGCTATATTATTAGTATTCTGTTTCTGGCTTTAAGCCCCTTTATGTCTAGCTGGCTACTAAACCACCAACCCCCCCCCCATCTCCTGCTCCCACCATGGTTAAGGGCACCCCTCATTAGGTGCACGATATCCCACAATGCTAGTGACACCTCTTACAAGCTACTCAACCTTTAAGTTCACCAATCCAGTGTGTTGTGCACCAATAACTCACCATATGTTGTAAGCTTGACCTAAAAATGAAATATGCTGTCCAGCAACT